>JAZAYU010000007.1:904236-1224684 GCA_038501625.1 Corbicula japonica | reverse complement strand
CCACATCCAGCAGAAACAGCCTCTCTAAACAGCAAAAAAGTATACGAAATTAATGTCCTGAAGGGTGCTCAAAATATGCGACGCCGTTACGCCAACGACGTCTTAGACTAGACTCCCGAAATGATGTCTTGAGGTGTAAATACTTGTTCATACATTGGCTTTTCAATCTATAGAGAACCTCACAAGCCATAAAATAACGACGGCAGCAACTTATGAGACAGGCACAGAACATACCATCAGTTTCCCAGAGTATTATAGTTTAAGTAGCACAAATACTGCCACTCCCAATGATTGAATTTTCTGCGTGGTTAGACATTTGCATACTACCTACCATCAAGGGAGGTAATTAAAACTCATAACTAAACTGAAGTGAAGTATAATGAGGGCATTTACATTTTTATATGCAAAAGATTTCATATAAGATGGTGTATCTGATTTGCAACTATTTCAAAGATAGAGATGATATAGAAAAATGTCTCTTATATTTGGACAATTCTCGCCAGATAGATAAAGATTGTGTTACTGTTCCCCTGATGATGTTATAAGGTCGAGCTGGTTCCGATTGCGAGTATTATTACATGTATTAATATGATGTGAACAGCTCTCGGAATTGTGTATTTCTTATAAATCGATGATTTGTTTTTATCCATGGCGAATAAAAATGTTCCTGACCGATATTTTATGCTTGCAAGTACGTGCAAATATGAAAACATATAACTTTTTTTTATAAATTGTGATTAAACGCTATTTTTTTCATTACAGGTTTTTTCCACAGGTACTTATGTGTGACAAAGTGTCGCTATTTGTACTTGTATCAAGAATATAACATTTATTGATTTCTTACAACAATAAGAACAATACAACAATAATAATCGCTACACACTCAAAATACAGCCTTCCCACGCTTAGAAAAAGAAGAGAGAAAAAAAAGCATGTGTGTTATAAGTAATTCAAATAAGACGCCAAAAACAAATTACGAAAAAGAGAACACATGGGATTCCGCCTTGGAAAGGTTGTGGCAAAACAAATTGCTATTGAGGGTTTAAACCAGGTTTTAGGATACACCAACCTCGCACTTGTCCCAACAGGTTTTCATATCAACCAAGAGGTACAAGCTGTGGTGGTGAAATAATTCCAACTCAACCTTCATCTTAACAAAGATGCATGCAAAATCACAAAAACAGATAAAAAAAGAAGATATTGCACAGCCAAAGGGGTAAGTAATCAATGATATTACCGAGACCAGAGCCCCTTGAGTCAAATTAGCAAGAACGTGAGGTCAGTGAAAAAGAAACACATCGATTATTTATTATTATTATTATTATTATTATTATTATTATTATTATTATTATTATTATTATTATTATTATTATTATTATTATTGTTGTTGTTGTTGTTGTTGTTGTTGTTATTGACGATCATTAGATGATTTTAAGACGAGAATTAAATGATAATTAAACGGTAATAAGTGAGATTAGTAGATCAACTTTTAAGCTATATTTCATAGAGTCTGTATTCAAATTCTTAATGAAAAAGAGAGTGAACAATTGACAGACATACATTCAGACATTCAAACGGACAGACATTCATACATACAGACAAACAGACAAACAGACAGACAGACAGACAGACAGACAGACAGACAGACATAGACACAGACAGACAGATGGACGGACGGACGGACAGACAGACAGACAGACAGACAGACAGGCTGACAAAGTGTACACATTTGATGTTAACTTTCGAGAGATTCCAGTTCACGACTTGTTCAATCATTTTGCTATATCATTTTTTCAAATCTGCGACACAAAATAGAAAGTTAACTGGAGACATTGCGTTAACCTTTTTCTAATTTGTTTTTCAGATAGATAAGGTGCAAAGGCCAAGATTTGCTCAGTGGTAAACATGTATACTTTTTATTGTTTAGTGTAGGAATTTCAATTAACAATCTTGGCAAACATTGAACCAAGAACCAAATGTTTTGAGGGGCATGCAGTTTAAAAATGATTTGTGAAAAAGTATTAGTTTAATTTATGATAAATTCTTGTTCAAAATGATGTTAAATTTTAACTTCTAAGGCTTAGCACACTATATAACAACAAAACAACAGCAACAACAACAATATAACAGACATAATAGTGTGACAACCACTGACAATCGTATATTTAAACTGGTTAACTTACCTCCTTTTGGAACGATTCCATGTATATGAACCGGTGAAAATAATGAAAAATTGAAAAATTAAAATTGCAACAGTTTTTACCCCGAATTACAGACAGAAGTACCACCTTGTGAAATTCGTTAAATTTTGTCGAAATTGATGAACAAAATTAAAATACTTACAGTGTTGGGCAGATTTGAATCGATGGGGTCTTCCCTCGCGAAATACCAAAAATTGACGTCACCCACCACGTGGTATGGTCAACCAGTGGTAGAGGTAAGTAATTTTGACTCAATTCGAGTCAGAGGAGAATGAGCACTGCAAAATTTGTAAAATGTACGTGGGACTACCTCTTGATTTTATGATACCGACACCATTACTTTAAACCGACACCATTACTTGATACCGACACCATTACTTGATACCGACACCATTACTTGATACCGACACCATTACTTGATACCGACACCATTACTTGATACCGACACCATTACTTGATACCTACACCTTAATTGATACCGACACCATTACTTGATACCGACACCATTTCTTGATACCGACACCATTACTTGATACCGACACCATTACTTGATACCGACACCATTACTTGATAACTACACCATTACTTGATACCGACACCATTACGTGATACCGACACCATTACTTGATACCGACACCATTACTTGATACCGACACCATTACTTGATACCGACACCATTACTTGATACCGACACCATTACTTGATACCGAAACAATTAGTTTATACCGACATTATCACTTGATACCGACACCATTACTTGATACCGACACGATTACTTTATAAACCAACCATCAAATATTTGAAAGGTTCAAGCTCGTTTGTGCCACAAATGATTAAGGAGTAATAATTCTGAGAACAAAAAGCAAATGTTGGACTCCAAGATGTTTTGCGACGTTAAGAGCTAGAAGGCGACCATTCTCTTGACAGATAACTACAACAACTTAGAGTTTGTTTGGTTTACCTTTGTCGAGTGGGAAGGCTGTGTCTGATAGATGTGACCATTCCTGACATGCTTATTATACTTTTTAAGGCGATATTTGACAACACGCGCTATCAACTAAAATTAATTCATTTGTATAGAAATTTGTTTCCTATATCAAGCAATACTCAGAACTATTCGCAAATAACGTCTTGAAGTTGAAGCTTGAATTTTTTTTTTATTTAGACATCTTTTATTACCTACCATCATGGGGGTTAATTAAAGCTCATAACTTCTGAGAAAAGAAATATGACAGAGTTTTTGTGTTAAAGATTTCAGATGGTGTAGCTGATTTGCAATAGAGAAAGAAAATATGGACAATCTTCGTACACTCTACATTATTGTAAAATATCGACATCTTCTTGAATCAAATTTTGACTTTTATAACAGTATGCTAGCTTTGTTTAGACACATAATCAGATGATCAATGACTCATATGTCTGCAGTTTTGGCAGCATAAAACCATATCATGTACTTCATCAAAGAGAGAGAGAGAGAGAGCGAGAGAGAGAGAGAGAGAGAGAGAGAGAGAGAGAGAGAGAGAGAGAGAGAGAGAGAGTGTGTGAGAGAGAGAGAGGTATTAAAGTTTTTTGGAGTATGTACATAAATTCATTATCAGTATTATTAGGTATCCTAGCCGTGGAAATTAGGGAGGAACGGTTTAAAATGTAGTAAAAAGACTAATTGTAGTTTTTTGTTTAAAAAATGAAATATGCATATCAGGAATGGCCACATCCAGCATACACAGCCTACCCACACAGCCAAAAAGTAGAGAGGAAAAGAGAGCATGGTATTACAAAAATCAATTTCAAAATGGACGCCACAAACAAATAACGGAAGTGAGAACCGGAGGGGTTACCGCCTTGGAACGGTCAGTGGCAAAACAAATTGCCACTGGGGGTTTAAACCAGGTTCTAGGGTGCATCAACCTCACACTTGCCCCAACAGGTTCTCGTATCACAAAACAAGTACAAATTGTCTTGATGAAATAACTCCAACCCACCCATCAGCTCAACAATGCTGCATGCAAAAGCATACAAACATATAAACATAAGAATTTAATAGCATTGCAAAGCCAAAGGGCGGGTACTCAATGATCTTACAGAGACCAGAGCACCCGGAGTAAAATCATCAAGAACACGATGACAGGGATAAAAGAAACTAGGTTCATTTTAGAAAAGATTTCCCCATAAACTTTCATAACCTCTTAAACCCCTGCCACCGTCGTGCAACCAAAGAGGTAAGCATAATGATCAACTGTAGATGGGTTAATCACCAGGCCTGCAGAGCGCTGTAAAATATCATGTTGGTAACCTTTCTTTTTAAATTTACAGATGGTTTTTACGAATAACCGGGAGAAATTAACATCGCCATTTATCTTCTTAAGTTTATAAATTAAATCTCCATAAAAAACTGGCTGTGAAATACCTTGTTGCAATAGTGATTTTAAACTGCACCTGTATTTATGAATTAGATCTGGATATCGGCGATAAAACTTGCAAAAGGTTTTCCTTAATTTGTGAATTCGATAACCTTGTTTTAAAAGTTTTTCTGTAATGCAAAGATTACGTTCATTGAAATCATTCACATCGTTGCAAGCTCTTGAAAAGCGAACAAGCTGTGAGATATAAACCCCGTAATAAATTATACACATTTGATATTTATTTCGATATTCTCCTGTTCAAGACTTGTTTAATCAGTATCTTTATCACGTATCAAATAACAAACCTGAAGCGAAAAAAAAATGAAATTTAGACAGGAGAAAATGCATTAAACTTATTTTAATTTATTTTTTAAATAGATAGGTTGAAAATACAAGATTTGACCAGTGGCTTTAACATAATTACGTTTTAATTGTAAAGTATAGGAATTTGATTAACAATGTTGATAAACTTTGTAATTTGTTTCCATATCTAAAGCTTTGTGACACGATGTTTAATAAGATAAATAAATGACTTGTGAAAAAGTGTGATTTTAACTTCTGATAAGTTCTTGATCAAAACGTGTTCAATGATAACATCTAGTACTTACAACATTACTACACGTTCTTCTTCATAGTTCTTACTGATCTATTCGTTCAGTAGGTGCGGTGAACGAGTCATGACTTTACCAGAGGCCAAAACATTTATGTGAGAAATTTTCTAGTGAAGACCTTTATTACAGTATAAGCGTTTCGACATATGGTATCGTGAATCTCAAATAAAACAAATTAGAATCACATTACTAGTATTTTACCGGTTTTTCTCTTTTTAGCCGCAATTCGTAATTTATTTTATTTACTATTTATTTGAATCTAAAGAAGTATATTTATTCTGTTCAGAACTCGCCCAAGGCGTTTCTTGCAAAAATCAAATAAACACATCCCGAGGGTCTAAAACAACATTGTGACAATAACGATGCTAAGATTTGTTTTTCACGCTATTTTATCGTGAAAATTAAGTATTTTCCAAATCTTAGGAAATTTGGTTAAAATAATGTTTGAGGATCGATATATTGAAACATGTAAATTATTTTCACTTTCCGCTGATGGTTACATGTATTAAAAATAAAACGCCTTCGAAGAAGGCACCCTGAATTCCTCCATTTTTAAACTGAGCGAGCGATGATACTATGAATTATTTGCCGATATGACACACTATTTGCTGAGAAAAGTCGCCGGTACACTAACAACGTAATTTTAGTAAAACCATTGAATGTAGACGCTGAATGTACATGAGATTGAAATAATATACATAACCACGTTTATGTACTGTTTTCAACGTAATATAACCGCAAAAGCAGGCGGTGAAATATACGTTATTTCTTAACATGTTGTTGCAAGATGTTTCTATTTGTGAAATATGAAATAAAAAAGAAGTAATTAGAATAATAAATCCATTATCAGTTCTTTAAAACAATAATTCCATCCTTAAAAGGATAATCGTTAACCTATTACTGTAACAGAGTAAACAACTGTCATTAAAAGGACCTTTATCATACCCCGGCTGTAAGGGCATGGGCTTGCTAATAAGGTTTTGTAACATGGTCCTCACACACTAGGCTCTTTACTTTATTAATATAATGTACAAAACCCTAACAATGATTGCCGGCATACTTTGATAAGAGTGGTTGCAGCAATAATTTTCATTCCAGATATTAATAAAACAAAATATTTTAAAAGGATAAATTATGTAAATTAGTAAGGTTACCGTAGCTTTTGGTGAACTAAACATCAGATATCAAAGATAATGACTATTCTTGATATGCCTGTTACACCGTAAAGTTAACTATAACAATGAATTTAAACTTTAAACCAATTTGCAACTGGGGGTATAAACGAGGTTCTATGATGCACCACCATCACATTTGCCTTGATAGGTTCTTAAATAAACCAACATGGACTAAAGAAGGAATAAAAATATCAAGGAATTGTCAAATCCAGTTGACCAAGCCTCCCCGCACAGCCAAAAGGAAGACAGGAGAAGAAAGTATAGTTATTCATTGATCATTTTCAAAACGGACGCCACAAACAAAACACGAAAGTGAGATGCCAATGGAACCTTGAAACGGTCAGTGCCAAATTTGCCACTGGGAGGCACTTTGAGAAATGTTTATCGACACTTATTATAGGAACTTGTAACAATACTAAATACCCAGTTGTCATTTACCCAGTATACTTACTTTGCTTTCTTACATCAATATATCGTAGATTTTGTCTGAAAGATAAATTTAAGATGCCGTGTTACGCATCAAAACGAAAAATGGTTTTAAAAGATGAAACTGTAAAAGTCCTGTAAACAAAATTAATGTCTTGTTTATATTTTTCACACTCAAAGAGTTATTATATAGTAGATCAATTAATATAAACCTCTAATGAGATTTGATTTAGCTATTTCTTTGACTGATAACCCTTTTTTAATGGAAGCCACTCTCAAAAGTGTTGAAATGCATGGTAAATCTGTTTTTATAACGGTAAGCCCCAGTTAATTGAATGTTAGACTATGATACCAGTTATTATATTTTACTCAGGTATACTGCAATAGAACTGACAGTTACCACGTTACATTGGTGTTTTGTTCTTTGGGTTTGTTAATGTACTGGTATTGTAAATTACTGCAACACCGGATTAATCCTATGATGTTATTACAAAATTGCGGGAAACACTCTTTCCTATATTTTGTTTGCCATAGTCTACTCTTTGTACCACTAGATTACGATTTTGGATAAAAGCTGTCCCGATATGAACTTTAGATTTATTCTGTATTTCTTGCTTCTAGCACATTAATACATGTAAATTGAGGTCATATTTATCTTTGCCACAAAGACATAACATGCTACATCGCATTGTTTTATTTATTCGACAATAAATAATTTGAAGCTATGGCCACAGTGACTCTATGAGCTATGGATAAGACTCACACCCTTTAATTGCAACCTTAAGCAATTATGCATGCATGATTGTAAATATAATAGATAAATGAACAATGATTGAAGAAAGATAACTCATGCATTACTAAAATAGTGTATGAATATGCATGCAAGAGTTGTCAATCTTGGAATAATTTGTGAAACAGAAACCATTAGGTAAATGGAAAAAAAAATCATTCTTGAAATGTCGGTAAACTTCAGTTTTATCATGTTTTCAAGCTGCCAAAATTTTAAAAGAAACAATAAAAGTAACCTGACAAAATTGAATCACAGCCAATATGAAAAAATGTTTAAGGTTCATTTTCGTTGCGTCTCGGAAATTCAAGTTCACCAAGAAATTGAAAGTTTCAAATGATGTTTGAGAAACATTCTACTGCTTTTACTTGTTCAAGTCTTGAAACAGTTTCAGCAGACGGAAGTCGTAAAATTTGCAGAAAACCGGAACAATAAAACGTTATGCAAGAAAACCTACCTCGGGTGGACTGTTTTGCGAAATCTCGACAGATCCTCGTTCCCGCAAAAAAACACTTCATTTAGTGACATACACATTTTTGAGTCGGCAGACTCAGTGAAAACCAATTTTCGACAATCGTTTTTGCTTTACTATGAACCTAACAATTTGAGGGTTGCATGCAATACTGTCCTAACTCCTTCTTTATTTCAATGTAGTAACGACAGTACTTGCATGCTACCATAGAATGTATGCTTGCTACCCTAGAATATAGTTCTTAGTTTCAAAAAGTAAGTCAATGCTACAAAGCGGTCAATTTTGTAATTCTGTGCAAAACGATAAAATTTATATTAAAAAATATGGAATCAATCAATATTTGAAGAAATTTAACTCGTGGAACGTTCGACAAGATTTTGAGTCATGAACGCGCATGAATACCTGATGGCGGAACGCCATATTGGATTCGACAACGTTCGGTGAAGACGAAAAATCCATCGTAATCAAATGAACAGTGAGTATTTATCGAGTTATTTTCGTGATGCAATGTTTTTATAACACCCAGGTTATATTTGAATGTATATTGACAATAGAAGTTCTCTTTGTAAATAGAATTATTCATATGGAAATGGAGGTGGATTTGGTGGTTTTCGAATGGTAGCCTACGTTACAAAATCATTGTAAAACTTGAAATTTTAGATTCGAAAGACTACACCGCAGTAAACGTGATTTTGGCTCTTTGGGTTTTATTGAACGGTTACGTCATTTAATTAATTAATGCACTCTCCAAAATGAAAGAAGGAGTCTCAAAATCGACCGTAGGGCTAAGCGAAACTTTTTTAATTTAGGGCCCTAATCATTGTGGATATTAATTGTGGAACCTTGTAGAGATGTAAGTAATCAAATTATTTCAATGTATTGCATTGAAAAAAGTTGGATTTTGAACGATTAACGAATTACTTGGTAAAATATCGTCACTCGTGTAAGAATTATATTCCCATTTGAATGCTTTAAAGTAAAACATAAAGCATCTGATTCACAATGATTTTTTATAACATTTTGATCTATTGAAAATTATGTTTAAAGTAATTTAAAATTCATACATGAATTGATTTAACAGATATATTAATAAATGCATTTTATGCATTTGATCATAAGAGCCTGAATTTCCATCAGAAAATATCCAGATCTAACCCATTTCCAAACCGTAACCAGCTACATAGTTGACACAAGATTTTCTGAAGTATAAAATTTCAAAGAAATGAAAATCTAATGTTTTCAATAATTGCGTGTTATATGTAGACCTTATGAAATCCGCTATCAGAAGTTTTTCCTACTTTCAGTTTTGTCTTACACTCCATTCCATATGTCTCACAGGTCATTTAATCAGAACAGATATTCTCAAAATTAATAACCCAGGGAAAACCATAAGAAGAAAAAGAGTAGCACCTCAGGGATTCACCAAGTTTATACAGAAATGGGAACTTCACAATATTTATTTAATAGTATCTCTTAAATGCATTTCAGGTAAATTTTGCATCCCGGAAGAAAGAATGAAGTATTTATTAATTGATTTAATTATTCATAAACAGGTTTAGATGATTTTTGGTTCTGGTCAGACATGTATCAACCATTTGAAGCGGTATAGAACTGTTTGACGTCATGCAATGAAGTGGACAACAAAAGTGAAGGTAGAAAATAATGTTTGAGTTAAATCCAGAATGACTGTTTAGGAGATGTAATTATTTTAAACAGTATATTTTAGTTTCTTTGTAATGCTTGAGCTGTGATAACGCTGTCAACATTGCAACTGGTAAATTATTTTAACATGTTAATGGGTGGGGTACAAATCCGTTGCATTGGGAAAATGTAATATTTTTTCCTATCTGAATATTTTCTGATGGAAATTCAGGTTCCTGTAATTTGATAAATAACTCAAATTAGTTTCATAGTGTTAAATTAAGTCTTGTTAATAGTAGAATTGCCTAACAAAGTGACAATAAATTATGAAATGAAAACCAAAGATATACATTTTGTTCACTACAAACATGTGCCAAATTATAAAAATGAATATATTGTCTCCCTTTTGATGTTACACCAGTATTAAGTATTGAAGTGAACCTAGGTTTACACAGTGTTTCAGTTCAATAATTTTGATGTAACAAGTATTCATTTATTAGCCTTCCATTTCAAATTGTTTTTAGGTAAAATAAACCAAAACTACTTAAGACATTAATTTTATGTCTATTTCATTCTATGATTTTTACCCAGACTTGAATTCTGATCAGCAATGTAAAATAAATTACCGGTAGTTATTTGAAAAGGAACCCACTTTGTGAATTTTAGTGATAACCCAATTTGACCAGTTTATAAGAGCAGTCAACACATTTTTGACTTTTTGCAGTCTGATACTTTCTGGTTAATTTTAAAGTGACATGCCTGGATCCATATTTTATTTTTTCAAAAGAAGGAAACACATAATAACTCTGGCAGTGATGAAACAATATGGATACTTAATTCAGTTAATCAACAGTTAATCAATATAACTTTATGAAATTTTCTTGAACGGCTGTTGGAACAGGCATTTTAACTACAAAACAAATGACAGCACTCTTTTTCACAGCAACTAAAGGAAAAACATTTTTCACAGTCCAAAAGATTGTGGGTGACTTTTTGTAGATACACCTCACACCTCAGACTGAATGGATTTCAATGCAGAATAGAAACAATCTGAAGAAAGACCATTCTAGCAAAGTACAAAATGAGAGTAAACTAATTGTTATGATCACTCACTTAAAAAATAAAATAAGTTATTATAAAGAATATTTGTAATTTGAGCAAAGATCAAAATAATTGTTATTATTTCATGGGTGCGTTTGCCTGAAAATCAGGTTTTTGTGTGTCTAAAAATGATTGATTTTCTTCATTTACCCTAAATAAATTTTCAGGATTTCAGGTTTTTTAGAAATCCTAACTTGCACCCTTGCAATTTTGTGTTTGTTAATTTCAGTGATAAAATCAAATGAAAGAAATGTGCCATCTCTGGTTCAAAAAGCATGAAATTGGAAGAGGAGTGGAAGAAGGATAATGGTATATTAAATTTTATTAATTGACTATTAATAGGGCTCTCACCAGACTTGCAAATCAGGGAGAGTTTTGTCATAATTTACTGCATTATGGAGAAGTTTGCAGTCAACAGCTTTCTTTCCCTATATCGTAAATACAAAATGACTTCTAACAAAGCTCAACAAAGAGAGAAGTCTGGTCACTTTTGATGAGACTAATTCCTTCAAGTCTCTCTCTAGTGAGAGCCCTGTATTAATATACAGTAAAGGCATTGCATACTTTGCCCTTTTCTTTTACATGACTGCAGTGTGGCAAAATCTCGAGGCATGTCATCACCTGACTTGAACATGCCATTTTCCTGGCAGACACTACATGGTACACCACATCAATACTTAAGTATTTTATAATGGCCCAGCAATTCTCATATTGGTCCAGAACACCTGTATTGGCCCAGTTTAGTCTTCATATGAATTTGAACATGTTATTGGGCCTCGGGCTGTCATATTTACCCTCGGCCTTCTGCCTCAGGCATATATGACTACCTTTGACCCAATAACAAGGTCAACTTGAATTCACTTGATTATTAACATTATATATAACAATATTCATCTGTGGGCCACCTTGAACTAACACGATGGGTTGCTTATTTGTTTTTTAAGTTGGGTAATCTCATATAAATGTGTCTCAAAAATCCAATGCTGTTTCAACTTTCATGGTTAATAACTTGACCCTTTACTCCATTTACACGCCATTTTACCACATGGGTAACCAGTGTAAATCCACATCAGATAGAGATAGCACAAATGTAGCTCCAGACCAGCTTGCACATCAGACATTTTGAGGTCTCATCATTCTGTATCTACTCTGTTCATTAGATACATTTAAAGCTCTAATTAACAGGAAGGAGATGTGTCAGCACCTAGATTTACAATAGTTGCTCATGTGTTAAAAGGTGTATCCAACGAATAAAATGAAGTATCAAAATGCAGGTGTTTTTTTGTAGTAATTAACCCTTTACTATAATATTATACACATTTTCATGCCTTTTCATGATCTGATCTGGATCTGCACAGGTCACATTGTGGTCAGAAATAACCTATTGAAATTTGAATAAAAAAGCTAACGCCTTAACGGTTTAGATCCTAATCAGGCAGTATGGATGTGTCGGCTGATCTAGATCTACACTGATTTCCCATGCCATAAAGGCATATGGAGGTAAAGGTTAAATGGGATAAATTGTGTATGAGCCTATAGGAACTGAAGATGGCTTGAAGCTTACACCAGAAATATCTCTTTTTTGTGATATTTATAAAAATAGATGAATTATGACAACATTGTAATCTGTTAACTAACCTGCAACATCAAATTATGTACAACTTCATAAGCAACAAAAAGTACAGTGAAATTGGTTTTGGTTATTTGTTATGATTAAAATACAACATTTATTTTCAGCCATGTGTATCATCAGTCTTGTGAAAGCTGTGGACTTGAAATGTCTGCAGAATTGGTAGAACATAAGGGAGCAGAATATGAATGTTACTGTAGAAAATGAAGACAAGGTTTGCATTTTTTATTTTCATTTATTAAAGCTGCATGAATGTATGATTGAGACACACTAAATCTATCTGTATATGTTGGTATTTGTATTTTTGTATCTTGTAACAAGAAAACATAAAATTGTGTTTATATGTATGTGTTGACTTGTGAGACCTCAGTTCACAAGAAAATTAATCATCCTATATAAAAATTACTGTGTTGTTTTTGCCCCTTTCTTCCATGAATACATGACATGAGTGACCAGTGTATATCCAGATCAGCAGGCATATCTGTGCAGTCTTAACAGGATCTACACAGTTCATAATAAGCTTCATGAGGCTATTTCTTACAAATATGCAAACAGTGTAGATTCCAATCAGATCCAGATCAGACATCAAAGTTGTTCTTGCTGATACATGTACTGATGTATTGTTTTCCAGGTGTCCACTAGCTGCTTAATCTAAAGGGTCATTTTTTTGTGTCGCCCTTTCAAAGAAAAGGCAATACATAGGGATCGCTTTGTCTGTCCGTCCATCTGTCCCAAAAACTTAATGTTGGTTATAACTTTGCCATTTCTTAATATTTCTTCATGAAATTTTCAAATTATATTGTTTGTGACAACATGCTTGAGCTGATATTAATTTTCAGGTCAAGGTCACATTTGATGGAGTTAATCCCTTTTTGTACTGTTTTTTAACAGAAAAACTTAATGTTGACTTTAACTTTGACTTTTCTTAATATTTCTACATCAAACTTTCAAATTATATTGCTCATGACAACACACTCATCATGACTCCAAGTTCTTTATGTCAAGATGGGGTTATTCCCTTTTTTGTTCTTGCATTTTTAACTTGATCTAGTTCCCAGGGCGACACAAGTGAACACCCATCTAATGTAACTTTTTGGTGGATTCTGGCAATTAATAACCAAAATTACCCTTAATTTAAAGAAAACAAAGACACTTCAGCTAAAATCATTACAACTTCAATATAAATAGGTTATTTGTTGAAATTAATATTTCAGGATAACAGCTCAACATGGAATGCTGTGAGGAGACCAGTTTGACAATTCTGTCTATGACTGTCTGAGGGAGCATACAGCCTTTAGATTACCACTAATTCCTGCAATGGAGCATGCTGCTTTTGTAATGGACAAGAATAAAAAAATCACAAATGTCGATACAAATAGTGGATGTGAAATGGAGACAAGTTATATAAAATATAACCAAAACGTTTTAATGTGCACCTCATTGAAAAAACATCAGTTGACAAAAAAGCATCAGTGTAATTGTGTGTTTGAACATTATTTGCTGAATAATAGAACCATTGAAAAAAAACATAGTGTCACTTGTAGTATTATTTTAAATCATGTGACCCAATTCTGTTTGTCGATTTCAAGTTTGAATATTCAAAGATTATGACTAGCTTAGCTACTTTTTTCTGTCATTGGTGTCACCGTATCTCAACTCAGAATTTTAGGTGCTGTCTAATGATACTGCGCTTGCAAACAACTGCTCACAGGATTCTTCCACACTTACAAAAGTATTCACGCCATTAAGGTAATATTCCATTCGTCATTGCACTCTCATTGATAAAATGAAAAATTAAAAAGTCTCTCTAAATGCAAAATGCAAGGACGAAAGGAGTAATACCTTTAAATAAAGCGTTGTGTTTGAGAACTGACCAGCGTTGTTTCACTGTTGACCATATGACCTATGAAGTATGATATCCTTCACTTAATTGTGATTGGTCAATTTCATTTTATTCTCTACAAGTCCAATCATATTCAAATTATGCCTTTAGACATATTGTCCTACCACCAGGTTCGCTTTCCATGTCACCACGTCTGCAAACTTGATAACAGTATTTGTCTTGACTTGTTAATTGGACATTAATTGTTTTTGGGGTCGAAGATCTAATTGTCTCGGAGGACATAGAGTAAATTGTTCCCCGTTCTTGAGGCGAAAGTTTATTTCTGGTCCAACTTAATCAAACCCAAAAATCCATTGCTTTTCAATTGTGTTTTGATGGCCGACTCATCAGTACCTCCAGTCCTTTGATTTTTGCAGTTGCGATAGTTAACGTGCCATATAACCTAAACTATCTAGGCGAAGACTACTGTTTCGGGACCGGAGTATGGTGTGGTATAAGGAGCAATCTTCCTCCAGAAACCATAGAAACGTGGATGTATATAGCGGACGTTGCCTGGCAACTCACAAGTTACGTGCTGATATGCTCGTTATACATGCACCTCAAACTATATATTGTACGTGTGAATTTTACACTATTCAAAAATAAGTTTTGACCTTTGGTTGGTATTCAAACCTTCAATTAAACAAATTATGGAGTAACAAAACACATGACTTTCTGGGTGTTTTTTTTAGGGTTTGTTTCTGTTCTGTTCTTACCGCGGTTATTACCTTGTCTGAATGCAATATCAACATTAAAAAATTCTTAATTCAATTTCGGAATCGAGACTACGCGGCTTGGTAGTCACATTTTGAGGTACACGCATTTACTATGTCCTTTATCACAATATATCTAAACAGAACAGATTGTGTTGTTATTTCCAGATTTTAAACAATGTCAATCGCGATTTTTTTTCAAATAATTATTTGTAAAAACTCTCAAAGAAATCAGTTTGATTTCTGGCATAATAACAAAATTTTATTTCTACCTATACCAGCAAATCTGAAAACTTATTGACATTGTGTACAAGACCACAAATATTGAATTTTATTTCAATTGCAGTTTAAAATCAATTAAAGTTTTCTTTCTCAAACAGTTTTTATAGAGATACAACTGAGTTTGTAAACCAGTCTCAAATCTCAAGCATCTGATTGGCTGAAATGGCGACTGGTCACTAACACTAGGCAGTATTGTCCGCTCAGTTTCATAATCCTTGGGCACAGAAGTACAAACAACCAAGAGCATTTTTATTCGGTAGGATATATAATTGATATATTCATATATTTTTTAGAAACTGCATCACCAAGGATTGGAACTAGCAACAATTTCAAGACGACTCCGGAACGAAGACGAAAACTTCCTGTTTGTTTGGCTCATCCTTTATTTACTCAAGTTTTGGGGCTTGATCCGTTTCTTCATCACGACCCACTGCCCCGACAGCGTTATTAACAACACCAGCATGAAAGGTTTTTTGAACTTTCTACTCCTCATGCAAAGTTACGGCTCCAGCGGACAGGCGTTCTGGAACTGTGTATTGTTCTGCGGATGTGACAAAACTGTACGCACCAGAGTAAAAATTTGGCTGAAGAGTTGTTACTCTAATGAAAAAAAGTAAGGGACTATTGGGAGATCTACTGTGTTTTAGTGTTTGTCCATCCCATCAGTGAACTAGATTTCAAATATTCTACGCTTATTAATATCAAGTTGCTTTGTTTTTCGGTTAATTTCATCTTATAGACATGGAGTGCGTTGCTTTTTGCATGATTAAAAATAATAACGATTCCATCGGTTTAAAACACAATTTTTTTTTTCATTTTTTTTGACATACAGTTTTTTTTATATGCAATGAATGCTCAAATATTTCTGAAAAAAAAATAGGTGAAAGACAAAAAGAGGTCATCCCGGCAAATTCTCTACAATCTTTTGGTTGAAATAACTGACGTTAATTATTTCGTTAGCGTCGCTTGTGTACTTCGAAATATGACATTTACGTAAAAACGCAAAAAAAATCCATACATCATGGCACGTTGTGATACTTTATTTCTTGTAGCTGTACAAAAAACAACAACAACAACAACAACAACAACAACACAGCAACCATAATTTATTGCCTATTAAAAGCATATTTTGTTTTCTTTTACTCCTAGAGTATTGTCTTATACATGATGTATAAGAAAGAATAATTAAGCAGATGCAATCACGGGATCTATAAACAACAATTTAATTACATTAGTATTCTTATACTTGTCTGGACACAAAAATAATGTCAGCAAAACTTATTATAACGTCAACTGGCGATACTGCAATTGAAAGTACAATTCATTTTATCCTACGTCCCTACTATTTTACTACGTAAAATGACCTTTATTTCACAAGAAATCTCAAAGTTATGCTGGGTTCCCATTGCCGATCCGATCAACTCGATCATCCCGATCCACTAAATTTCCCGATTAAGCCCGACCAAGCTCGACTAAAGGCGTATACACGACTTCTTCTCGACCCCTAGTCGATCACACACGACCCCCACACGATTATTCACGACTCCTTCACGACGTCAACCCGACCATCTTACCGATTTCCGCTCGATCATTCCGACCTTTACAAGGCCTCAGCTCGACCAACTGGACTTGTGCTCGATCCCTGCCAGATCTTCACCCGACCAGATCGACATGGTCGTACTCGGGTCTCAGAAGGTCGTGCACGGAAACTTTTTGAAAAACAAAACTTCAAACACTGTTGGTCATTATTTCATTTCATGTTGAAATTCTAAGCTTAGCACTAGCATCATGGAGATTGAGCAGTTACAGTTGTGAGCCAGATGGTTAGACTTCCAGAGAGACAGGGCCATGGCTATAATTGAGTTGGAAGAAGACGAATCGGCAGATGAGCGTAGGAACAGACGACGCAGACAGCCACGGCTAAGAGAAATCTGGGTAAATCCAGATGCCAATTTGATGTTTGGAGTACTGTGTCCTCATATTCGATTACCAAATTGAAGACAAGTCTCCATGTGTAAGGCCCAACTCGGCCTCTTTTGCGGCCCATGTACTGCTTTTCTTCTCCTTATACTTAAACCCCTGCTGATGATTTGTCAAAGAGGAACGAGTCCTCTTTCAGCCAAGCAATTACGTCATCCTCTTCATCCTGAGTAAGTGCACGATGTAGTGTCTTCCGGGGCTTGAATTCGGCCTGCCAAAATAAAAAGTACACTTATACCATTTATGTTTGGTTTTTAGGCATATTGGCACAATGTGGTCCTAACTATACACTGTCGAACAAAAGCAATCGTAAACTGACTATACATATAGTTTAACATTGTGTTATAATAAAACAAACAAATTATGAAATAAAATTATATCCTTCGAAACACTAAACACAAAATATAATCACGACTTTATTGTCATTTTGAAAAGGGAAGCAAAAACAAAAGCATAGTACTTATTTTTCTGGAGAAGTAGGATGCTCTTGTACAGAAGATTCAATGGCAGCTGTTTGTGTATTACCGGTTTCCTGAGAGGGTTCTGTGGGTGTTACTTCAGGCTCATGCTCTGAACGTTCACTTAAATTACTAGTAGTTGGTCTTTTGCCTTTTCTTGGCATTTTAGTGTTTTCTCTCCAAATGTTACGAGAAAGCAGCGCGCAGTTTTAACATATAAATAGTGTCGAGTTCGTGTATGGTCGAACAGCAATCGGGAAGTGATCGTTTGTGGTCGAGTAGCAGTCTAGTTAATCTGGACACCAGTTTGAAAAGAGGTCGAGTTGATCGGGTTGCGATCGGATAATACTCGAGTAGAAATCGAGATGATCGTGTACAGATCGGGTAAAAAATGTCAATTCGACCAAACTAGATCGCTACACGATCCCTTCTCGATCAACTCAATCTTCTACTCGACCAATACACGATCGCTTCCCGAGCATTACTCGACCGCTTGGCTACTCGATCGCTACTCGAAGATCTTCCCGACCATTCCCGATCACTCATACCGACCGAGCCAGTCCAGTACCCGATCGCTTGAACGGGCTTGATCGAGTGGGAACTCAGCTTATACTACTCTCAAAGTTATACTATACTACTCAAAATTTGATAGGGATCGCTTTTCGTGTTATCCCGAATTATTGCTCCTACCAAGTTTCAACCGCTGTTCCGCTTCAACAGTTTTTCGGATCATTGCTGTTTTGGCACAAAGCTGATGTCAAATGAACTCATTTACAGAATCACAGCAAATATTTTATCTATTCAACCTTTTGTAGAAAAAAACTCAAATCTTGTAAGTGACTCAGCTTATACTACTCTCAAAGTTATACTATACTACTCAAAATTTGATAGGGATCGCTTTTCGTGTTATCCCGAATTATTGCTCCTACCAAGTTTCAACCGCTGTTCCCCTTCAACAGTTTTTCGGATCATTGCTGTTTTGGCACAAAGCTGATGTCAAATGAACTCATTTACAGAATCACAGCAAATATTTTATCTATTCAACCTTTTGTAGAATAAAACTCAAATCTTGTAAGTGATCCTTATCAATTTTGAGTAGTGTAGTAGTTGCCATTGGAAAGATAAAGATGTACAGAACTTGAGTTGTACTGGTAAGAAAACGAATCTCGAAAGCAAGGGGTGATCAAATGCAAAAAGATGTTTTCTCTAAACATATTTGTAAGTATATAAAACACCTGTTTGTTTTATAAAATTAGGAACCCGAAGCGACGCGACTTGACAGTTTCACAAGAAGACAAAGTTTCAACAACCGTTCAATATAACTTCTTTCTAAAGTGATGTAAAAACGACAATTTCGGAGCGTTCGTCAGGCAGAATCTAACCCGCCTCTGTTATACGCATAGGCAAATGAAACGCATTTTTTTCACAAGTCTTTTTGCTCAGAAACTGCTAATACACATTGTATAAGATTAAGCATTTGGAATTTTGCTGCCTGGGCGCGTTATCAAAATACCAACCATGTTAATTGCCGTCGGACAACATTAAACAACATGTATAGGATAACGGAAAAAACGGAAGACTGGGCCTACCATATCTACAAAACGCTGTGATGGGGTTCAGTGATTGTATTGGGCCGACATTTCGGTGCATTGGTTTATTGACTATATCTGTTCCCGACAGAGATGCCTTATACTAACCATAACGGTCCAGGAAGACAAAGCTATGATAACATAGAAATTCCTGTAAACCAAAGACGTCATCTTATTCCCTAACAGAATAAATTTTAGCGATTATCATCACCATTGTCGACTTTTTGCAAATGTATATGACGAAAGCATGTATAAAATGCAGCGATTTACCGCGAACTAATTAAAAGAAAGTTGTAAATTGTATGTACTCGTGTTACTGAAATGTTATTGCAAATATAACCACGCCTACGTGCATTTTTTTCAACATTATTTCAAACATAAAAAATACATAAAATAAGGGCGAAAGCACATGTAAAAGGATTATACATTGGTATCCTCCAGTGCACCCCGCCCAAGTTCCCAGGGCAAAAATTATTTCATACAGAAAAAATGTCATGCAGTTCCTTTATATTATATAAAATAATGAATTTTTTTCATACCTAGATATATATCATAGATATATCATAGGTCTCCATTAAGTGTCGCTTGAAAAAAACTTGTTGCCTTTTTGCAATTTTGCAATTTTTTCAAGTGTTCTGGAAATCAAAATATTGTTGAAGTTCAACCAGGGTCTATTTAATTAGTAGTTGATTAAATAGACCCTGGTTCAACAATCATATTTTTATTTACGGACGCTTTTTTTTATTTAGATCTATTAGGTTATTTCTGACCATAAAGCAAACCGTGAAATGAAGGGCCGATTGATATGGATCATACGTTTGCGTTTATAAGGAGCGAAGGTTTAACCTATATATCACTCTCTTACACTCTCGGCTCATTACAGTGAGTGTAAGGAACGACAACTCTGCGAAGGAGATTGTAGATTCAAGATTTACAAGATTTATTCATACTCTCAATACATGAACACATGTAAATATGAGGAACACAAAATAAATATTGTAAATAATAAACGAGGATTCGAGAAAATAAATATAACATATCCAACAAAATATTCGCGGGAGAAATACATTTTGCGTCATAAACTAAAAAATAATAGGATTTTAATGTTATTAAAGAAACTTTACTGAAATTTCATAATAATATCTTTTACAAATATGCAAAACTTCCGGTATTCAGAAAAATTATTTAAATTCATGTTCATTAATTTGTTAAATTTCACAATATTGGGTCTTGTATAGTATTCAGTTTTTAACATTTGTTTCCGTTTATCAGTAAAATCTGGGCATTCTTATAAATAATGATATTCGTCACCGATTGTTAGATTGCATAAAGTACATTTTCTTTCATTTAAAAGTGTTCTATTCCATTGTCCAGTCTCAATAGGAAATTTGTGGTTTCGTGTACGAAATTTAATTATATATTTCAAATAATTGTTTGGTGTTTTAATAAGGTAATTTTAAAATCCAAAGTTGTATTTAAATAATCGATAATTTTTGCAACTGCTTGCATTTTCTAAATTTGAGTACCAATCATTTAGGAAAATATCTTTTAATTTTTGTTTAACCGTAAGTGTAAGCCATTTGATGTTTGGAAAGTCATGAGTATCCCAGATATTATTCATTCCACATATTACAAAAATGCTTTTTAATTCGTTTAATCCAAAGAAAGTTATGATTAAGGTTTACGTCTGAATATTTAAAATAGCTGAGCAACAATGCATACATATTGTTACATAGTTTCTCTTGAGATGGACAAACAATTTAGCCCAAAAGCTTACCATTCTACTTTTTATTTCAATTGACAGTGTCATAGTTCCTGTCTCACCATAGATAATACAATTCGAAGTGCAAGTCTTAACATTAAGAATATGCTTTAAAAATTTTAGTTGTACCCTTTCTAGTACGTCAAGATTACCAAAACCCCAAATTTCACAACCATATAGTAATATTGGTTTAACAATTTTTGAAAAAAGATCAATTTGTAAATCTATTGAAAGGCATAGGTCTTTTGCTTTTTTGATGAGGGAATACATGGCTATAGTGGCTTGTTTTGCGATTTCTTGTTTAGCTTTATAAAAAGATCCTGATCTGCTGAATAATATACCTAAATATTTATATTCATTTACGATTTCAATCGGTTCATTTTTATAGACAAAATGATAATTACGTTGTCTACCTTTAGAAAATAAAAGGATTTTTGTTTTATTCAAATTCAATTGTAATTTCCAAATGTCACAGTAACTGGCATATGTATTTAAAGCGGCTTGTAAATCTTCCGCCGAATCAGCAAGAAGCACTGTATCATCAGCATACAAAAGTATGCATAATTTAACAAATTTAACGGCTGTTTGTTCTAATTCATGTTTGTTACAAACAATACCTGAAACGTTGTTACTATTAATAATAAAGTCGTGCAAATCATTAAGATATAATGAAAATAATAGGGGCGATAAGTTCTGGCCCTGTCGTACTCCTATATTACATGGAAAAAAGTCTGATTTTTTGTCATTAATAAATACACATGACTTAGCTTGTTCGTACATATTTTTTATAATTTGTAAAAAATGTTCATTTATATTATTCATATTGAGTTTTGCCCAAAGTCCACTTCTCTAAACAGTATCAAATGCGGATTTTAAATCAATAAAAGCACAAAACAAAGGCTTTTTACTCCTTCTTACTATTTCCAAAAGTGAATTTAAAATAAAGATATTATCTGAGGTAGAGTAACCTTTTCGAAAACCAGCTTGGAATTCGTTAATAATATTATTTTCATTACAATACTTTTGTAGTCTAAGATTGAGAATCATTGTGAATAATTTGCCTAAACAGCTCAATAATGTTATTGGTCGGTAATTTGTAGGATCGATAGGGCTCCCTTTGTTTTTAAATATTGGGTGGATTATTCCAACAGTCCAAATTTGTGGGATTTTTCCAGTACTGAAAATAATATTGAAAAGTTTAACTAGAACTAATTTCATTTTTGGTATTGAGAATTTGATATATTCATCAAGTATATTATCGGCTCCGCTAGCTTTATTATTTTTAAGGTATTTAACTGCTTCTAAGAGTTCAGTTTCTGTGATAGGTTGATTTATTTCTTCATTGTTTAAATTATTGATAGGTTCATTATTAATTGTTTCTTCAGTCTCGTCTTTAGCACTCTGATTTTTGAAAAAAAAACTATATAAATCTTCTAAGTTCGCATCTGTTTTCATTTTTTTCCTACCGCTCAATATTTTCCAAAAGTCTCTAGGTTTATTTGTTTTTAATGTTTTTAATTTATCCGAATTTTTTATTTTAAACTCTTTGAAACTTTTATTCATAATATTTTTGTAAATTTTACTTTTATTTTGCAAAATAATTTTATTTTGATAAGACTTTCTTAATTTGTATGAATATTTTGCCGAATGAAAAATTTTCCTTGCAACCCGACTTTTTGTATTAAACCAAGGTTTGTTTTTTATTTTTGTATGCGTGTTATATGGAATATTTATTTTAGTTCCTAGCGTTTGTTTTGCGCTGTCTAATAATAATTTTGAAATTTCGTCAACTACATCATCTAAATCGCTTGTTAATAGAGTTTGTCTTTGTTCAATATCGCACAACGCAGAATAAATACTATTGATTTTGTCAGTGTTTATATTGGCAGTAAAAATATCTGCCCTATTATGGTCCCAACATTTGATCCCAATAGTAGGTTGGCTAACACTTTCATTCTGTATTTTATCAAATTTTAACACCAATGCGACTGGATTGTGAACATCAGAATACAAATTGTCAAATTCGTCAACATTTAGACAACATACATACTGAAACAAATTAGGTGAACAAATAAAATAGTCAAACTAACCCCCTTACACGTGGTCTGACCAGCTAGGTCTCCAACAGTTCTGCCATTTAATATATACAAATCATTTAGTTGTAAAAAGTCTATTAACTTATACCCATAATTGTTACAATTTTTATCGATGTTTTTTCGTACCAACCTAACATTTTCATTAAATCTATTTTGCGTTTCTTGAAGTTCTAGAAAGAGTTCGTCAAGACCGTTTTCATGAAATAAATTATAGTCAACATCAACTACCTCGCATAAAGTTTTTGCTCTACAGTTCCAGTCACCAAATAGACATATACCTGAATAATTATTCGATAGCCTATTAATATCATTCTGGATATCATAAAACGGATCGTTTACAGAAAATTCGGAGTTTTCTGGTGGTACATACACTACACCATATAAGACAGATTCACCTTGAGTTAGTTTTCTATCAAGTGTAAACCATAGAACAATATTGCAATCATTTTCTATTATTGTTATATATTTGCTTAAATGCGTTTTAATTGCTGTTGTTAAAATCAAAGTTGTTTAAACTTACAGTATCTAAAGAATCTAATTTGGTTTCTTGTAATCCAATTATATCAAATTGTTCAATATATGAACAAAATTCGGGCAGCATCAGTTTAGATTTTAAACCACAAACGTTTAATGATAGAAATTTCAATCCGTTTTTGTTATTGTTAATAATAGGCAATCGTCCAGTTATACAGGTATTTAAATCAGAGTCACTATCTCGATTTTCACGTGCAAGATTTAACAAACAGTTATAATAATCAGGTAAATCTCCCTGACTGGCCTATAAATTGTCAGTAAACACCACTTGACTGTCTGTCGTCTGCTCCGTTTGTGTTATAAACACAGTGTCACTAATCTGAGGTTCTGCATTGGCCTCCGTGTAAACTGTTGCAGACAAAGTGTCTTCACTTGAAGTTTCACAAAAGCGTTTAATCGAAGTGTCCTCCAATGGTGATGATGCTTTATGTTTGTTTTGTTGTTCATGTTGTCTAAGTGGTTCGTATCTGTTAAATGTTGGCGTTTCAAACACAAGTTTATTTATTGTAGCGTCTTTTGTATTTGTAACCAATAGTTGTTGTTGTGGTTGTGATTGTTGGCTCTGTCGCATTAACCTTGGGTCCTGTGCAGGGCTGTGTGTTGCTTGTAGTTGCTACCTAGACTTAGGTTTGTGCCACAAACCTGTATCTAGATCATATTTTTGTCCGTTTACGGTTAATCTATCATTTCGTAGAGAAACTTTATAGCCTTGCCGGCCTTTGTATTTTCGCATAATAGGAAAGAGTTGCCTACGCCTTTGGTCGACATCAGATGGGTAATGTTCATTAATGTAGAATCTGCTTTTTCTTGAGTTAAGTGTTACACCTGCAGATCTAATTAATTCTTTTGCTTCTGAGCATTCAAAAGTTGCTAGTATGGGCCTCGGTCTTTTACCTTTGGTTTGACCTACACGGCTTACTTTTGTAAACACAATATTGTTGGTGTCAATATTACCATCAGGATTTATTTCGGGATCATTTTGTAAACGTTCTTTGATAAATGTTGTCAGTGATTCTGTGCAGTTTTCAACATCGTTGCCATCTATAATATTATTATATAAACGCATGCTTATTGTCGAGCTCCGCGCTCTCGTAAATGGAGATTAACGGTGATGATACTTTTCATCTAATGTCTTGCAATGATACCATATGACTGCATATTTCAGGGGGTCTAACATTAAGTAGGAAGATCGGTGCTTAAAGTCGGTCGTTTCATGGAAAATGGTGTCAATTTCTGATAAATAAGCATTTTTAGCTCGACTATTCGAAGAATATGTCGAGCTATTGTACTCACTTGGGCGTCGGCGTCGGCGTCGCCGTCGGCGTCCCGCTTTGGTTAAAGTTTACGTGCAACCTACCTATATCTTAAAAACTACTATAGCTACAGCTTTTAAACTTGGCACACTTGTTCGTCATCATGTCCCGAGTGTGTATGCCAAGAACCATAACTCTAACTTTCATTTTGATCAAATTATGGCCCTTTTTTGACTTAGAATTTCAGGTTAAAGTTTGCGTGCAAGCTACTGTACAAACTCATAACTTCAATACTACTTATACTACAGCTTTAAAACTTGGCACACTTGTTCATCATCATGTCCCGAGTGTGTATACCAAGAACCATAACTCTGACTTTCATTTTGTTCAAATTATGGCCCTTTTTCGGCTTAGAATTTCAGGTTAAAGTTTGCGTGCAAGCTACTATACAAACTAATAACTTCAATACTACTTATACTACAGCTTTGAAACTTTCAACACTTGTTCATCATCATATCCCAAGTGTGTATGCCAAGAACCATAACTCTAACTCTCATTTTTATCAAATTATGCTCCTTTTTCGACTTAGAATTTCAGGTTAAAGTTTGCGTGCAAGCTACTGTACAAATCCATAACTTCCATACTACTTATACTACAGCTTTGAAACTTTCAACACTTGTTCATCATCATATTTCAAGTTTGTATGCCAAGAACCATAACTCTAACTTCCATTTTGTTCAAATTATGGCCCTTTTTCGACTTAGAATTTCAGGTTAAAGTTTGCGTGCAAGCTAGTTACTTTCATACTTCTTGTACTATAGCTTTGAAACTTAGAACACTTGTTTACCATCATGACCCTGACTATTTATACCAAGAACCATAACTCTTTCTTTCATTTTTAATCAAATTATGGCCCTTTTTCAACTTAGAATTTCAGGTTAAAGTTTGCGTGCAAGCTAGTTACTTTCATACTTCTTGTACTATAGCTTTGAGACTTAAGACACTTGTTTACCATCATGACCCTGACTATGTATGCCAAGAACCATAACTCTTTCTTTCATTTTTAATCAAATTACGGCCCTTTTTTGACTTAGAATTTCAGGTTAAAGATTGCATGCAAGCTAGTTACTTTCATACTTCTTGTACTATAGCTTTGAAACTTATTCACCATCATGACCCTGACTATGTATGCCAAGAACCATAACTCTTTGATTTTTTTCAAATTACTGCCCTTTTTAGACTTAAAAATTAAGGTTTAAAACTTTGTATACCTTTATTTTATCTTACATCAGGTTTATTTTCAAAGGCCCATAACTCATCCTTGCTTTTTTTTATATTTGATTTTTGCCCCTTTTCACTTGAAATTAGAATTAAGACTTGTAAATAATTGTTAAAGTTTCAATGTTAGTGTTTTTCATATGTACAGCTATATAAAAGGTTTAAAACAGATGTCCTTAACATACTTTGGTTGAAAGTGTTGAGTAATTGTGGGGTGGGTGGGTGCATAGACTATACTACACTACACTACACTACACTACACTACACTACACCACACCACACCACACCACACCACACCACACCACACCACACCATACCATACCATACCACTGTACTGTACCCCCACCACCCACCACCACCTCCACATACCACCACCACCAACATCAACAACTACAACAACACAAACACAAACAACAACACCACCACCAACAACAACACCAACAACAACACCACCACCACCAACAACACCACCACCACTAACAACAACAACACCACCACCAACAACAACACCATCACCACCACCAACAACACCACCACCACCAACAACACCACCACCATTAACAACACCAACACCTCCACCACCAACAACAACTACAGCACCACCATTAACAACAGCAACAACACCAACACCACCACCACCAACAACAACACCAACACCACCACCAACAACAACACCAACAACAATATCAATACCACCACCAACAACAACACAAACACAAACAACAACACCACCACCACCACCACCACCAACAACAACAACACCACCACTAACAACAACAACACCATCACCACCACCAACAACACCACCACCAACAACACCACCAACAACAACACCACCTCCAACAACACCACCACCAATAACACCAACACCACCACCACCAACATCAACAACACCACCAACAACAACACCAACACAAACAACTACACCACCACCACCACCAACAACACCACCAACAACAACACCATCAACAACAACACCACCACCAACACCACCACCAACAACACCAACACCACCAACAACAACACCACCAACAACAACAACATCATCACCACCACCAACAACACCACCACCACCAACAACACCACTACCAACAACAACAACACCACCAACACCACCACCAACAACAACATCAACACCACCAACACTAGCACCGACAACAACACCACCACCACCAGCAACACCAACACCACCACCAACAACAACACCAACAACATCAACACCACCACCACCACCACCAGCAACAACACTACCACCACCACCACCAACAACACCAACAATGCCAACACCAACAACACCACCACCAACAACACCACCACCACCAACAACACCAACAACAGCAACAACACCACCACCACCAACAACAACACCACCACCAACAACAGCAACCAGCATACCATACTGTACTTCACCATGCCACACAACTATAGGTGGGCAAGATAGTGGGTTGATGGGTGTGGGATCAGGGGTTTATGGGCTGGGTTTTGTAAACCCTAAAAAAAATCTACAAGAATAAATTAAGTGTTATTTATTGATTTATGGATTAAGAAACTTTTGTTCATGTGTGTTTGTTGGGGGTGTCATAAACTCCTGAATCACTCCCCAGTCTAAATGAAGCCCAGTTACAATGTGCTTAATAATTCTGACTTTTCGAATAGTCGAGCGTGCAGTCGTTTCCGACTGGCTCTTGTTTTGTGTTAAAGTCGATCTCGTTGTGGTAGCCCAACTATTTGTGCGCAACAAGAGCTTTTCTATATATACGATGGTCGCTCTTCGCGCACAACCCAGTTACTATTCAAATCAATGCGGAAAATTTTCCTTCTATTTCTATATGCCGCTGATCGGAAAACGAATCGCAACTTTTTCCGGCTTCATAAAGCATCTTAAACCATATTTATTTAAAAAAAAATTACATACCTGAGAAGCCACATTCAAGTAGAATCAATATATGTAATCCTTTATAACTAACGTTTTCGTTTTTTATGCAAAATTCTTTTAAACCTCCACCCATGTTGATTACACCGCATAAAGTTTATCTGACTCGCGTTTATCGATAATTTTCACCGTGTAAACGGCATATGCTGTGGTAGGTTTAAAAAGTTATTTTGTGGATTATTCGTCATTTTATTGTTACTTTTTATCATTATTTATGTTTTATAACGATATTTGACATACCAGTGTTGAAATTTTCATGTGGGAGTGAAAATAAAAAGAATTTAAATCGGGTCGATTTCCACCACAGTTTTGATCGTAACTGCTTGAGACGTAAAGGACAGACAACGAAACCGTCCGTATGATAATGGGTCTGTGCTTGCAGTCGAATTATTGAGACTATCGTTGTGGCTGAACCGTGTGTGGCCCGGATGGGCTTGTGCTGCTTGCAGCGCCGGATGGGTGTTTGCATGTTATGGTTGTGGCTGAACCGTGTGTGGCCCGGATGGGCTTGTGCTGCAGACACTGCTGGCTGGGTGTTTGGGGGTTGCCATGGTACGTTTGTTGCGTCGGGTGGTGATGGCGCAAACACACCAGCCGGAGTTGGTAGGCAGTAGGACATTGGACAGATGCATTTCACCTGTACGGAAAATGAACGACCCCGCTCTCCACAAGTTTTCTGCCTACTTGCAGGTTGGACCGTGTGTGGCCCTGATGAGCTTGTGCTGCAGGCAGCGCCGGCTGGGTGTTGCTATGGTGCGTTTGTTGCACCGGGTAGCGATGGCGCAAACACCGAGCCGGCGATGGTTGTGACTGAACCGTGTGTGGCCCAGATGGGCTTGTGCAGCAGGCAGCACCGGCTGGATGTTTACGTGTTGCCATGATGCGTTTGTTGCACCGAGTGGCGATGGCGCAAACACCCGTTCATGAACCGTTCATAGCCCGGATGGGCTTGTGCTGCAGGCAAAGCCGGCTGGGTGTCTGCATGTTGCCATTGTGCGTTCGTACAATGTGGTGGCAATAGCGCAAACACCCAGCCGGCGATGGTTGTGGCTGAACCGTGTCTGGCCCGGAAGGGCTTGTGCTGCAGGCAGACACTGCCGGCTGGGTGTTTGCATGTTGCCATGGCGCGATTGTTGCAGCGGGTGGCGATGGCGCAAACACCCAGCCGGAGTTGGTAGGCAGTAGGGCAGTGAGCAGATGCATTGCACCTGCACGACCCCGCCTTCCACGAGTTTCCTGCAACCCTGTCGGTTAGACCGATGGGGCCCGGATGAGCTTGCGCTGCGGGCATTGCCCGCTAGGTGTTTGTGTGTTGCAACGGTGCGTTTGTTGCAAACACCCAGCCGGCGATTGTTTTGGCTGAACCTTGTGTGGCCCTGGTGGGCTTGTGCTTCTATTTCTAAGGGGTAGAGAAGGATCAGGGGTACCTCCTTCTATTTCTTAGGGGTAGGAAAGGATGTGGTACCTTTTTGTATTTCTAAGGGGTAGGGAAGGTTCAGGGGTATCATCTTCTATTTTAGAGGGGTAGGGAAGGATCAGGTGTATAATCTTCTATTTCTAAGGGTTAGGGAAGGATCAGGTTTATCATCTATTTCAAAGGGGTAGGTCAGTGGTACCATCTTTTTTTGCTATGGGATAGGGAAGGATCAGTGGTACCATTTTCTTCTATTTCTAAGGGGTAGGGAAGCATCAGGGGTACCACTTCTTCTATTTCTAAGGGGTAGGGAAGGATAAGGGGTACCGTCTTCTTCTATTTCTAAGGGTTAGGGAAGGATCAGGGGTAACACCTTCTTCTATTTCTAAGAGGTAGGGAAGGATAAGGGGTACCATCTTCTTCTATTTCTAAGGGGTAGGGAAGGATCAGGTGTAGCACCTTCTATTTCTAAGGGATAGGGAAGAATCAAGGGTTCCATCTTCTTCTATTTCTAAGGGTAGGGAAGGATCAGGGGTACCATCTTCTATTTCTAAGGGATAGGGAAGGATCAGGGGTATCATCTTCTATTTCAAATGGGTAGGTCAGCAGTACCATTTTCTTCTATTTCTTAGAATAGGGAAGGATCAGTGGTACCATCATCTTCTACTTCTAAGGGATAGGGAAGGATCATGGGTACCACCTTCTATTTCTAAGGGATAGAGAATGATCAGGGATACGATTTTCTTCTTTTTCTAAGGGGTAGGGAAGGACCATGGGTACCACCTTCTATTTCTAAGGGATAGGGAATGATCAGGGGTAAATCCTCTTCTATTTCTAAGGGGTAGGGAAGGATCAAAGGTACCACCTTCTATTTCTAAGGGATAGGGAATGATAAGGGGTAAGATCTTCTATTTCTAAGGGGTAGGGAAGGATCATGGGTACCACCTTCTATTTCTAAGGGATAGGGAATGATCAGGGGTACGATCTTTTTCTATTTCTATGGGGTAGGGAAGGATCATGGGTACCACCTTCTATTTCTAAGGGATAGGGAATGATCAAGGGTACAATCCTCTTCTATTTCTAAGGGGTAGGGAAGGATCAAAGGTACCACTTTTTATTTCTAAGGGGTAGAGAAGGATCAGGGGTACAATCTTCTATTTTTTTGTAAATTAATCATGTTATCTACTTTAAAGGTATGATACAAATGACACGTTTATACATAAATACAAAGTGTTGATTGTTAATGATGAGTGGGCAGGTGGTGGTGGTTAAGGGGGTCAAATATCTAGGTGGGGCAACCCCTCTCTATGTTGTGTTTATGGATAAAAGGCTTAAATGTTACTAAAGTCAACTTTGACAGTCTGGCATACAAACCGTTTTTAGGATGGCCATGTATATATTTTTGATAAAATGTAAATAGAGGCAGTTGGTATTCGAGTTTCATATAACTTCCCTGGGACAAAAGTTCATTTGCACACAGTTTAAGCTCTTCTATACATTTGTATTTTGTTCAGATAATAAATATGAAAATTGTGTTTTTGATTTAATGTAATTTCCCTTTCTTCAATGCACTATCATGTATAAAAAAAAATCAAAACTAAAAAAATCTCTGTAACAGCACAATGCAGACTTTTTCTAAATAAATGTTGCTGTTTAATTATTTTTTCTGTTTTTCTTGCATACCGGATAAGTATTTCAGCGTGATTTCCCTAGAAAAAAAGATAACGTTTGCGTGCTACATGAGTGACGTCAAGTCTTCAAGTATCTGACATCATTTATTCAAGTTAGTGACGTCATTTATAAAAAAGGTTTGCGTAAACGTCAGAGCCTCGTTCCCGCAAAACAGTTCCCCCTCGGTGACAGATTTTTCCATCTTAACCTCACACTCAGACAAGATACTTATAATCAACACAGTGTGCATTTTTCCTCAAAACACATCAAAATTAAACTTGTGCAATAAGTTTGTGCAATATCACATAAATAAAGATGAATCCTACACTCACATCAACAAACAGGATACATACTTTCAAATTTATTACCTAGATGTTATATTACATGTCTATGTATAAGTATTGCATAATATCATAATAAATTATAAAAACAACAGCGCAAATATGCGACTATCATGGAAACATTATTGAGAATGGTTAAGCAAGACCTTGCTCCATTGCAAAAATTTACATATGTGGGACCAGTGTAGATCCATATCAGTCGGCACATCTATACTGTCTGCTCAGGATCATAACTGGTTGCATCTTGATCAGAAATGACCTAATAAATCTAAAAGCAAACAGTATAGATCCTGATCAGATGGCACATGCAATAAAGTTGTGTCTATCAAGTAAATGCTTAAGATAGTTCAATATAATAATAACAATTTGATGTGAACATGCACAAATGCAATGGGCAAGAAAATACTTCAAATACTTAGATAAGAAACAAATGAATAAAAATCAACAAAGAAATGGAATTTTACTAAAATGGACGGATATGGTATTTACATATCAGTACGTTACAATTAATGAATTATGATGTAACACATTTACTGCAATCTCACTAGTTGAAGAGTAATGATAAATAAAATAAATAAATAAATTCTACACTTTCTAACTTTACATATTCTAATGCCAATAAAATCTTTTTTTTAAATATAGACAATTCTGAAAAAAATTGTATACAGGAAGGATTACAAGTAAACTGTACACAATTCAGATAAACACAATGGACCTTAATTTGTGGGATACAGGGTCATGTATAGTGATACAGTCATCAAATAGCTGGGGTTTAACCCTCTACCTCATGGGATATTACTGTGATCTCAAGGTTGAACAGTTTAGATCAAGATCAGACTGCCAGCACATCATTTCCATCAGACTAGGATGCATTTCATTCATTACGTTAATTCTGACCCAAGATGTGTACAATGCAGATCCAGATCAGGGCTGAAGGATATAAAGCTGAGATTGGAAACCAGTCTCAAATCTCAAGCATCTGATTGGCTGAAATGGCGACTGGTCGCCATTTCAGCCAATCAGATGCTTGAGATTTGAGACTGGTTTCTATGCTCAGTTTTATAACCTTGAGCACAGATGGTACGAATGTGCAAGCTGACCTTGATCTATTAAGGTTGCATATGTGATAAATCCCATATATATCGAGTATAGGGTTTAGTATTATATAAGTTTTACAACAGGGAATGTGTACAAAATCAAATCCAAGTAAACTTTAGGTTAAAATGACCTCACAAAATTGAACAGATGACTGGTTATTACGCATTTTGGTGAAACTAAAATTACATAACTATAATTATGTGAAATTAAAAATTACCTTAGTTATGAGAAAATAATGGATAATTGTGTATTATTCCAAATAAAGTAAAAACATTATCCGGAAGACACATTGTCCTGTGACATGCACAAATGAATAACTAGATTTATTATACCTTATCTGAAAGCAGTCAGAACTCATTATGACCACCCCAAAATAAGACCATCTCATTTTCAAGACTGCTAATCCCAATTTATAGTTGTGCACTATTTTTTATCCCAAAAATAAAGTCCACCCCTCAAATTTAGACCACTTATAAGTGAGGTTTCCCCAATACAGTAAAACATCCTAAAAAGACCACCTTAAAACTAAGACCACCTTGATAATAAGACAACTATTTCAGAGTCTTTTTCAACAGCTTTGCTCAAGATCATAAAACTAAATCTGGAGACCAGTCTCAAATCTCAAGCAGCTGATTAGCTGAAATGGCAATAGGTCACCATTTCAGCCAATCAGATGCTTGAGATTTGAGACTGGTCTCCAATCTTAGTTTTATGATTAAGACCCTGGATGTGCTAGCTTCTACCCCAAAATCAAGTGTACCCCACTATTTAGACCACTTTTGACCAACCCAGAGGTGGTCTTATTGAGAGGTTTCACTGTACTGACAAACTTGGAACTTTTCAAATCATACTGATTTAATATCTACTAGTTTACACCACATTAAGTAACTTTTCATTAACATTTCTTGTCTTTAAATGTTCCGACTGAAGAATTCTTTTAATTTCTTCAATTCCTATAAAAGATCCATATATCTTGTCCTTTACTGTACCAGTCTCTAAGAGGTTATCAGATTGCTTTCATCTTCTTTCCTGTACTAACATGGAGTTTCAAATATCTGTGTCAGAGATGGTGGTAGTTCATTTCCCTCGACAATGCGCAGTCCAAGTTCATCAGATTTAGCATCAGCATCTGTCTGCAGCCTGTGCTCCAGGTATCGCTTCCTCCACTGGGCAGCCAAGAGAAGAACACTCTCCGAGTCAGCAGTCACATTGCTGGACAGACCCTGTAACATCAAAGCAACGACTCTGTCAGCAAGATTACAAATAACAATGACCCAAGATCATTGCCCAAGATCATAAAACAAAGTTTTGTGATCAGTCTCAAATCTCAAGGATCTGATTGGCTGAAATGGCGACTGGTCGCCATTTCAGCCAATCAGATCCTTGAGATTTGAGACTGATCTCCAGATTTAGTTTTATAATCTTGGGCACATAAAACTAACATAGGAGACCAGTCTCAGATCTCCAACATCAGATTGGCTGAAATGGAGACTATACTACTGCAGGCAATCAGATGCTTTAGATTAATAAAATTAATCTAAAAGTGAACAGTATAGATCCTTATTATAGATGTTATGATTTATTGCAAATTTTCAAACATTTTTATTTAATGGTGTTTTCATACTTTGGTGGCAAATACTCAAACTAAATAAATTTACGCCAGTGTAAAGTTGAAGCCACTGAAAACTCAATAATTTTTCAAATACAATCTTTTTGGCAAGCCACACTGAAGACGAGATTTATTTCAACAACTTGAAATAAACTCCCTCTAAAACAAAAGGTTATAAACGAACACTAGTGTCTTATCTTGGATTAACTGGAATCTAGTTCATCCTCTGACCCGAGCAATCTAATGCTTAAAACCAATTTGTCTTAGTTTTATTAACTTTAAATAAGATTGTTACTGGATAAAGCACACACCTGTGAGACTGATTTACCTAAATTGACACAATTTGCCCCACAAGCGATATACCTGCCAGATAGGCCTCACAAGCTGATGCAGTACCTAACCCGCCTGTCAGACAGGTTCAACTACCTTTACACAAACTGCTACTGAAACAGCTTGTAAGGTCTATCTCACATGACACTATGTCTTGCATACCTTTTACTGTTATAACATTTGTGTATACATTTTTAATTTAGTTTCGATGCACTGAAATACTGACATTTATGCAAACCTGATTTTCTAAATGATGTCAAAAAATTGAACGCATGACGTGAGATACTTAAAGAAATGACGTCATTCATGTACCATGTGAACGGTATCTTTCCCCATGTCTGTCAGATAGGTTGACCTACCTTTACACAAACGGCCTCACAAGCTGTCATTGTAAGCAGAATCTTCCTCATCAAGTTCTGGGCATTATCAACCAAAATCCTGTCAGCCTAAATGGTAAAGACAATCTTATTAACAAAAGGTCAAAGACTGAAGGGGCCCTTATACACACCTTTCATAGGAATTCTAGATAAATATGATCAACGCCTAATACAATGCAACAGTGAAATAAGATTAGTTCAGACCACATTTGATAAAGTCTTGCAATTGGTTCTTGAAATTAATTTAAAGAGTTTTGTTCTATTTTTAGCTCTTGTAGTGTTGCAGGAATGCTATAGACCAAATCAGGTACTGTTTCAGCAGGTACTTAAGAAAAATTCATTTTCAAGTATTAGCTCTTGGGGCCATATTATGCATTTGAACAAATAGTCAATGTAAGTATGCTTTAGACCTCTTGTTCACAAAATCCTTAATGTTTCTTGAAAAATTAATATAGTATCCCTTTCCCCCACAGACACATACCTTTACTGCATGGACGAACAGTGTAGATCCAGATCAGCCAGCACATCCATGCCGTCTGATAAGGATCTAAACTGTTCACTTTTTTTATTTGTTAGGTTACTTTTGACCAAATGTGACCAGTTTAGATCTTGATCAGATGTCACGGATGTACGGGCTGATCTGGATCTACACTCGTCGCACATGCATAAACATGGGTATATATGGAGGAAAGGGCTATTATAGCTCTGATTACAAAACAGAGCAATTTGTAAATAATTGTGATGGAGAGGCTCTGGAGAAAATTTTATGACAATAGTGTGCTTTCAGCAAAAAGATCATGAAGTAATGTTAACAGATATATTTGAAGGGACAACTCTTAAAACAGCTCTTTGAGCCTTTGGCTAGATGTAAAACCTAATAACATGCTGATTTAGTCTCCACAGTTTGACTCAACTAAACTTTCATTATGTTCTTTAGAATAAAACAGTTAAATAGAAAAGAAACAAATAGGTTACATGTATATTCATTTTTTCCCAATATACCAAAAATAAAATCTAAAACCTTAAAATGATTTGTCACAATAATTGTACATGTATTAAGCAAAAAATGTCTGTAGTAAATCAGTAAACAATTTCATTTGATTTGATGATATTTTTACATCAAAGCAAACAATATAGATCACATCTCCTACAATATTTTATTAATCCATTACTCCACCAACCTAATGAATCTGAAAGCGAAAAGTGTAGGTCCAGATTATACAGCATGGATTTGCCAGCTGATCTGGATCTACACTGTTTGCCTATGCAGTAAAGACCTATATAAGGAGTAAATGGTTATATGTTACAGGACATTTTGACAACACTAGTCTGGATGCCTTACTGGTGGAGGCTTCAAAATCAACAACAAAAACACTTCGATGAAAGAAAACACAGCAGGCTAGCATAAAAGGAGCAAGCAAAATCATTATATAATCTCCCCTAAATTAATTTTTATTAAGTGTCTAATTTTACAAATAATATTATTGTTTTGAAATTCTTGATTCCAGCAAGCAATTATAACTGTATAGGTTTTAACTCAAAATCTGAATCATTACAATTTAATTAGAACATTTAAGTTTTTGGAATCTAACTGACATCAAATTGTTAGTAGTGTTGGGCCTGACTTCCATTGGAATGTAACGGAGACTTTCTACATAAATATCAGACTGACAATGTGCAGACACTAAATATATATTGACCCATACCAAACAATTGAGATTAAATGGGATAGGCTATTGAAACGATCATAAATATATATTCATGTATTTTGCATCATGTATTTTGACATAATCTGGTGAATACTATTTTCATACAAGTGCAGCTTATATGCCATCATATACAGGGTTAAATAAACTCAAATCAATATCAAAGCTTTATACACCAGCTACTCAAATCAATTTTAAATTGTTTCACACCAGCTAAAAAGTTAAAAATCATTGAATAAATACACAAATGTTATAATATTCAAAAGAGAAGGAACCTGACTGCAAAAATTCTATAAAGCCGCTTTACATTACCTCCAGATTTTCATATAACCTAAACAGCTAAAGTGAAAAGGAGAAATAATTGTGTATGTAGTCACAGAAAGTGATCATAGAACACACTGAAATAGTAAGAAAACGGATCAGGTCAAAAAGCCTTAACTAGCAGCAAAACCAAACAATTACCTATGCCTGCCCGCTAACATCACTCTTCAATATGGAAAAAAAAATTTAGACCATCTTTAACTGCTAACCCCCTATACTTTTATCTCTTTTTAATTAAGCAAAGCCAGCACTGTCAGATGCCAGACTTCCAGAAATGAGGTTCATTTTAGTAAGTCTTGAGGTAGTAACATGAAAATTTTCAACCAAGAAAATTAAACACTGTTCCAGCAATCCTACTGAACCCCCTTTGGATCCGCTCCTGGCCAGTCCATTCAACTTTTTTTTCAATTCATTAACTGAACTAGGATGGGTGTAGAACCATATCAAATATGGCAGTTGGTTTGGCCCTGTGACATGTTATGAACCTTTCAACCCATGAATTAATGTCATGAACTCATTCTACTATCAATATTGAACAGTTCATTCATCGTTTGTACCATCAAATATGGCTATTATCCATGGATTAACAGTGTAGATCAAGATCAGCAGATATGTGATACAAATCCATATCTAAGGACTAACAGGTTAAAGAAGAGAGGAATGCAGTAGTGTACCTTATTGTGAACCCTCATCAGACTGTTTCAGTTGCTCCATAGGTCAGATATTCATTAAATCCTAGGCAAAACTAGTACAGTTATCTAAAAAATATTCTAACTTTGATGCAACATCTTCCTATCTTCCTATCATTAACAAGAGTGTGTCCTCATGACCTTGATGCCCCCACGGCTACAACAACATAACTCTTGCACAAAATGGTTGCAGGAAAATCTTTTCTTTATGATCATCTTCACATCCTGCTTGTAAATCTGGGCAAGTTTGAAAGAAATCCGCCCGATAGTTAATGAGGAGTTGATACCACAAGATTTGGGGGAAGTACGTACGTACGGACAGATGGATGAGTGCAACTCTATATGCCTCCCACTTGGGGCATAAAAAATACAAAGTAAAATAGAGAGGTCTATATTTTTATTTAATTAATTTTCTTGTTCACCCTTTAATCCATTATGACTTTAATCCAATGTAGGACCAGTGTAGATCAAAATCAGCCCTCAGACTCGTGCCAGCTTGTCACGACCTACAGCTGCCAGCTGTCCACTTCTTGGTCCAAAATAACCTAATGAATCTACATTGGAAGCTTATGGGATATAAGCTACATCAATGGAGTAAAAGCTTAAACCATTCCTCCATAATTATATAATTTATATATATATATATATATATACATTTTTACGCATGAGTGACCAGTGTAGATCCAGATCATCTGGCACAATGGTGTGGTCTGATCAGGATCTCCACTGGTCACATTTAAACCAGAAATAATCTAAAAAGTAAAAAAGGAAACAGTTTAGATCCTGATCAGATGGCACGGCTGATCTGGATCTAAACTGTTCGCCCACACAATTAAGGTGTGTCCATGGAGGAAAGGGTTAAAACTGCAACAGAACAGACAACCAGAAGACAGAGTTCTTACCGTGTCAGATTTAGCCGTTCCGAACTGAACATTCGCCAGAATCATCAACTGCTGTCTCACCAGCGGTACTTGTAAACAGTACGACTGTAAATCTTTACTCACACTGCAATACAGAAAGCTGTCTTTATGTACATACATAGACTCTAGCACTGGTATTATGAAGCAAGTTTTTTCCCATGCAGTCAGTCGCACAAAGGTTTAGTCAATCTTTACTTTTAATATTTATACTTTGATTGCATTGTCTGAAATCCCATTCATCTAATGAATGATAAATACTCATGGTGCACAATGTAACATACATGTATTACTTTAAGAGGCACTAGGCTACAGTTAGAGCAATTATTGGACTGTGCAGAATGTTATAACCTGTGACGTTAACAAGCATGCATGTTTTGTCATGAGTAGCTGTGAAAAAGCATGCTTTCATTTGCTTTGTTATCAACAAAGCTGTTCCATCAGCCTTTAAAAAAGACACAATATCATGAATTAATCTTGTAATTTTGTAAAAAATGCACATTTTAAACAATTCAAATGTTTTCTGTATCCAAATGAACACCATCAAATATCAATTCAATCCTTTCATAATTCCATAAACATGTACTGAGCTGCCTCTGGTGTAAAAACAATTTACAAATCTTTTCTTGTCTGTCTGCTTTAACCTTCATCAAGACCACACAAAAACAAGATAATCTCTGCATGTATGTTGCTCAGCCATAAAATTTGACATCAAATTAATAAAAGCCTTCTACTAATGCTTGTTTCCAATTCTTTATGTAAAAATACTGTATCTTCTGAATACTGGGTGTTCAGTCTGATCTAGATCTATCACTGTTCCCTTTTGCTCAGAAAAAATCTTAAGAATATCGAAGTAAACAGTGTCCATTTAGACAAGACTGCATAGATGTGCAAGCTGATCTGGATCTACATTGATCTCATGGGATCTAAGCTTTACCCTTTACTCCATAGATAAACCTTTACTGTGTGGGCTAACAGTGTAGATCCAGATCAGCCTGCACATCTGTGCCATCTGATCAGGAACTTAACTGTTATTCAGTTATTTCTAACTTAGATCTGACCAGTGCAAAAACAGAATGGCTGTGCCAGCTAATCTGGATTTACACTGTCGCACATGTGTAAAAACACATATATATGGCATACATGGTTAAACTAAGTAACAGCTACACCAACTTACCCTGGTTCAGAAGAATGTTTGAGAAGGACATGGGCAAAGTGTAATATTTTGTCAGAATTCTCGGCAACTGCCTTGGCAGTCTCCACCAATGCCAGGTGACTCTGAAATATAAGTACCAGAATCTAATGTGGTATCACATGGGCAGATCCAGAGGGGGTTCAGTGGGCTTGCTCTTACCTCTGTCATTATCCTGGCAGGAGGTATTTTAGCTCAGAGACTTGAAATGACGTTTTTGCATGGGGATCACCTTGCATAGTTTATCATGCTCAACAAAAACAGAAACCTTACACTGCATATTTCACCTATTTTCTCAGAATCAAATTGACAAACTATGTACATTATGGTTGGAAATGAGTTTTGGAATGTGTTTTGAACATATCTGTGCATTTTGATATTTCTGATGCATGAAACAAGTGTTTTAACAATTAGTTTTTATGGGAGTTTGTAACAATATAGATTTTGTATAAGCATCTCATAGTTATTTTAAGTTATAAAGTGTCAGGTTTCTATTTTTGCTAAATGTATTTTCAAAAGCACCATACAATGTTGTTGGGGTTTAAATTTGCACATTTGCTTGAAATATCAGATCACCAAATCTACCAGTATGTGAAATAAAACAATATCACAGTGTGTGAAGATTGTGGGGTAAAAATATATGACAACCAATTAAAGTTAAACCATATAAAATATATAACGAAAATTCCCATCATTTTATGTAAATTTCATAAAAACATCTGGTTGTTAGATTGCACTATGCCCAAGGCAGACTGGACATCTGCCTGCTCTCCACTAAGATGTTAACACAAACCTGACTAGAAATTTATAGTTTCCTAAAAAAGCATTTACGCATTATCCTAATTGCAAGTTAAGCAACAAGAAATTTCTTATAAAGATTCTCACACAAGATTGGTTTAAAAAAATCACCACTACAGCCATAGATGGATCATACTAGCTGTTGCTTTTATTTTTAACCCTTTCCTCCATAAGTCACATTTTTACTCATGTGCGACCAGTGTAGATCCAGATCAGCCGGATCATCCATGCCATCTTATCAGGATCTGCACTGATTGCATTTTGGTCAGAAATAACCTAATGAATAGAAAAGCGAACAGTTTAGATCCTGATCAGATGGCACGGATGTAATAAAGATGTGTCTATGGAGGAAAGGGTTAACCAGCTAAATGCCCAAACCATGTAAGAGTTGTGAATGGATCAAAGCTGAACACTCATTTCTCTGTGATTCCAAAATTTATAACACATGGGAGCTTTTGACTTCACTTGAAAACAATTGCTCAGTCACTCAGGACAAATGATTATAAATTCATGTTTAACCCTTTACTACGGTTGAGGCTTATATCCCATGTGAAACTGAAAACATCCATGCAGCTTTTTTCAGGATTTACAGAATCTAAAATCTATAAGTGTAGATTCTGATCTGGATCTTCACTGGTCCCACATGGGTTATAAGCTGTAGTTATGAGGTAAAGGGTTAAAGGACAGTCTCTTAACCCAATTTTGTTATTGGTTAATAAGGAAACACCTCTTAATTTCAGCCAATCAGCTGCTTGAGACTGGATTCCAATTTCTGTCTTCTTATCTTGTGCCCAAGGTTATAAAACTGAGCATGGAAACCAGTCTCAAATCTCAAGCATCTGATTGGCTGAAATGGCAACCAGCTGGTTTCCAATTTCAGCTTTATAACCTTCAGCCTTGATTTCAAAATCATATCATTCTCACTTCAACTTACTTCCTTTAATAAATTAATGCCACATGACAAATTTTACAAAAATATCTTCATTAAAAAAATGTTATTTAAAAGGAATTCAATATAAACATTTCACAATGTTTTATGATTCAGCCTTAATATCATTCAGCCATGATCTCAAATGAAAGAAGCTGCAAAATCATTACGCCATACCGTCAAAGGTCCCTCCTGTCTAATATACTGAGTCATCTGTCGGATCTGTGTTGCCATGGTTTTTGCAACTTTCACAATGGGGTTATTCTCATCCTGCCACCTTGCCGTCTGCTGCTCTATGTACTGTGCTGTTTTCTGAAAATTAAAATATATTTTCTTTAAGCGCTGTTGCATATAAAAATTGACAGATTCTCAGTTAAAAATCTCCTCCCAAATTTGTGTTTCAAAGTTTCTATCAGATTTATTTTTCTGCTGACAGTTACCTAAGTCATGTTTTAACTCAATTGATGCACCTTTTTCACATGCCGAACAAAAAAATCCTGATCAGCCAGCACATCCATGTCGTATTATCAGGATCTACGATGTTCATTTTTAGATTGTTTGGGTGGTTTATGACCAAGCGGCAAAGAGTGTCGATCCAGATCAGATGGCACAGATGTGCTAGCTGATATGGGATTACACTGGTTACACTCATGTAGGCCATATTTATGGAGTAAAGGGTTATGTACCTTTTAAAATGTGCAAGGTTCACATGAAATATTTGCATTGGGGGAAATGTTTTGGGGGACACTAGCTAAGCTTTGCCAAGGCACCTGCCAGAACATTGGCAAGAGGATCTGAGATTGGTCTCAGATCATATTTAGTTTTATATTTTAAGCCACATCTCTAAGAAGCAACCTTTCTGCTTGAGCTAACTGAACTCTTCACACCCCAAGATCATTTAACTAAATCTGGAGACAAGTCTCCAATCTTAAGCATCTGATTGGCTGAAATGGCGACTGGTTGCCATTTCAGCAAATCAGATGCTTGAGATTTGAGAATGGTCTCCATATTTAGTTTTATGATCTTGGGCTCATGATTGGTAGCCACACCTGGACTGGTAGCATTAAGATGTAAAGTTACTCACCACAAGCTCCAGTGCAGGCTTTGGCACGACTGATGACGATGACACTGACTGTTGTCGGTGCTGTAACTTTTCTGCATCTTGTAACCTGGCCTCTAGTTCTTTGCTATAAAGAAGAAATAAAAACTGCAATCTAACAGAAACCTGAATTATTATAGCAAAAACAAATCAGTAACTGTTAGATTCTGGTATTTCCTTAAGAGATGGGCATAATTTTTGTTAAATTTTCACTTAATAAGGGAGCTAATTAAGCTATGTTTACATCACTGAAACTTTCATTGAATTATCCTGACAATCCAACAATGCATATCAGCTACTAGTATATACAATGTCCATGGCAATTCATACTGGTGACCTCTGGGGAATTTAAATAACTATATTTTGAATTTAATAACTAGACAAGACATAAAAGTTCATGAACAAGGCCCTGCATCTCAGAGTTACTCCAATTTTGGAGAAGGGGGCATAAAACATTTGAAATAGAAAATGTTTGGGAAGTAATAAAATAATAAAAGTTACGAGTTATTAATGAAATCTTATCATAGCTCTTTTTTTACCTGATTTTACTGTTTTATGTGTTTACGTGTACTTCATAATTTGATTACATGAGCGCTCTGAATTGGAGGTTGATGAATGAATTGAACAAGGTAGTGCCATTAAAAGAGATAATTGTAGTGATCTTATCAAATTAATACATTTTGTTTAAAAATGTTTTTTAAAACTAAAATTTATAATGGTCATATTGTTTACACTTTTCCTGAATTCTAATTATTTGAAGTTCAAGGTTCATTAAAGAATCACACTGAATGGTACAAGCATGTAAATAAATGTGTTAATGTTATCACTAACTGACATGTTTTTCTGTCATAAATTAATACTCTCAAATTGTCAAACATAACATATCTCTCATATTGTCACTTCCACCTTCAAATTGTCAAGTATCTAAAAATCAATTTATATAGTAAAAACTGATGCTTTTCTGTGTTGCTTACTGCCAACAGCATATAACCCTGGATTCTGTTTTAAACACATCTTACTGTTGTGATCATGCTGCCTTAGACCAGCCACTAGTCTGCACGTCATAGTATTTCCTACAATACACACATTGTCATGTGAGTGATGCCCTGTTGTGTTATTACTGTCCTTGTTAATGCTGCCCTGTAATGCTTACTTACTGTCTTTCAGTGCTTCTCTGTTGTGTTTTAAAAACCCCTTACTCACTCTCACATTAGTGTTGCCCAGTTATGTTGTTTGAATAGCTACATATGCTGGCAATACGTTTTTCAATAGATGTGTGTCTGACCCCTTGGAGCGGTAAATTACACCCATTACTGTCTGGTAAATATACTTTTTAAATGTTAATCACTATTTAGCCACATTAGCAGAGAGTGTAAATCAGGTCCTTTTCAGTTTGAATTCCAGTCAACATATTTCTGATAAACACTCCTACAAACAAGAAATGGAATGACTCTAAGTTCATGAAAGACAAGTTCAGCACCACATGTTCAAATCTGCAACCAATGTACACCCAACCAGGGTATACAGTGTCTGCTAATCAATTAATAAATTCAGTTAATTAAATTCTGTAAAATATCCCTATGACCAGCATATAGAGTGACTCAAATTGATAAAAAGGTGAAAGCATGACACTGAGTGAGTGATGGTTAAATCAGTCAGAAATAAGTCCATATTACTCAGCCAGCTTTACAAGTTTCTTTCCCAGATGTTTAACTATTTACTCCATTTATACACATTGTATCACATGTCGTGTAAACAGTGTAAATCCAGATAAGCTGGCAAATTAGTGCCAATCAAGATCTACACTGTTTGTTTGTTTGTTTTTTTTTCAAGTCATTAGTTTATTTCTGGTCAAGAAGCCAACAGTGTAGTTTTTAATCAGACTGCAAGGATGTGTCAGCTGATATGGACACTGATTACATATGAAAAAAACACCTAAATATGGAATTTATCTGTAGTTTGCAGATGAATATAAACCCTTTAGTGGCGGAGAACAGCATCAGTTATACATTTATACTTGCTAAAAGTACAGAGAGACATCACCAAGCACATCCATACAGTCTGATCTGGGTCTTCATATGTTGCAATTCAGTTAATAAATTTCCGTACTAAACACCTATCAACATTAAATGGATAGAATCAAATTAACCCTTTACTCCATATTATAGGCATTTAAATGCATGTGCAACCAGTGTAGATCCAGATAAGCTGAAACATTTGTGCTGTTAGATCTGGATCTACATTGGTCACATCTTGGTCAGAAAAACCCAAGTTATCTAGTCAAATGACATTAATGTGCAAACTGATCTTGATCTACACTCTTTGCTCAAGTAATACAGGTCTATCTATAGAGTAAAGTGAAGAAAAGTGAGACTTAAACTAATTTAGCAGGTTAAGGGTTAATCCTTTAGTCCATGCATGTGGGTTTTATCACATATGCAAATAGTGTAGATCCAGATCAGCAGCACAAACATGCTGTCTGATATCGATGTACACTGGTCGCTTCTTGATCAGAAATAACCTAAGGAACAGTCTAGATCCTGATCAAATGGCACATATGTAATGGCTGATCTGGATTTTCAATGATTGCCCATGGATAACACCCATATCCCATGGGGTAAATGTTTAATGATAAAACAGTGATTAGTGCAGACCCTGTTCTGATTCTGACAACACAGATTGTGATGCAGGGTCTACACCTATTGAAAACAGGAGATTTCTGGCACCCACAAGGTAAAATAGTCACCGCCAGGTGCTTTCAGGTGTTCTGGAACCAACCAACCTAAACAATTACTGTTGTTCATGGACTATCCAGTTAAAATGAAAACAATCACAGACATCATTTTATAATAACATTTTTATTATAATTATTTATAAACAAATTGTAAGAAGCACTGAAATCATATAAACAAATGCATGGAATGTACATCATTAAAATAATAACTCAACATATTAATCAAAGACATATTAAGTACAGCATCAAAACTGAGAGCAGTAACCAGTCTAAAAAGTCTTTGTTTTGATTGGTCAGTTGCACCCAATCAGATACCAGAGCTGGCAGACTGGTTTCTAGGCTAAGTCCCAGTTCACACAATATAGATAAAAATATATTATGAAGTTATTTTAAATTTCAAATAATTCGTATTTCAAGCTAAAAAAGACGAACTGAAGATATTTCAAACTAAACAGTTTGTTGGTTCAGGGTATCAATGACTTAAAAAATGCTTCTAAAACATTTTTGTTAGTTTATTAGTGTTGTTCAACACATGCAAACAATTGTACAAAGCTGGATATAAAATCTAGGATTTCTTAAAAAAGATAGTCACATATACATAGACAATAACTCACTATATAAACACTGGATTTCAGAAATAAAACACATTAAATCTCAAAAACTGACAGAACTTTCCAAGCCTTGAAGTTGACATTTTCAAGCAAATACCATAAACATAGATAAAATATTAGATTGACTGAAATATAAATACCATCTGTGATTTATCAACATTTGAATCTTAATGATGGACCACAAATGGTCAGTTATTATGCAATGTTTCGGACATTAAATACAATGCCCTTGCATCAGTGGGATCTAATGTCGGGCCTGGTAAAGGTTGATCTAAATGATAGGAAATGTTTCTGATTTAGTATCGATAAAATGTCAATATTTTTAAACATCAATGTGATTACATTAAATGTTCATGGCCAAAGGCATTTTTCAATATTTTTCCTATACAATTTATGAAGAGAAACATTTGAGGATTGGTAATTCAAAGTCTCAATAAAACTCATCCTACTTTAACATATTTAAAACAAACAAAGAATGTGAAAATAAATTCTGAAATGAAACATGTAAATGTCATATAAAAATGTATTTGTTTTTGTTTTTTGAAAAATTCTCTAGAATTGTATGTGTTTATGAGGAAATTCCAACATAGAAACAAGAATAAAACTTCCATACATAAAACATCTCTTGATGCTTGGTAATTGAGAATTTCCTGGTATTATCACTTGTGTAAGTCAATAGTCAATCAGTACCAGATTTATTAAAAAGGTTTTGTTTTTTTATATATATTAATATGACATTGTAATACAATCCTGGCAAAATAACACAACACACTATGACATAAAATATAGAATATGAGGATCACTCCAATGACTTACAGTCAAATATAACTTAATCTTATTTACAATTACTTTATGAACATTGGATTTAAAATCACAGTCTTACGTAACATGAAGAAATATGGCTTTCCTTTCACTTCCCATTTTTCTCATTTTTCTTCATGCTTGGGTCCATGATTTTCAGCATTTCATTGAGGTAAGTCTGCACTGCTGTAAGGGAGGCAACTATTGCTGGCGATCCAAATCCGTGTGTGATGAGGCTGAAGTGTGATAGGTGGTGCTGCATGTTCGGCTCAAGGATCACCTGGGGTCTTGTGTTGCCAAGGGGTGAGCGGTCCTGGTTTAAAAGGTCCATTAGCTCCTTTAATACCTGCCTGAAAAAAAGAAAATGATTACATTAAATGATTGTCTCCCTTATGAATGACTCATCAATAAATAATGAACAGATTGAAGTTATTCTGTTGTGACAATTTTGTATGTTTATAGAAAATAAAAAAGTCATTAAAACCCATTTTAAAATATCAAGACTTGACTCATAGTTACTTTTTTCATACAAGATACTGCGAATTTCTTCTGTCAAGTATAATAAATCACCATTAAAAGTATGTAGGTATTTCAGTCATTAATAACTGTCCATTTCTTTGAATGGATTTAAGTATATAATACATTGATACCAAAATCTGTAAAATATATATTTTAAATTAAATGCTTGTATGGTGAATATTTTAAAATAAATATGTTTCAAAAGAGATACCATTAAACAGAAATCTCTGCTAAATTATAACACACCCCTTAAACCACAACAAATATTAAAATTTTGTTGTATTTTCAGTCTGATGCTTGAAGTATACATGCAATAAGGTTATGAATACCTCTAACAACAGTTGATAAATTTACCAAATTATTGTGAAAATAAAAATAAAAGTAAAAGTGCTAAGACTTACTTTGTAGCAAGCACCATATTTTTCCTGGTTAGGTTGTCATTGGGGTCTGTGTATTGTCTTGTGTTGTATTCAGCACATGCTTTTGCTGGAAACTCTGTCTCACAAAGGTAACCGTAATCTCTGGCAAGACGTATAGATTCCCCTTCAACAAGAGAGGTGAACAGTGTAACATTGGCTGCCTTCCTTCTACCTGATGGCAAAGTCATGCCGAGTTTGTCCAATTTTTCTCTTAAGCATCGTCCACCGTTCTTTGCCTTGGCTCGTCGCAGAATTCCTCCAAGGAGTGAAGCATTGATGCATTCTGGGGGATTCAGTCGTCTCTGGACCTCGGCTAATGTCACTTTATACTTGGATGTTGAGCTGAGCAAGGCAAGGCGACCTGGAACTGCGCAGAATACATCCATCTGAGCACTCTGATTAACTCCGTTGATCATAATAGGTTTAGCATACTCAGACTTGGGCTGGATGACGCGCTTGATGACAGAAGTTTTGTTACTCTCCATATTTCCACTTGATTCATCGTCGCTGTCGTCTTCATTCATGAAATCGTCACCATTCATATGAATCATGTCTTGCTCGTGGTCAGGGTAGCCCATCGGTGGCATCCCATGATGCATTGAGTAATCCAACTTCGGCTGAAGACCATATTCACCATGAAGTGGTGGTGCTGGGAGATTTTGCAGATCATCTCTGTGTTGCTGCAAGCTCCTGTCTGCCACAGATGTTACAGGTTGGTAATGGTGCTGTGCCTGCTGAAAGTGCGAGTACGGATCTGGGTTGAAGTGGTGCTGGAACTGTGGTGGCTGGTGTGGTATCGGATTGAACGGTGGCGGGAAGTATGGCGTCTGATATTCCGAAATCGCTGGTGGGAATGACGTAAAGTGCGATGACGCTATCGAAGACACAGGAGTGGGATAAAATGATGTCTGGTTCCCGAACAAATCTCTCCTATCATCATTTACAATATTGCTGGACTCAACACGTTCAAAAGCCGACAAGTTCTCCTGTTTGTAGAACGTGGGTGATGCTCGTCCCAAATCCGTAAAATGTCCATTCGATTTCACATCTGCAAAATGTCCGTTCGATTTCAAATCTCCAGGTAATCCAATGTTGTTGTTGTTGTTTGACAGTGGTGTCAGCTCTGTTGCCATTTTCAACATTTAAGTTAATATATTTCTTAAATGTTCACCTCAAGCAAATGGCTTGCAGGAATATTCAAATTCTATTAATTAGATGTCTGTCCAATACACACATAAGAAAACAAATTCACAACTTAATCACTGTTATTCTAAGTCTTAAGGCAATTCCAAATATTTCCAAATTCTTAAGGCTATTTTGTGTTACTGCATCCAGTGAAATTCACCAGGCAACTGTATGAAATAGCCAGTGGCCAATTTAGTTTTATACCTGGTAAAAGTTTTTATGTTTCACATCATTGGACAGGCCTTATCAGGTAAATCTCAAGGTGAGACATTAATTATGAGCAAAGTAAAGCTACTTCCAAGTTAAAATTGTGCACATCCTCTAAACAATGGTAATTTAGCAGACAATTGCTCAAAAATTAAATTATCTATGTTAAAAAAATTCAATTATCTTTATCTTAAATGACAATCAATTAAAGATGAATATTTGATAATTATTAAAATTTGCCAATTATTTTCTATGGTATGTCACTTCCATTCATTAATGGTCATTTAATTGGTAGTACTGGCTTTCTTTGAATTTATTATATCACAGTGAAAATTGGACATTGTCAAGCAATTAAATATTACAGGTAAGTGGTAGACAGGTTTTCAATAGGTGATATAGTAAGTTAATTGATGTGAAAGGCAACCAGGAAATGATGTGTTAAAATTCATTAATATTTCAGGCCACTTCCTACTACTTTATATCAATTAACTAACATTACTTGACTTAATACTTCTAATAAATTATCACATGTCAAAAGTCTATGTTAATGTTTTTTTAACATTCTAAGCACATTTTTTTTCTATTTTTATAACATACAGAATTTTACATTTTTAAAAAAATAAATATGTTATACTTGTTTTCATTTAACATTCTAAGCATAAACATGTTTTCTAATTTTTATTAAATATACTTACTTTAACAACTGATACAAGAAAATCAATATGTTATAAATATTTTGTTCTTATGTTAACATTCTATTTTTTTCTAATTTTGTTACATTTTTAGAATTTCACAAAATTATAAATAAAGGTAAACTTTTTTGTGGGTAAATTATTCTGAGAATAAATCAAAAGGTAAAGAAAGAAGCAAAACACAAGTTTTGGATACTTATTTGGAAAAGATGAGAATGCAAGGGATAAATTGCATTTTTTGTGTAATAATTCTGTAGAAACAATAATATATTTAATTCATGAGAAATCTGCAGCAAACTGATGAAAGATGGGTAAGTAATATGTGTGCAGTGAGGCTCATTGGTCAATACAAAAATTATTTTAGGAAGTCAAATGATATAGACTGCCTTTCTTTTAATTACTGCAATACATCGTGTACATCAATGTAAAATAAAAAGTCCGAACTAAGTATAAAAGTTTTCAAAAGCATCGTTTTTTTCTAAATGTGCAAGGGTCACGAGTAGAATGCTCTGAATTCATTTCAAACAGAAGATTTTGAAAACAATGGACTCCATTATTCAAACTGGCAGTGACAATAATTATTGGCAGGTAGAATTTGTGTTTAATAATAAACACATACACTTGTTTTACTTCAAAATTGGTGTGTTTAAGAAACCAATAAGATTTACATTTCGTTATAATATATTAGTAGTCCTGACTAGCATATGATAATGCTATACACACCAAACTTTGAAACCAGTACAAACTACTTCAGGATAGTTTGTTTTAGTTAGTTCTGCATAAAGTGCAATCCAAATTTTATAGATATATAAATTTTGGTTAATAATAACTAAACAATTTTCTTCAAAGGCACATTGAGTAAAAATGCATGTTTATCAACATTAATTTCATATTCTGAAATAGTCGTTGAATTAATCATATTTTGATTATATACTGATTTACCACAAAAAAAGAAACTTGCTATTTTTAGGTGACAAGTGCAAAATTTGGTTAGACTGAGTCTGGGATAAAACCTTAGCAACAATTACTTTCAAATTAACAAGTACAGTCTACACTCGTTGTGTCGAAGTCGCCGGGACCGTGCATTTTAATTCGAGATATCCGAAGTTCGACACATCCGAATTGGTGCCAATGCACGAATATCATACATATATGTTTCTAATGCTGACATGATTTTGATTGCCAGTACTCGTGTATGAACATTTAAATGGATCAATAAGTTTATCAAAACAGAACAGAAAAAAAAAAAATTAACTTGATAATATTTATTACATGTTCAAAACCATCATCGTTAAGTTTCGGTGTTTGTGTAACATCGTCGTCGTCTTCACTCGGAGTGTTTAAGTCGTCTTTCGTTATTTTTTTATTACGTAAACTAATTCAAATCGTTAATTTGGAGCTTTTTGTGCTTCAGTCTTGTTGGGAGAGAATTGATAACGTTTGGATCATGTTTTGCATTTGTTGACCTAAACGGATGAACTCATATTTTATTGGCCTGGTTGTCACAATGTCATGATTATTGTAATTTAAATGTTGTTTTTTGAAAACTGAAATTAATTGCATTTACAAATCCGAATATTTTACATCCGAATGCATTAAATAAGCGAATATTTTACTGAACAGGTGATAATCGTTAATTATTATTAAATAATGGTATCTTGTTTGCCTTCAAGTTCTCTCTTTGAAGAAGCCGCGCGCATTGTTCGACCGCGGCAAGTTTCACACTTCGACTTATCCGATGATTTTATATAGCATTTTTTAGCAGGCGGGTTCTAAATTTACTTCGACTTATGAAAACATTGTTTAAGTCGAATTCGAGTTAAGCGGCGTAATATTATATGTAATAAGAACACATTTTGACGGGACCGTAAAATTAATTCGAGATAACCGATATTTCGACTTTAGCAAGTTTGACACAACGAGTGTGGACTGTATTAATTTTTACTAAACTTCATTTCAGCAAAATATGAAAATTATATTTGCTTTTCAATATTTGTTTTGGTCTTAAATATTTAAACCTAATAATATTTCATTCAAGAACTGAAAACAAAATTTAATGTATTTCTGTTCGATGTTCACTTTCATAAGTGAATGCAGCTTTATATATAAAGAAGACCAGCATTTTCCACCATCTTTTTGCAAAGTCTCGCAATGGTCTTTAAACAATTGTTTCATTGTACAACAAAAACAGCACAAGGGAAGTGGCAGACATTACTAATTGATCCCAAATCATTTTAAAAATTATATTTAATTAAGCTGAAAGTGGTACAATTTAAGTCTTCAAGGTCTATGCACAGCAACTGTCATATTTATGACCAGTATAGATCCAGATCAACCCATGCAAATTTTTTGCAGTCTGGTCAGCCTATATCATTCCCTATCAAGATAATATATTCAGTATATTCACCTCTATAAACAGTTAACTGTTTACTCCATGGGATATGGTTGTTATCATGTGTGAACAGTGTAGATCCAGATCTGCTGGCACATGTGTCATCTGATCAGGATCTGTGCAGTTTGCTTATTGATTCGTTATGTTATTTCTGACCAAGAAGTGAATAGTGTAGATCCTGATCAGATGGCACAGATGCTGATCTGGATCTACACTGTTCACACATGTGATAAAACCTGTATATATGGAGTAAAGGGTTAACAGACTGATCAATATACAAGTTAGGTCAAGTTCATTAATAAAAATTAGTGGGTTAAGGGACAGTTACCCTGAATTGTATAAAGGGCAGTTATTGTACCCTGTATACAAGAAAGTGACCCTACACTGTATAAGGGGCAGTAACTCTACCTTGTATTGAGTATAAGATGTTCCTGTACAGCATTTAAGTCCACCTCTACAGGTTCAAGGTTCTCTACTTCTGGTACCTGGCTAGCTGGTACCCTGGCAAAGTTCACAGGTCCTTGTGATCCTGCGGGTTGATGGAAGGAGTTAGTCTGGCCAGATTTGGAGGTATCATGGGTAGGTTGTGGAATGTTGCTGTAGTTTGAGATTTGCGTTAATGGTGTTTTCCCATTACGATTTGGTGACGAACTGCTGGAATGCTACAATAAAACCCTTGGCTTGAAAACAATCAATTTGTAATCTTCCAATAGGGAGAATAAAAATATAATAAATAGAGCAAGAAAATTTGCTCTCCAATTTGTTAATAATCTCTAATATCCAAATATGTTTTATAATTATATATATGAATAGGCAAAAACTTCATGCAAAGTAGGGTTAAAACTTTAAATGAACTTGGTAAATCAATGCTTCTCTTGCAAAGCAGCACATTATTAGAACTGGAAAATCTGCAAATTTAAGTCCTTGTTAATACTTGTACAATATTCTCAGCCTCGGTGCAAAATGTCATTACAGTGAACCTAAATAGTAATCTCCATGTACGAAGTAGGACCTACAAATACATTACATCTTGTTCCAGTGAAAACCATAACCGAACCAAAATCCTCAATATGAAAATGTAACACAGGCGTTTGACTTGATAAATGTAACTTGTCTTGTTTTGGAATGATTCCTAAACACCTTACCCTTTATTTAACCCTTTACACCATAGGACATGGCTGTTATCCTATGGGCAAACAGTGTAGATCCTGATCAGTCAGCATATTCATGCCATCTTATCAAAAGCAACATTGTTCCCTGTTATATTCATTAAGTTATTTCTGACCAAGAAGTGAACATTGTAGATCCAGATCAGATGGCATCGACATGCCAGCTGATGTGGATCTATACTGTTCTAACATGCAATAAAAGCCTTACATAAGAGGTTACAGTCAGAGCCTATGTGGCCTGGTGATTTAAGTTATTTGCTCAAGACCATAAAACTAAAACTGGTGACCAGTCTCAAATCTCAAGCATCTTATTGGCTGAAATGGAGACTGGTCACAAATTTTAGTTTTATGATCTTGGGCCCTTGACTTAAAACTAGTTAGATTGAGGAAAGTCACCGGTTTTATCCAGATACCTACCTTTGTTTCAAATTATACCCCAAGGGCACATGGAGTCTTTCTCCATCAAGAAAAAGCTTTAAGTGAACCAGTACATGGAGTTAAGCACTCCTGTGTCGCTGGACAGGAGTTTAACCCTTTACTCCAATGGGATATGGCTTTTATCCCAAGTGCAACCAGTGTAGATCCTGTGCCCAAGATCATAAAACTAAATCTGGAGATCAGTCTCAAATCTCAAGCATTTGATTGGCTGAAATGGCGACCAGTCACCATTTCAGCCAATCAGATCCTTGAGATTTGAGACTGATCTCAAAACTTGGTTTTGTTATCTTGGGCCCTGGGATATGTAGGCTGATCTGGATGTCTGCTGGTCAAATACAGTTTAAAGTTGTATCCATGGAGCAAATGGTTAAACAATCCAATCACGTCTTGTGATCTTACCTGATATGATGAGGTATGGTGGTCAATCTCTGGCACATTCCTAGGGGTCACTGAGGCATGTTCTGGATGAGGGGAGGTATGACTACCAGTACCGGACATGGTATCACAGTTAAGTCTCTCTGTTATATCCTCAAGGTCCAGGTTAGCACCGCTTGGGGCCAGCAGGTTCATAATCTCTGAAAATTAATAGTCATTTACTATATTATAGTAAAACTTCCCAAGAAATCAGGACAGAAGATTACAAAACTGTGACTGGAGACCTGTTTCTAATCTCAAGCACCTCACTGGCTGAAAAAGAGACAAGTCTCCATATCAGCCAAGCTAATACTTAAGATTGAGACTAAGATACATTATTAGTCTTTAATCTTGGTCCCCAATACAAAAAAAACATATTCTTTATTCATAATATTGGTCTGATAATGAATTTTGTTAAGTTTGCTGGCAGATCAATCCAGAAAAACTTAAAAACCTAATGAAATACAGACTTGTATAAAAGCCTAATAAATGAAACCCCTTTTTACTGAAAACTGAAAGTTTAATTATACCTTGAACTCCTGGGCCAAAAACCATCAAAACTAAAACTGGAGACCAGTCTCAAATCTTAAGCATCTGAATGGCTGAAAATGGGACCACTGGTCATTTCAGATGCTTGAGATTTGAGACTGGTTTCCTGATTTAATTTAATAATCTTGGGCCCTGTATGTCAGTGGCTTCTAGAACATAAAATGTATTGTAAAATTTCAAAGCTTCCTCTTCATGACTTGCTCGCATCATCTGAAGGTATGTTTTACAGAACAACAGTCACTGAATCCTTACTATTCCAACCAAAGCCAATTTAATTATTTGCAGGAAAGTTAAACCATTAGAACATAAGAATGAATGTCGATTTGCAACATTAATCTTTTTAACCATTGACTATGGGATACAGCTTACATCCTGTGTGTGACCAGAGTGCACACAAACACAATAAAATCAGGGCTGAAGGTTACAAAGCTGAGATTCGAACCAGTCTCAAATCTCAAGTATCTGATTGGCTGAAATGGCTACTGGTTGCCATTTCAGCCAATCAGATGCTAGAGATTTGAGACTGGTTTCCATGCTCAGTTTTATAACCTTGGGCACAGGAAGTAAAGTGTTTCCCTTTTAGATTCATTAGAATATTACTAAGAGGCTTTAGATCCTGATTAGACTGCACAGATGCGGATCTACACTTGTTGCACATATTATAAAGGTGTACAATAAATAAAAGGGTTAAAAGCAACATTTTTATGTGCATATTTAAAATTATATTAAATATCTCGTCGTACAAACCATCAACAAGAGCTGGTCTAACGTCCGACATTTGTCGCAGGCACGTAATGAGATGGTGAACTTTGGAGCACCATAGCAACCTGTGCCATAATACATCTCCATGGTTACCTGGACCAGACATATCTACAAACCAATGATTACTAAGATAAGCATATTTTTAAAGTTTCTGAAAAAAAGGTTAATGCCATCTTTTAAGTATAAGTCTCTTTAACCTGTGCTAGATTAGATGACCTTTCAGCTCAAGGGAACTGTGTTTCAGTGGAAATGAGGCACTTCTGAGTTACTGCCCATGCAAAACTTTACAGGGACTGATTTTCCTACATGATCTGAGTATGTATTACAGATAATCCGCAAATTTTCATATTCGATACTTATAGCCTCATCTTTAAAGGATCAGAAACAGCACCTTTAGCCATAGTTACTAAAGAATGAATACTTTCATGGGTGCTTAGTAAAATATTGTATAAGAAGAAGCTTGAAATTTATATCTTTGAATACAAACCAATGGCTCAAAAAAAGCAAACTGTCATCGGAGAAATAGGCAGCAAAGCGATTTCTATTACAAGAGAAAGCAAACCTTACCAAAACAGCAAACCTGCTAATTTTAAAATTAAAATCCTGAAATCCAACACTATCAATTGGTTAAACCAATCCCTCCATGGTAAAAAAAAGAACAGGCAAGTGACAACACAATGGTAAATTAAACGCCATTAAAACATCCTACCTGCCAATTGTTTGATCACCAGGATAACTTTAGGAGAGAGTGAGTTGATGGCATCCAGGCACTGCCTGACCAGTGATCTGTTCTGTAGTTCAGCTGAGAGTTGTATCCCTTGCAGAACCTTCCGCTTCACCGTGGCAACATTGTCTGAGAACTGGGTCAACATCCCTTGCAGCTCCCCCTTCTGGGTCTCATAATCTGATCCTAAGAAAAACATACACAGTATGATCATAAACATTAAATAAAAATATATTTTAAAAGAATATTTTTTGAAGTAAACAGATTTATTCTTTTTTTATATTTATGTTTATCAGTGAATACCATTACGACCCTGGGCAATAATCGAAACAAGTCATGGACAGGTTTGCAAAAACCTTTAATTTCTTAGCATAGTTTGCTACATAACATAAGCATCTTGATGTGTGCATGGTTTGGACAGAAAAATTTGGCTTATTGGAACTGTGGCCAAAGATTAAAAAACTGCTTAACCAAGAATAATCAGTCCTAAATTTTTCTTTCCATATTATTAATTTATCCCTTTTATTGTTTTTTTTAATGTTTTTCTTTTGCCTTTACTCCTTATGTACAGGTTTTATAACATGTGAAAGCAGTAAAGATTTAAATCAGCTGGCATATCTGATCTGGATCTTCAATGATGGCTTCTTGGTCAGGAAAAACCTAATGAATCAAAAGCAAAAAGTGCAGATCTTGATCAGACAACAAGGATGTGCAGGCTGATCTGGATCTACACTGTTCATACATAGAAAACAGCCATATCCCATGGGGTAAACAATATTACCTGGTGCTATAACATACCTAATGCAGCTTTTACAGTGAACACTTTGTCAATGATGGCATCAATCCCTCCACTGTATGAACATGTCTGCTGTCTGGCCAAGTCCACACACTGTATAGCCTGTAATAGCAACACACAGCAAGATTTTCAAATTGCACAATCTGTAACTGGCAAATGATAAATTTAAAGTATACACCAGTGCAGTGAAGTATAATAAATAAAGTAAAATAAAGCTCTAAAACAAGAATAAAAGTTAAAACAAGTCTTTTATTTTCTGTTGGTATCCACATCATAATCAAGACAAACATGTACCCTTGTTATCTCCCCCAACCTGTCATTAATACAACAATAATGTTAATAGTTGTAAAGAAACCTTGATATATTTATATTTCTATATATCAGTTTCTATATAAATAATGGAATTGCCACTCACATTTACCTACACCCTATCCTAAACTATCATCAGGACTCACTTAGTGCTTGCCAACTTGAGATAAAGATTATCTGTTATGTGCTAGGTAAGCATGGCAAAATCCAGCAGGGGTTAACTGTTTTGGTTAAGAGGGTCAAAAACCAATAAGCTGAGGCCCAGATTTCCCTTAGGAATTGAGCATACACAATACTTTTCTTGCATTTAAAACATCCATTGTTCCCTCATTTGGTTTATAATATGACTTTGTTTCTTAACCCTTTCCTCCATTTATACGCCTTATATCTTATGTGCAAACAGTGTATATCCAGATCAGCTGGCACCTCACTGCTCTCTGATCAGGATCTACACTGTTTGTTTTTGGTAAAAACACTTATCTAATGAATTTAAAAGCAAACACTGCAGATCCTGTTCAGACAGCAGGTTGATCTGGTTCTACACTGTTTGCTAGGGGACCAGGACTGGAGGTTATAAAGCTGAGATTGGAAACCAGTCTCAAATCTCAAGCATCTGATTGGCTGAAATGGCGACTGGTCGCCATTTCAGCCAATCAGATGCTTGAGATTTGAGACTGGTTTCGTTGCTCAGTTTTATAACCTTGTGCACTTGTGAAGTAAACGGTACACTTATTTTTTTATAAATTATATTCTATTTGTTTTTAAATCACAATGTTACAAATATGTGACAGAAAGTGACACGTATTACTTTCCATATGGTAGGAAGACTTTTCAGTACTGTATTTCTAGTACTGGTGAAAATGCAGGAAATAGCAATCTGGTATGCAATAAATGGAATGTTGAGGGCTCGGTGCAATACTGGTCTAACTCATATAGAACTATGTAGAAGAGCGTCCAGTTTTGCACCAAGCCATTACAATATTTTTTGATGCTTTTCAAACAGTACCTTAACATTCACAGTCCCTACCTATACATTACTCCCAGATGAAAACAATACATTATTTCAGGATCAGCTTAGTGCAAAAACAGTATCAGTACTGTTTAAATAAGAAGGAGTTATACCATTTTTGCATTAAGGTGACTGGAACAGATACCATGCATATAGTTTTATTTAAAATTTGTTATTTGATAATGCACAAATATGCCATAGATTTTGTTTGCTGTTTCAACTTAGGTTTAACATTTATAACAGATCATGCCATTTTACGTTATGAACAACACAAAGCTTATCACATGATTTACAAAAATGAGGTAATACAAAAGACCTTGAGTATCCAGAGCCCTCTACGCAGCCCTTTATGTAGACTAGTGTATAATGCAGTGACTGCTGATAAGCCTGGACTGGCTTTCTTCCTGAGGGTGACTGACTTGAGCTCCTCAACACAGTCTGTCATGTCCGCCAGAAGTTCTTTATATAATGACTTCTTCTCATCATCTCTATTAACAATAATAAAATTACATGACATTGTAAAATGCTACACTGGTTAATGTGAACTTATTCATTCTATACACGCATATGTAGATGTATGATGCAATGAACTCGTAACTTTTTTTTATTAATTTGTTCCTGTTAATTAACTGATCACCCGCACATTTTCCACAATTCTATAACTTAATTACCTATCAAATGAATAGGCAACAATATAAACTGTGGTTAGGCTGTTTGGATGTTCAGTTTGATCTACATTTACACTAGCGGCAAATGTTACAAATGCTGTGATTAGCACTTAGTGATAAACCTATTTAATTATATACCCATGAATGATTTTAGCATTGTGAAGTGTTAATCTGCAAAATTGATACAACTTGTCAGATAAGTAATTCTGTATTGGACAATGTCCGTTTTCCAATTCTTTATTTTGCAGCTTCCGTGTTCTATGTGACGTCATATTCTACGTCGCATTCTGTTGTCGTAATTTTCCAACACATAACGAACTCCAAAATAGGAAATTTCTGTCTCAGTTTTACAACCGTCACAATATTTTTATGCCATTCATAAATGTTTATGCCTTTAATATATTTACTATTGCGTTACTATTTTTATTTATGCTATTATGTAAACCACATTCTTGACTAAAATTTTGTAGCTTAGTTTATTTAAATTTGTTTTGAGCAAGTAGGGGATATAATAAAAGGAACATTATGACAGTATGCATTCTGTTGCTTGACCTTGGGTCTCACGTGATATTGTTTACATACACAATCCAATAATACAAACCTACAGAATGCATACTGTTATAATATTCCATTCACTGAACAAATCAATACAGTGAAACCTGTCATTAAGACCACCTTACAATTGAAATCACCTCAATAATAAGACCACTTTTCCAAAGTCCCGTTTTTACACTTTTTGCATTACTTTCCACCCCAAAATTAAGACAACCCAACTATAAAGACCACTTAAGTTCATTCCCAAGAATTGGTCTTCAAAATTAGAAGACTTCTACCTAAAGTGAAAAGATTCATCTGAATGACAGAGCATTTTATTCTAATTCTATTCCCCAAAATGCAGTGTCTCTGAAGTCAAGTGGTTTATCATTAGAAAATGTTAAAACTAGGTTTTCTATTAACCCTGACTCCATCGATATCACTTTCATGGCATGGGCAAATGGTGTAGATCCAGGTCAGCAGCACATTCATGTTATCTGATCTACATTATTCACTCCATATTCGTTAGGTTATTTCTGACCAAGAAGTGATAAGTGTAGATCCATATCAGATGGCACAAATAGGCAAGCTGATCTGAAAATACACTGATCAAACATATGATATAACCCATATATATGGAGTAGTTACTAAGAAATAATAATTGTCTGTTTTGACACCAAAAACTAACCCATAGCAAGAACTCTTCATCAAATCCTTTAATTTACTTCCTTCATTTTGAAGAGTTTCCACCAATCCTTCTTGTGACTGGAGCTCAGCCCAGATCTTCCTTTGTAAGCCGAGATCAAGTAGCTCTGCACTAAGCTGGTCCATAGTGGAGGTGATGCTAAAAACTTTCACGGACCATTCCCTGCCTAGCTGCTCCAGCTGTATTGTCTGTTCTGACAATCCTGCAGAAAACATGTATGTTGTACATTGTAATAGGATAATTAACCTTTAACTGCAAGGAATATGGCCATTATCACTGTACAAACAGTGTAGATCTAGATCAGCCAGCACATCCATGCCATCTGAGCAGGATCTAATTGTTCACTTTTTGATTCCTTATGTGTTTTCTGACCAAATAGCAAACAGTGTAGACCCTAATAAGATTGCATTGATATATCTCTTGATCAGGATCTACACTGTTCGTATATGCAAAAAAACATTATATACAGAGTAAAGGATATTTTGTGTTTGAAAGAAAGTTATTAACTAAAAAACATGGTGTTAAAGGTTAACCCATAACTCACATAAAAATGTCTGAAAGTTTTAAAATGTCTGAAAGTGTGTGACCCTGGTGGAGATTTCTGGGTCTAAGATCATAAAAGTCTAATAGCAGAACTAAGTCTCAGTTTTATGATCTTTGTCGCTGGAGTGCAGTGTCTACACATGTACCTTGTTCTGTCATCATTTCAGCAGTGGTTTTGAAGGTAACAGTCAGATTTTCCACCTCATTCCAATCACCCAGTAACATCTCAATCTTGTCTTGACCTTTGACCTGATTCTCCCAGCGCAGTTTCTCAGCAACCAATACGAGGTCACCTAGGGCATCACAATGACCCTGAACTATGGTCAACTGAAAAATAAAAGCAATCTGAACTATCTCTGCAGACAAATGGACTTTTATGAGCAAATAACTCAAGACATAACAATTAAAGTATAATCAAAATTACTCTAAGCCAACCTGTGTATTTATCAGCTAACTAAGCAACTAGTAACTTCTCTACACAGTATGTTCTTTGCTCAACTCAATACACTAACTTGTGATTCGTCAGTTTGGCGAGTGGACTCAATTTTAACCAATCCATTTCTATAGATACAAGAATTGTCTCAACCTCAGCTTTATTATATTGGGCCCAGGGATATATTCAGATAGTGATCATATGAATGATTGAGGTTTTATATTGAATATCACTACCAATACATAGAGGATATTTTTTTTTACCACTACCAGTTAAGATAAAAATATATTTAACCAAGTGAGTTTTGGAATTCGTATTTTCACGAGTGGGGAAGCCACGAGTGAAAATAAAAATACCGGAGTTTATGAGTGAAATATATTTCTATCTTTCACTGGTAAAAACAAATTTTCTTTTTAATATATGCTTTTAGTACAAAATGTGCGTGAATTTGACAGAAAAGTTGCAAGAAATGTCTCCAAAACGGCTTGTTTATGAAGTGACGTCATGACGTCAAATATACAAATTTGAGCCCGTTTTCGAAACATTCTCATTTGGTATGTTATGTGCAATTGGGTACCAATGTGAAAAAATCAGTGAAATTCTATAATTCACTGAAAAGCATAAAATAAAATTTTTGTTTCCTAGAAGATCATAAAATATAAATCTCCAGTTGTTTGTAAGTTTTCAGAGTAGAAGATGTTTTCATAGAAATAAAATGTGGGTTATGGGCTCAAAACAAAATAGCAGCTTTTCCTCTAGAAAAGCAGAGGTCCTATGGTCAATATTGCCTGTCAATAATCCCCATCCCTGCCTCTTATTGAGATCACTGCATTTCATGCATCAGAAGTCTGGTGGGCTTCCTCACAACCCAAAATGTGTGGTACCCTAACAACCAGTCGGCTAAGGCGTTGTTGTGTCTGTCGCCGTGTTGTAGTTACCTGATGTTTGACAAGATCCATCTTACACAGTTTGGCAGCATTACACACTTTATCTGCTGTAGACTTCCACGTGTCTACAGTAACATCTACAAACACTCTCACTGTCTCCACCTGAAACATAAACATTTACCATGTTTACAGCATTTTAGTTTTGTTTATTTTAAAGCAAACTACATGTATATTGGCAGTCATATAATTTTATGACTAAGGGACACAACTCTCACAGGATTATCCTAAACTAAATGTTGTTAAGAGATGCTTGTCAGAGTTGTATCCCTTAGTGAACATCTGCCCGAATTTAATTTCTTTGACATATTGAATGATGTAATACAGACATTCTTGTCTAAAATGATTAAACCACAAACCAGATCCTTCCAATGAAGATTCAGCTGAGCACCTAACCTGCGGGTCTGATGAAAAACTGATATTTTCAGAAGACTATGTCTGACATGCAAAATGGTTGTCTTCTGTTTATTTTCTTAAGAGTAATAAAGTTTCCACATGTATATATATTGATTTACACTGTATATAGAATACTGAGTAAAATTCTAGACTCACCTGTGAGGCCCAGGTATCAATCTGTGACTTCATGAGACTGAGTTGACTAAAATCACCATGTAAGACATACTTGGCTTTCTCCAGTAGCTCAGGAGCCATCTGGTCCACCTCATAGCATGCATCTTGTATCTCTCTGTAGATAAATTATTTAACATAAGAAACAGGGTTAATTGATTAACATGCAACATCAGAAACTGCAACATAATCTTAGATCAAATTTCACTTCAATGCCCAAAACAAGCAGTTCCAACCGGAGGTACAAAAAGGTTAAGCTCCCAGAAAGTATTTACAGTCAGCTTGCATCTCTTTATAAGATGGCTTTGATACATTGAGTACTCTCACCCCTTTCTCTTGTCTGCTTACTCCATTTCTTGCTTTTTCCAGTGTCACTTGTGCTGTAGACATGTGCTTAAAGTAACTAAAGTTCTAATGCTCAGCTGTTTCAACAGATACGGCAGTAATTTTAAGTTCACAGGAATTTTTGCTAAATTTTGAAATTCTGACTAGTGAAAAAGATAGAATTTGTCATGATATGGTGACTGACAGGCCGACAAACTTCAATGCCTCAAACATTACCAGTACCCAAGATTCTAAAAGTGAGAATTGAGACCACTCTCAAATCTCAGTTTGAAATTTTTAGCCCAACTGTTCAGGACTTCCTTACACTAGACACATGACTGTCAAAGAAGGTCCTGGTAAATATGACTTATATCACCACTGCAACCAGCATAGATTCAAATCAGCCTGCACATCCATGCAGTAAGATCAGGATTTATAGAGTTAGCTTTTAGATTTGTTATAATATTTCTGATTAAAAAGTGAACAGGGAAGATCCAGATCTTAGCCATTTACTCCATTATATAACTTTGTTTTAGCATGGTTGTGCTGCCTGATCTGGATCTACAATTTCCCTTCTTGTTCAGAAATAACCTACTGAATTAAAAGCGAACAGAGTAGATCCTGATCAGGCAGACATATCCCATAAAGTAAAGGTTTAACCTGGGACACTGGTCACATATGGGATAAAAGCTGTACTGTATTCATTATAATAAAGGTTATTTTAAGGAAGAATTTTACTTTTTCTTCTTCAGGTCAGAGGAGTGCAGCAGTACTGTATGTGAGACATCTACAATGTGATTGGTCCATCCAAGAAGATCTCCACAAAGGAGGTTCACTTTCTCACGGTCTCCTTTTGTTGCCCAGGTTACAAGGTCGCAGGCAAGCCGCCAGGCATATGTCTGTGGACTTTCTGTAAATGTTAGAAAAAAAGACATTCATAACCAGAGATAAACTATAGAATTAACCTTTTTTCTGTGGCAGATACCTGTAGAAATATTGCCAAAGAACATACAAATAAAACAAAGTGTGAGAAATTCAAATTTGAATTTGCATGTTTCAAGCAAAGTTTAAAAAGATGCATAAGTCCTCCAAAAATCGATGACAACACATCATTCTATCCTAGGATGTGCATGAATCACATCATGTAACCAGCCAAGCTGAAGAGGTTAAATAAATTTGTGGAAAATTATTCATGATGCTCATTTGTTAATCCTTTTAAATATACTGTTATGTTTACCATTGAGCATAAAGTTATAAAATCAGATTTATACTCAACTACACTTTAATTTAATGCAACACAGCAGAAAATCCTTACATTGCTAATGATGTCAAAAATACTTATAATTCACAATTATATTTTACTTTTCTACTTTTTCAAATTAGGAGGCAGGAGACTTCAAAGTTGGAGATTTCTATTTTTGCTGAGTAAAGTACATAATCAATAACTTGACAGTCATGTGACTGATAAGTTATTTTAAATATGATTTAATAAAAAGTTTTACAAATTTGACAATGCCATGTTTTCTTGTTGAACTACGATCACTGGAAAATATGATCAATTCACATTTTCTGCCATTTGATCATTTTTGGTTGAATACACTGAGTATCTTGTGACTGCCTACTTATCCACACTCAGTTATACAATTCAAATTTGCCATGTTGACTTCCTACTGGCACTCGGGGGATTTTAGTAAATGTCTCTGGTATCCAAGCATTGTAATACATTTGGGATTAGCTAAAACAGGGCGATGTTTCTGTGAGTAACTGGACTAAATTATATTTGAAATTTAAAAAAATAAGTTATATGACCTACTTTTTTAAACTGGATAAAAGCACTTACAAAATGAAATAACCTTGAAGGTTGTTATATTACACTCTTCTTTACAAATTTACCCAATCTATTCATAAGGCTTCAATACCAAGATATCAAGTAGTAATTTTCAACAAATGAGGGTTGTTCAAGAAACTCTGTATATGTTAGAGTTCAGTTTAATCTTTTCATTTTTGTTTAAGAATGCCATAATTAAGCTAATTACACCTAACTGGGGGTATAGCTCCTCCCACTCTGAAGAGACATAGTATTTTGCATGAAAGTTAACTGTATGCATGATGCTTGTTAAAAATCAGTAGAAGCAGAAGAAGCATTGCTTATTGGGAATGCTACTATTTATATCAATATGAGCTACTTATTATGATTATTATAATTTCATTTCTTCTTTAAAGTTTCAGTGAGAGTGATAAACTGTAAATTCTAGTATCTAGATATTGGAAGCTCATTTCATTTAGAATGTCATGGATTCACTGTATTCAATGGCAGAAATGTTGTTAACTTATTTTGTTTATTTCTCTTTATAATTGATAAAATTAACATTTCGTGAACTCCTCTTTTGTTATAGTTGCTAACTTTGTTGATTATGGTTAAATGTATTTCATAAGCTTTTGATGTATTGAATAAATATACTTAAATGAACTTTAAGAAATACAATTTGTCAACCATTTCCGGTTAACTTTTTATTACCGGTACCTATCCCATATAAGAAATATTTCAGTGAAGCAAGTGAAAATGTCAATTAAGGTATGACCATCCTAATGGGCACTATTAAGAATCCAACATCTGATTATTTTTTCATCAACTGCTTCATACCACTGACTTGTATGCAAAATTTTAATGATTTTCACCGTGTAGTTTTTGAGATGTTTAGCTTTTTTTATTTAAAAAAGTGAGAAAAAACGTGAAAGTATCCAAATTCTTTAATCAGTGACAAATTTTTTTGTTATTGATAAATTCAACCCTAATTTTTTACAGTTCATCCAAAATATGTTATATTTTACTAAACCAATTTAAGATATAATATATAAATACAGAATTTATCTTAAAATGACATTTTTTGACCAAATAAATTTAAAAAATGCATTTTTTTATATTTCACGAGACTAAATTAATGAAAATTGTGCAAAATCCTGATTGGTGCAATATACCAAACTTTACTATTTTTTAACTATATACCTTAAACAAAATTTAAACAAAATTTCAGAGAAGTTTACCGTCCAGTTTTAGAAATTTTCAAATTGATGACTTGAATAAACACTTTTCTGATAGCGAAAACCCCTTTAATCTTGATTATTTTGCTTATTTTAGTTTAAATCATGAGAATTTTATATTCAATGACAGAATTACACAGGAAAAAAAAGAAATATGCCAATTATTTAAGCTCTAGGCTTACAAAAAAAATAGCTTCCAGTGGGATTTGAACCCTTGTCCTCTTGCATGACAGAACTCTAAGCTAATTTACTACTATAGTTACCTCCCTTGGATACTCTTCTTGATATAGGTATTCATTAGGATGGTCATACCTTAAGTCGTAATGAAAAGCATTTGAACTAAACGTTGACAAACTTTACCTTCTTGTTAACTTCTGGTCAAGCCCCAGACAAAAACTATTGCAGGTGCTAGTGTGCAAAATTTGGTGACACTTAGCAGTTAAGCGTGACATCTATAGTAAAAACTTAACTTAAATTGCCCTAAAATGAAAAAGCTGTAATTTGCAATATTGTGTTCTATCATGATCTTGCAATCGCAAGCAAAATCATGCGAACAAATATTTGCATTCAGTTTTTTTGACAGTTTGGGTGAGGCAAGTGTTTCAACCAATTTCGGATCAGTAATTTGTAATCAGCAGGTAGTGTAGATTCCATAGTTGGAATTCTTTTCAAATGATAAAATTATTTTCAAATGATAAAATTATAATTATAACTAATGAAATTAGACCTACAAATCTTGAGGATGTGGCTGGTTAGCCTATTGTTTATGTCCCAAGGTCACTAGCACCCCACTTCATAGTTATCTTAGAGATAGATGGTAAAGTGTTCTTAAAAGTTACTGGTACACCAGTATCTAGCAACCCACTATGAACAGCTCGACATGAGTGGTGGTGTTGTGTTACCATGTGGTTTTATCATTTCTACCCATAGAATGCAAAGATTACTTACAGGTTGTATCAGATGCACTTAGTGCAATACCTGACGGCTATGCCATGGAACTTGTGCAGACTAAAATAATTGCAACATATTTTTGGTAACACATCTTGCATACTATAAAACAAAAAAAACAACAAATTTAGATTAATGCTTTCAATATATTTTTCACAATGGAAAAAAGGTTAACCGCAACTGGTTGAAAAACTGTACCACTAATCAAAATAGTGTAATGAAACTTGGGATAAATAAAAGTTAATAGTTCAGATCAGATGTCCCATGGACAAACCAATTTATTAAGAGTTGTCACATTAATGATTTTTGTGGCATGACTGGGAAGGATTCCAATATTATCCAATTAATTTCAGTATACATGTAAATAAAACTACAATACTGCAGTGTTATGCATTTAGGCCATAGAAAATTAATTCCTAGATTCTCATCCCCGCCCGCCCCTCAAAAATCACTCCGCCCGAACGTTTTTTATTTTAAAAAAAAATACATACATCAAAATTTACCTTAAGAGTACGAATTGGTAGAATACGGAAACGCAGCATAAAACATTTAAGTGCGAATCGGCAATATTATTCATACTCGGCTAGACGCTTTACCTTTGCACTACACAAGCGTCATTAGAAACATCATAACCCATTGTGTGATGACTGTAGAAATAGTGGTAAAAACCATTGGCCAAGAAGAAAACGACAACCAGCAGCTCAAAAAGCTTTGTAAAGTGCAAATGTTAGACTGTTAAAACATAATGTCTGGGTATGTCATTTATTTGAACTGAGTATTTTTTTATTAAATTGATATGCTAAGAACAGAAAGTTTAACAATTGTTTTTCTAAACACTGCATTTCAATCAAATTTTGTTATGTTAAAACATTCTTTGAGTGTGACCCCAGTGATATTTCAAGACCTGTATTCTTAATTGTTCGAGTAACTGCATAGATTTTAAATTTCTATCCAGGGTTTTATTCCTTCTTCAGTAGGGGCCGTTTATGGGCGCCTTCCACTCAGAAAATTTCTTTAAAATCATGCATTTTACCCCAAAAAGTAACTTTACATCAGGTTTTTGCATTCCCCTTCAGAGAAAAAATCACGCTATTTTCCCTAAAATTATAGGGCATGGACCCCTTCCCCTGGTAGTGAAAAAAGCCCTGCTATCCAAGAAATATTTAATTTATCCACATATTGGGCCCATTTGTCAGCATGTGATACATTGTCTGAAATGCAACACTTCGATCAAAAATTGCTAAACTTTCTGTTCTTAGGATATGATCATATTCACAAGTTGAACATTTTAATCAAGTACATAATTGAATGATATCGGACGATATTACATGCTATAATGCTAACATGTGTAATGATACTTATCTAGTCATACTGAATACATTTTAGTTGTGATACTTATCTAGCCATACTGAAAGAAAATTAGTTTTTTGATATTTTGGTTTATATGAAGGATTCAGTAAAGCACAATAATCACATTGTATATTGTTTTTATTCATGAATTATATAAATATAGTCTTTATTTTAAAATAGTAATCACTTATACAACAACAAATTCTTATATATACCAATATATGGATACGTTCACAGTGAGAATGAAAAATAAAAATTAAAAAATAAAACCCACCCACCCGCCCCATTTTTTCCCAAAATTAGGATGAGAATCTAGGAATTAATTTTCTATGGCCTAATGACCAGTATATTATTTGCTTATTCCAATTTGATTAACTGTCTATTTACAATGTCTAAATTTTAAATTGCCTAGTTATGTAAAAGAAAACATCAGTGCCCCCATCTATGTCTATAAGTAACAACAATTACAAGTGTTTAAAGAAAAACTTTATTACAAAGTCTCCAATTAACCCAACAGAAATACTTGTAAAATAAAACATATTCAATTCAATCAATTTAGACAATATCAGGTACTTTTTGAATCTTCTTCGAGTAAACATTATGGTATTAAATCTAGGTCATTTAAAGTTTATGACATTGAGACATTTGGATGATAATGGCGGAGTCAAAATTTGTGAAAGAATGGGGTTCTGATGAAATACCAGACTTATTTTGTGAAGTATGTTTAAAAGAGGGAAAGAAATCTGAAGCAATTGCATTCTGTATTGAATGTGGGGACTATTTTTGCAAGGTATGTCTGAAATATCACACAACATTTCTCAAAGACCACTCCACATTAGATGATGATAACATGCCAAAGGATGTAGAAAGGTGTCAACTTCATAGAGAAATAATCAAACTTTATTGTGAAACGTGTAAGAATTTTGCTTGTAACACCTGTAAAGCAAATCATAGCAGTTCAGCATCAGATAAAAAGACATGCAAGCTAACACCAGTGCTGGAGCTTTCAAAGGATATTGAAAGAAGTCAAGAGCTAAGAACATTTCGAACAGACATGGAAACAATTATATCAAAATTAGCCAATATCAAACAAAATGAACCAAACTTGGAAAATGTTGCTGCTCAGGCTAAGCAAGAAGTTCATAAGTTCAAAGTTAAAATTTTGGCAAAAGCTGAGCACATGGAAGGTGAAATTGAAAAAAAGAAGCAAACTGATGCAGACATACTACTAACGCTTAAAGCTAGGTCTAATGCGATTGAATCTACAATGAATGATGTTTCCAACAAAATTAAACAAGGACATACAAATGTAAGATCTAGACAATGCGCAACCTTCATTTTCATGAAGCGTATGCAACCACAAATGGAGTCCATTGACCAGGAACTGGATGAAATAAACACTAAAATGGCCAAAATGAATTACCAATTTGAACCAAATGAAAGCATAAAATGCTTTCTGGAAGCAAAAGAAACCTTTGGCACACTCAAATCAGAAATGCAAGGTAGAGTTGTAATGAAAATAAAAAAAAGAAAAGTTGCCATCCTGCAAACTGACTTCCCAGACTGTAGTACTGAAATGACAGCTATAAATTTCTGTGTGCTGCCTGGTCAGTGGATGGCAATATGTTATGCATGTCCTGATTCTTTATTACTCTTCAATATGAGTGATCAGTGTTATTCAAGCATTACACAGTTGGGATTCAATACGACTCCATCTGCAATCACTTACATTGAGGAAAGACAATTTGCTGTAGCTTTAGAAGGTCATCAAAATAAAACTGGGAGCACTATAACATTCATTGCGTGGTCCAAAGAAAATTCATTACACTGTAAAGGGAAGTCTTTTAAAGTAGGATTGGAATGTAAAGAAATTATATACAATACAAACAGGCTGATAATGCTACTACTCCATCCAGAATATGACAAGTGTAAACTCAGTCAACTAATAATTTCTGATATGAATGGTGTAGTTATGGAAACATTCGACACTGGTCCTGATCATCTGACTCCAGGAGTCAGATTTTCCAACAATTCATGGCTGGCTTTGGACAAAAAAGTTAATAAACTTTATGCAACACATTTTCAGCTCAATCGATTGACAGTAATTGATCTAGGAAAAGAACATAAAGGCAGAAATATAACACATCAACTTCTGTTTGAACCATTTGAGCCAGAAGGTGTTGCAGTTGATGAACGTGGATGTATTTATGCAGGATTAGATGAACAAAACAAAATCATATACCTCAATCCGGTCACTGGAGAATCACAAGATGTTCTTACTGAAGAAGATGGCATTTACAAACCACTAATACTTAGTGAAGAACTTTCACCACGCACACTTAGATATTGTGAAAAAGACAGTCTGCTTTATGTGCAATCAATTTATGGTCATCAAGTCTTCAAAATCAAGGAAATATAGTTTGTCCAGAAACATTGTTATAGTAAATAGATACCAGTATAACAATTAAATCACAAATATGCTGGCATAACTCATAACACATAACACACTTCTGGCACCATCCCAGCTATCATGGACTACTAGCAACGTTTCCTAAACATGGTAGAATGCTGACCAGAAGGTCATGTTGTGATGGCCCCATATTAAATGTTTGTTTATAATCTAGTCACACTGACAGAATGCCTTGACCCTTTCTTCCATAGATACACCTATATTGTGGTGGAGAACAGTGTATTCAAAAAGTTTAATCTTAGTCTACACAGTCATAAATGTAAAGGAAAATGCAATACATGTAATTCTAATACCTGTGTTGTTTTAAAGAGCTTTAGTCATGCCATCTTCTAACCTACAAGAAATTTAAAATCTGTTCAGAGTTGAGCTCAGAATTGAAATTTGAAAATTTGTTGATCACTAAAAATTAAAAGACGCCATTATTAGTTTAAAAGCTTATTGTCAGATCAGGGAATATGGCAGCTCATGACATTTATATTTCTGAATGATTTTCATTACTAATTGTGGTAAATCATTCAATGTGCACTTTAATTAAAACTGTGCATCTAAAGAAGTTAATTTTCTTGTGAAAGATGCAAAATTCAATTTTTGGTGACGAAGATTGCAAATGGCAAAAACTGGCTAAAATTCAAAAAATGAGTTTCAGAAAAAAATACTTATTGTTAATTAGATTTGAAGCTAAACAAAACCCACTTCCTTGAAAACCTGCATCCAACCCTATGCATTTCTTCTTGTGGATGTAAGAATTGTTGTATGTGTGCATGCATAAGTGAGAGCTTTCTTTCTTTTTGTCTTACTTTCTTCACCCTTTACTCCGTATATCTCATGTGGAAAATATTGTATATCCATATCAGCCACACAAGTCATTCATGCTGACTTATCAGGATCTACTCTGTTCACTTTTTGTGAAATAACCTATTGAATCAAAAAGCGAACATAGTGCTGGCTGATCTAGATCTACACTGTTTGCCGATGGTATAACTGCAATATCCCATGGATTAAAGGGTTGATTTTCTTCTGTAAATACATGCAGTTGGGTTTTCTGTTTGTGGTACTCAGTTGATGCAATTTATAATGATATTAATAATGTATATAACATGTGAATGTGAGCATTCTTCAAAAAATCAACAACTGTTCAAATTATACAACTCAAAGTAGCTCTGGTGAAGTTTCACTTTGCAATATATGTAAACTGCATTGAAACTAAGTGGACATTTGTGTAAGAGACTGTACATGTTTTAATTTGGTTTTGAAGATCAAAACTTATAGCACATCTGTTCAGACAGTTTCATGGGAGATATATCCGACTATGTCTATGTTTATACTCCATGAACTAGATTATTATATCCTGCATAGTACATTTAGTTAATTGATATCTGTATTTATTATATGTGCTTGTACAGCAAGAGAATATTAATGTTTGGGTAATATAAATGTCATGTATTTGTATGCATTGTGGTAACTTAATAGTTTCTTATCCTTAAGCAGAAATTATAACAAAAGTAACTTTGAACTGACAATAATGTCTTCCAAAAACAACCCATATGTTTCACTATTTCAGAATGCACCTTATCATATGTGACACACTGGGACTAACTGACTTTTCCTTTAAGTGTAGACCCTGTTCAAATAGCAGACTGACATACATTGTAGTCCAAAAAGTATGTAAACTGTTTCCTAGTTCACCAAGAATGCTTCTCTGACTGAATGGTGAAGAGTGTTCATATAGATGATTATGTCATAGTGAATGACATAGATGGTTGATAAAGCTGTATGGAGGACAAGTTATGATGTAAAAATACATCTTAAATATATTGCTTATTTTCATCAGCCTATTTTATGAAATTAAGGGAGATCAAAATTCCTGAAAACTATACAATTATTTAGTTTTTACTGCAAGTTACTGTCTAGACATACACCATACACTTTTTAGTAGAATAAAATGAATAAAGCCAAACATTTTGTTTTCTCATAACTGAAACCTTTTACTCCCACATAATAATATTATACACCAGGAGGCATGGGTGAACAGTGTTGATCCAGATCAGCCAGCATATCTCTGCTGTAAGATCAGAATCTTCACTGTTCAATTTTTGATTTATTAGTTTATTTCAAAAAGTGCCAGCTGATCTGGATCTACACTGTTAGCACACGAGTAAAAATGTGTACATATGGAGTAAAGGGTAATTTTTTGTGCTATAAATGTCATATGAATGACACTCTATCTGAATTATATGTGCAACAAGAACTATGTCCCTTGTCTAAACGGTACTTGGAACTGCTGATAATTGGAACATTTTCCTCGGCTCATCAAGTTTAAAATACAGAATATCGACTATAGATTCAGACATGAAGACCTACTTAGTGGCTGCTTAACATGGATTTCATTAACATGATTGAATAACAAACCTATGAGTCTCCCTCACAACCTGACGCCAAAAATGTTAATACTATAGTGCACTTTTCCCCAACCTTTTTTTAGAGAACCTTTATCCAAAATCATAAAACTAAATCTGGAGACTAAATCAGATCCTTGGTCTCCAATCATAGGGCCAAAAATAAAATATTGTTTGTTTCCCCTTCCCAACCCAGGCAAAAAAGGAATGGGTAGGTAGGTAGGTAAATTATTTTTTTTTTGGAAGATGACAAATTTACCCAATGATTTTTACAGCCTTAACTGACATGAATGACAGCCTCTAGAATATATAGATTCTAGCTTTCTAGAACTATTTTGTGTGTAAAATATACTATTATAAAACTATTTTTACAAAATTAAAACAGTATGTGAAACTGTATTGGCACTAAAGCAAGTATCTCTTCAGAATGTGTCAAATGACTAGATTAAACATGCATTACAAAAGGAAAACAGTACGTTTAACTTTATTAACATCAAAAACAAGTACCTCTTTTGATTTCAGACTGTGTCAAATGACTAGATTAAACATGCATTTTAGTTAGTACCATGGCTATAGACCCACTTCACTAAAAGTCTATGTCATATGACTTTAAAAAGCTAAACTTCTGAATGTTGTACATGTATGTGGCAACTACTCTGGATTGTTTTGCTTATATTCATTCAGCACTAACATTAAGTGAAACATGTACAATAAGTTAAATATGGTAAAAAAATATTTTTCACTCTGAGCTTTTTCAACACAATTCTACATGTAACAGTTTATTTCAGAGGGTTTCTCCTCGGAATTTCCTTGTTTTGTCTTAAGCAGTCTGTGCACACTGGAAAAATTATTATTTCTCTGGCTGAACGAATATTTAGAGACGAGAATTTTCATTTAAAAAAATCATTCGAACATTTAGACACACGTACATTAATTGACATGTCCATAAATGTAAGCCTAGAATAAGTCAACACATACCAGACGTTTCTACCTTTAAAATTTCTGCTTACCTTTGTCATGCAATTAACTCCATAGTTGCTAAAAAAATCCTATTGTTGTATAATCAACATTGCCAAAAGAATTGTGATGGCTGTCGCAGATAGGAGTGCAATAGATAAGTTGCAAACTGCTAATTGGGCAAAGTGCCGGTACTGCAGATACAAACACAACCTGATCAGAAATTAGCATTAATTATACCAAATACTATCTATCAAACAATCGACTTATTTAGAAATGAAATCAACCTAGTTTGTTGACAGGTTGCATTTTTTGTAATACACCGTCGATCGATGTTTGAGCGGTGCGCAGCGTTTCAAGTTGACGTCGGCGTCTTTGATGTTAAATACACAAGCATCGCTGACATTTAGATCAAAACGGACAATGAACAGGTGTTCATAGCAGTTGTAAATTTGATGATTTTAGTCAATGTACATGTAACAATTCTCGGATATTTTAGGGGCAAGTATTTGCTTAATTAAAAACACACATCGTTCATTTTATTTCTTACTCGTAACAAAATTAAACTCGCATTTGAATAACGGTTTTAAAAGCATCAGTTCTGTTCATAAAAATTTATTGGCTAGAAACGAGTTATGATATTATCTTCGGAAAAAACATTTTGAGTAATCGAAAAATCATTTGATTGAAAACAGTTTGGATATTATTAAGTGCCGATCATGTGATCAAGTAAAAAGTACAATAAGATGTTTGCCCGCGGCAATCATAAAGTCGCAACATTTCGCACTTTATAGCCTAGTTGCATAGCAATGTCTGCAGATTTGAGATGACAGATTACAAACTGAAGATTATCATTATTATAATTGCTTTAAATAAAAAGAACATTATATTTACCAGGATACAATCTCATTACTTACCGCTTTGTTGTAACAATATTGATTACCGAAAATAAGATGATGACAAAAAATTGTTCAGAAACATACTCAATCGGCGGACAATTGTGCATAAAGTTAATTCCAAGTTCTATCTTTAATATCAAAATCGGCACTTAAGAATTACCTAGCTGGGAACCAGCGCCTATATAATTTGCGCTCAAAACTTTCGTACTTCCTATCACTTCGTACCTCGTTTGTTTCGTACCCAATAATTCTTACCTTGAAAAAAATATTTTTGCAACTCAAAATTGGGAAAAAATCTTTTGGGTCGCGCCGATTTGAATGGGTCGGGTGGGAAGGGGAAACAAACAATATTTTATTTTTGGCCTAGTTTTTTATCTTTGGCACAGTACTAGTGGTGTGAGAGTGATGCAGTTCACTGTGAACTGCTTCACACTCACACCACCAGTACTGTACCTTATAAATTGTTAACTCTGCAAGTAAGAATATCAAAGCAGGAAAAATGTATGTGGAATTACAGGAAGTTGGTATATTGTTATTAGGTTAATATAATAATGTATAAGTACTAATATTGGCAGGGGTTTAATTTTGGCGGTCAGGGTCAGTTGCGCCAATATAAAATACCGCCAATAAAAATCCCTGTCAATTTAAAACACAGCCAATTTAATAACAGGAAGGTAGATAACTATGATACACTTTTAGATATTTTGTTGCAGTTTCCTCCCTTGATGAAGAAATACTGTTGAATGTTTCTAAATTATGAATATTCTTTGAAACCTTAATAAAAACTTAAACAACACGAAACAAGAGTACATGAATGTGTTATTTATTTTCTTTAGACATAGCCAGGAGTGTTATTTGGTGTGTGTCGTCCATTCCTTTCAGCGGCACTTGTTTTGAACTTAAAAAAGGCAGTTATAGAGTAATACACTGTAGCTTTTGTACATGTAGTAAATTAAATCAAGTTTTTTCAAAATCTCATAGAAACCCACTTTAAAATAATTAAATAATATTAAATCGAACGAGTAGGCAAACTTATAATGCATCAACAAAAGGAATATTGGAATATCAAACAAAGCAATCAAGTACTGTATTATGTAGCTGCGATAATGTTTTCACACTTAAAATATTTAACAATAGAATAACTGCGACGTTTACCTTTCTCTTTCATTGTCCAATTTCCGCCAATTTTCATCAAGGGTTTTATTTTGGCGGTCTGGCTTGTTAGCGCCAATGTATGACCCCGCCAATATAAAACACTTTAAATTATGACAAAATTTGACACCGCCAATATTAAGCACTATACAGTATGCCACTGATCATTCTAAGACAATTACCAGATGAGGTATAATGGTTCATTAACAAAATTAGCAACTACATAACCCACCATGACAATTCAAATCTGGAATTAATGGGTTGAAGGGTTAAGGGTTAAAGTTAAATTGTATGTGTAATAAAATTATTACCGGTATCAGCAAGTAAGAAGTACTTGACAATAATTTTTAAATTGTGAAGGATGATCAAGTTTACCAGGGCTTCCTGTTTCTAAGTAGTTGAATATCTAGTCAAAACGTTAAGTTACAAATCATCTCGCAAGCTATAATCAGTTCTCAGAGCTCCAGGGCTGAAGATTATAAAATTGAGATTAGAACCAGTCTCAAATCTCAAGCATCTGATTGGCTGAAATGGTGACTGGTCGCTTTTTCCCAACCTTTTTTAAAGAACCTGTACCCAAAATCATAAAACTGTTTCAGCCAATCAGATGCTTGAGATTTGAGACTGGTTTCCATTCTCAGTTTTGTAACCTTGGGACCAGATAAGATGGGTATTTGGTGAAATACCCTATGGTTTTTGGAAAATAGCCTTTCAATTTTAAAACAGGAGTTACTAGAACCCTTTCATGTTCAAAAAAGTAACAAGGTAGTGCTCATTTCATCACCATAGTGCAAAAAAACGGCATAGGTACAATTGAAATAAAAAGCAGTTATATACAGTAGTTATTGATCTAAGGTGATCATTTATTTTCTCGTAATACTAAGAAAAGTATAGCCTTCGAGGACAAGCAAGCCTTATATTTTAAGGTTACTGTAATAGTTGTAATTTCATGTTCTGAACCTTTATTATTTAGGAACAGCAGTACTCTTTGACTTTGGTAAAATACCCTTTACAGTCAAACTTTGTAGGGTAAATACCCTTTGCATTAAAATTTTATCTGGATCCTTAAGAACTTGTTATCGATACATTAATCATTGATAATTATTACATGAACCTTAAGTGGGCCACTGAGATAAATTGCTTTTAACTTTATTTCATTTCATTTCAGGACATTTATTTAAGAGCTATTTAATAAAACGATGCAAATAACCGTATGAGGAAAGGATGAAAAAAATCTGAAAAATAAATTATATACTGATGGCAATGGTCTAAAAACAATTTATATAAAGAGACAAGTAATGGCTGGTTTAAAACAGCCTAAAGGTGCTGTAACTCAGGGTTCTGATGAAGTATTGGAAATATTTTGTGAGATATGTTTGAATGAAGGAAAACGATCAACAGCAACAGCCTTCTGTGTTGACTGCGCTGGATATTTTTGCAAGGTATGTCTTAAATATCACAGAACATTTCTAAAAGGCCACAACACACTGGATGAAGATGCTATGTCAAAAGATGTGGAGAGGTGTCCTGTCCATGGAGGACTGATCAGGCTTTACTGTGAAACATGTGAAAAGTTCATCTGTAACACCTGTAAAGCCAGCCATACCAGTTCATCAAAAAAGCATTGCAAGTTAACACCAGTGTCTGAACTTTCAAAAAACATTGAACAAAGTCAAGAACTAAAAGACTTCATAACAATTGTGGACAAAAGTTTATCAAAATCTGCTAGAATGAAGCGCATGTCTAAACAACTTGAAAAAGTCCACAGTAAGGCTTTACAAGCTGTTCAAGGTCTTCAACAAAGCTTTTTGGAAAAAGCTGACAAAATGAAAAAAGATATAGAACAAAGGAATCAAAATGACTCAAAATTTAGGCAAACTCTCCAAAACAAGTCTAGTGTCCTAGCCGCCAAAATGGAAGTACTAACTAACAAAATCAAACAAAGACAAAAAAATATTGGAACTCAGAAAATGGATATGTTCATTGCTATGAAACAAATGAAGCCAGAGATTGAGGCACTTGATAAAGAAATGGATGAAATTAACACTGCAATAGACAACCTGTTCTACACTTTTGAGTCAGACAAAAGTCTACAATGTGTCACTGACACAACACAAACTATTGGAACTCTTAAACCACAACCTGAAAGGAGTAGCACCAACCAAAAGAAAATAGCCAAACGAAAAACCGCTGTTTTTCAATATGACATTAAAAAGGAAATAACAGACATGGTGGTTGAAAATTTCTGTGAGTTGTCTGGACAGTTACTAGCAGTATGTGACTCTCAAGACAATTCTGTCAAATTGATCAATACTGGAGATAAAAGGATTGTTTCAACATTGTATTTCAAAACTATACCAACTGCAATCACATGTGTTGAAAACACACAATTTGCCTGTGCCCAACAAAGTTTGTCCAGCGAAACTGCAAGCATTGTAACATTTATTGACATTGTGCCAGTTTGGGGCTCAGGAAAAAATCTGCAATTCAAAGGAAATCATTTTAAGTTAGGAATGGAGTGTAAAGAAATCATATAAGATAAAGGTAGATTTATTGTGTTGCTGTGCCATGCAAACTCTGGAGAGTGAAAAGTACAAATCTTAGATATGTCGGGTGCTGTTTTAGAAACCTTCTACAGTAAACAATTAAATACGCCTGGACCAGCATTTTTTTCAAGCTTAACTTGGCTGGCTTTGGACAAGACCTCGAACCTGCTTTATGCCACAAACCTACTAAATGATCAACTTACTAGGATTAAATTTGACATAACAGCCAGCAAGAATGAGAGGGAAATACAGTACTTTCTCTTAGCCCCAACAGGGATTGCCGCTGATGACAATGGGTGTGTTTATGCCAGTTTACATGGACATAACAAAATTAAATACATCAATACAAACACTGGGGAATCACAAGATGTCATAACTGAAAAAGATGGTATAATTGCACCAAATACACTAAAGTATTGTAAGGAAGATCAGATGCTTTATGTGGAGACAAGTGGTAGTATCAAAATTTTCAAAATAGTGGAACAAGACTGTGTGTGGAAAGAGACACTCCAAATGGTTGGAAAATGGGAACCAATTTAGCGTACTGTGGAATTACTTTAATTTGCACACCTTTATGGTGTGGGCAAACAGTGCAGATCTAAATCAGCTGGCACATCTGTGACATCTGATAAGGATCAGCACTATTTGTATTTTGGTCTACAATAGTAGTCAAACTAGAATGTTGTGTTCTGCGGAACACATGTGTCGCCTGCATGGAAAAAGTTGAAATGTGGGCCTATTTTTAATCATTTTTAATAAAAATATTTTATTTAAGTTGACTCCAATACTAGACCACAGAACACATGTGTCATCTAAATTGCATTTAAAAGGGGAATAACTATAATAATGGTGAAACCCGAGTTATCATCTTCAAAAATTGGTTTGTGCACGCAGATGAGTTTTTCAAAGTATTAAGTGAATTGAACTAGTACTTTCCATTTTACAGACAACACTAAGTTTCATGTGAAAGTTGCATTTGAAAGGGACATAACTAAAAAAATATTCAAACAGGAGTTATAATTTTTGTAGTTGTCGATCGCACTGTTCCTGTTGATGATACAATCCAAGTATTCAATGAATAGGGCAAGTACTTTCAAATTATACACAACATTAAGTTTCATGTGAAATTTGCATTCGAAAAAAAAAGTCAAACAGGAGTTATGATTCTTGTTGTAACCCATGTTGTTGTTCATGAAGATGATACGGTATATTCGATGAGTGAATAGGACAAGTACTTTAAAAGTTATAGGCAACATTAAGTTTCATGTTAAAGTTCTATATTAAAGGGACACAACTCATAAAATAGTCCAGCAGGAGTTATCATTCTTGTTCTTCATAATGACGCTTTTCATGAAGATGATTTATTTCGAATATCAAGTTAATTTTCAAAGTTAAAGTCAACATTAAGTTTCAGGTTAAAGTTGCATTTGGAAGGGGCATAACTCAAAGTATAATCAAACAGGAGTTATGATTCTTTTCGTTACCAATGTTGTTGATCATGCTGATAACGTATTCCAAGTATGAAGTGAATAGGACAAGTACTTTCAAAGTTATAGGCAACATTAAGTTTCATGTTAAAGTTGCATTTGAAAGGGGCATAACTCCAAAATATTGAAACTGGTGTTATCATTCTTGTCGTCACAGATGGCGTTGTTCATGCTGATGATATATTCCAAGTATGAAGTGAATAGGACAAGTACTTTCAAAGTTAAGGCAACATTACGTTTCAGGTTAAAGTTGCATTTGAAAGGGGCATAACTAAAAAAATATTGAAACTGGAGTTATCATTCTTGTTGTCGTAGATGGCATTGTCCATGCTGATGATATATTCCAAGTATGAATTGAATAGAACAAGTATAATCAAAGTTATAGGCAACATTAAGTTTCCGGTTAAAGTTTCATTTGAAAGGGGCATAACTCAAAAAATATTGAAACTGGAGTTTTCATTCTTGTCGTCACAGATGGCATTGTTCATGCTGATGATATATTCCAAGTACAAAGTGAATAGGACAAGTACTTTCAAAGTTATAGGCAACATTAAGTTTCAGATTAAAGTTGCATTTGAAAGGGGCATAACTCAAAAAATATTGAAACTGGAGTTATCATTCTTGTTGTCACAGATGGCATTGTTGATGCTGATGATATATTCCAAGTATGAAGTGAATAGGACAAGTACTTTCAAAGTTATAGGCAACATTAAGTTTCAGATAAAAGTTGCATTTGAAAGGGGCATAACTCAAAAAATATTGAAACTGGAGTTATCATTCTTGTTGTCACAGATGGCAGTGTTCATGCTGATGATATATTCCTAGTATGAAGTGAATAGGACAAGTACTTTCAAAGTTATAGGCAACATTAAGTTTCAGATTATAGTTGCATTTCAAAGGGGCATAACTCAAAAAATATTGAAACTGAAGTTATCATTCTTGTCGACACAAATGGCATTGTTGATGCTGATGATATATTCCAAGTATGAAGTGAATAGGACAAGTACTTTCAAAGTTATAGGCAACATTAAGTTTCAGATTAAAGTTGCATTAGAAAGGGGCATAACTCAAAAAATATTGAAACTGGAGTTATCATTCTTGTCGTCACAGATGGCATTGTTCATGCTGATGATATATTCCAAGTATGAAGTGAATAGGACAAGTACTTTCAAAGTTATAGGCAACATTAAGTTTCAGATTAAAGTTGAATTTGAAAGGGGCATAACTCAAAAAATATTGAAACTGGAGTTATCATTCTTGTCGTCACAGATGGCATTGTTCATGCTGATGATATATTTCAAGTATGAAGTGAATAGGTCAAGTTCTTTCAAAGTTATAGGCAACATTAAGTTTCAGATTAAAGTTGGGGGACTACTGGACGACGGCACCGACGACGACGACGACGATGATGCCGCCGGACAATAGCATCCCTATGTGTCTACCTGCTATCGCAGGCGACACAAAAATCAAAAGCAAACAGTGCAGATCCTGCATGGATGTGCCAACTTATCTGGATATACACTGTTCATCTATACCATAAAGGAATTTATAAGGAGAATATGGTTAGGTAGATAAAAGTCATTGCTATTTCAAGCAGCTTCATTATGATAATGAAATATTACAAGTTTATAGCAATCATTACAACACCTTTAAAGGGTTTAACCTTAAGCAACATGTAAGTTTTTTATGGAAGAGGTGTAACTAAAAAGGACATCAGGAATTAACACTGATGTTACTAAAAGCAGATATATTGATGGTGATAATCAACATCTAATTCAATAAAACATTACCCATACATTCACATTTATAAGCCATTTATGATTATGTTTTTAAATCTTTTGAAAGAGGCAAACCTCTACAATTTGTCAATCATATAGAGTTATTATTCTCATCACCAAAACAATTTAGCAGCTGGCAAGATTAAGTGGGATGTTTCATGACTATAGTTTCAGCTTTTAAGCATCATTATCATTCAGGTTGAAATCATTAGAAAAGGGGGAATTTCTCAAGCTGTTATCACTCTGGTTTCAGGGCGGATCCAGGATTTCAGTAAGGGGGGTTCAACTCAGCGAGTCATATTTTTAACAGCATTTATTTGTAACTGAGCTTGAACAGCAGTCCCTCCGATACTTCCAGAGTTCTCAATAAATAATATATGTAAGAGGCCCAGATGAACTTTTAAGAGGCCTAACTAATCTAGGGGGTCAGGGGGCCTGCTTCCCCAGAAATTTTTGAAAATCTATATCCAAAATCCTGCATTCTGAGGTATTTTGTGGGGATTTCATAGCAGGTTTTGGACTACTTTTTCATACTTAATTTTAACTATTTCCCCGCAGTAGTGATGCAGTTATAAGCACTCAGATCCAAATACTCTACCTCATTATTTGAATCTAGATATGCGAAACACAATGTTTAAACTCGCGAAGTTGTTAACTAGAGAAAAAAAACTCGAAATGGCTGTAGTTCAGGATTCCAAGTTTTTGGACAATACTTTCGTCTGTTGGTAAATGTTGCAGACATATTAGATGTTCTGAGGCCAAATGGTGTAACCAAAGAACTGTTTGTGGTACGATGGCGTTTAGAGAGAGAGAAATAAACTGTGAGATACTTTTGGTTTCCAACCGGACAACAATAAAACATATCATTATCTATTGAATCGAGTTGCATAAAATAAATGTATGCACGTTAGCGTGCTGAGTCCAGAGTCAACTTAAGTGATGGTTTTACTCTATTAGTAAAGTGAACATTGTGTATGGAGAAAAAATCAAATGTCTTTTACTGCCTGAAATTATATAAACTTTTAATATCAGTTATATTCATTGTTTTTAGATGTTGAACGTTGAAAATCATTATTGAAGTAAAGAAATTAGATGGTTATTTGAGTTTTTAATGTATTTCAAGCAGCTTAACTACCATAGAATATTTAGAATCATCCTCTCTGCAAATGTAGGTATCAGAAAATTCGGCAAATAATCCGCTCTGTCAAAATTTGTCAGAATTAACCAAATATCTTGTTTTAATAAACTTAAAATCTGCAAACAATTTTTAAAAGGGTATGAGAAGTCTCATAATCAAGTAATATCGTTTAAGTTGGAAATAAGTATGAAAAACGGAGAGGCACCAATATAATCTTTGTAGGATATAAATTATGTTACGACTAAGGATTTTTCGACTTTTAAATGCTTTATTTTCATGAACGGCATAAGCACAGTCCCCACTGCTTACTTTTATGTATGAGATCAATTTAAGCAGAAACGATTGTGTAATGATTTGGGCGCTTAAATCCTGGTATGACAAAGTTTTAATATACGCACGTGCTCCATGGCGCGCCTGGCATATTTTTAGGGAAATATTTTATATTTTCTATGAGAAATCATTCAAAATATAAGAAGATTAGTGCAAGACTATCTCAGTAAAATACACTATGCAAACTTTATATATGTCTTGTATTGCAAATATAAGCATCTGAATGAATGTTAAATGTTATAGCTCAGACTCTAACTTCGAATGTTATTACATTGCAAAAGGTCGGTCACCTTTTCTGTGATTTTATCAAATGCCCGTGACGAGAGACTGCGGGACGAAGGAAACATGGAATACTAAGTATTCTATTGATTAACCATTTCCTACTTTGTTGTTTTGGCCACATACATTGTCAAGTGTGAAAGGGCGCGAAATTGTTTATTGGCAATACACAGGTTTGAAGTCCAAGCTTTGATTCCCAAGACCACCACATAGGCCGCCAAATGACACAATTTAGCACACAACTGATTTTATTTCTGAAAACTAGTCTTATTGATTCATACCCCCAAATGTCGAACCGCGAACCAACCGGAACCAAAAAAATCGGCGAAATTACGGGGGTTCGTTCGAACCCCCGAACCCCCTCTGGATCCGCCACTGGGTTTTATCACCCAGTTAACATTTATTATTTGATATAGTATCAAAGAGGCATTACTCAATAATATCGTAAAATCTACAAATATTTAGAATGTGAGCAAAAAAATCTTAAAACATGTTTATACTTTTTATGATGTCCTAATTTCATAAGAAATATTAGACATGTTCAAAAGCTTCATAATTAGTACTACCTCTTCAAAAGACCACCTTTGAGAATGCATAACAGTGGTCGTAATAGTTGGGTGGTCTTTATTATAAAGTAGGAAATGGTGCAAAACTGTGAAATGGGACATTGGAATAGTGGTCTTATTATCAAGATGGTCTTAAGTAGTCTTGGTTTTTTTTTACTGTAGTTATCAGTCAAGCTCCTAATTTTTCACTTGAGAAACACAAAAAATCCCAAACTCATTACATTTTCTACATACCTTTAGAACAAAAGTCATAGAAATATACAAGGTCTTAATACCTTTGGAACTTAAATACAAGCTAAAATGCAATGTTTACATACCTTTAGAAAAGTGTGACATGCTCATACTCTTCACAATCTCAGTTTTCTGTGTAGCTGTGGACTGTGGGGTTATCTTCTCCTCCCTGACAACAGAGGCAAGGTTCAGCCTAGGAACAGACGTTGCTATGATACGCTCACCACTGGAAACTGGTAGCCTAGAAAACTTTGGAGCTACTGCAGCCTTCATCAATGAGTCTAGCTTTGAATCAGGCTCTGTAAAACAAGGTTATACCGAGTTTAAAAGGGTAATAAAATAAAATGTTTCCATATTTTAAAGCTGCCTATTCATAGCTTAGGATGAGAATACTTCCATGCCTCAAAAATGACTACTATGTGATGCCTTTAAATGACTGATTGGGAGCATTTTTTTTCTTCAAATTTTGAACGGAATAATAAATTTGAGGAAAAGTTGTACAGGAATTTTACTGCATTATAACAACTTGGGCTTTAAAGCAGTTATACTATATTAACTTGTACATTTGAGTGAAAATTACATGACATTTACTTTGTTTACAGGTCTTCTACAGTTTAAATAACTCTGATATTTGAAAACATCATTTTCATCCAAATATGTGACCAGGCACCTTAAAAATGATTTAGACTATTAAATAACCAATGTGTTGCTAAATTCCACATAATTTTGCCTTAAAATAATGATCCTTCAGTAATAAAGTGAAATCAGCATTAGATTATTGAGAAAGGTTATATAATTGTTAAATTGTGTTTAATTCATTATCAAACATTAATTTGAAAATTATTACTTTTGAAATCAATGTTTATACTGTAAATAAAGTTTCTAAAAAATAAAAGTAAATTTTTGTGTATTTGTTACCTAAATATGAATATGTTGTAACATAAGGTGTATTGATTCCCCTCACCCTGCCTCTCCCATACAATAATAATGTTTACCAAAATGTTAAATTAAGCACTAGCACAGCAATAAATCAACAAATTATTGTTTTATCATTACATACAAGCCATACTGCCCCATAATTTCACAACTGAGAATGATAAAATTCCCAGGTCGGGTAAAATGTTTCAGTTTGTTTCATACAATTACCCCTGTTACCATGTGTCCCTCTGACATTCCTCCTCAGCGGGCTGAGAACATGTGGGTGGTTTGTGTCACTAAGTCCAGCCTTCACCTTGGTCAGAGAGTCCTGAAGGAGCTCAAACCTACGTTTTAGCGTGTCACGGTGCGTAGTGTTAGTGAAGTCCACAGAGATACTCTCCCCTGCGTTTCTCACGGCTGTTATTGCTGTATGTAAATAATTACATATCAATACAGATCTTCTAAACAGAACATAATCCTGGGGTTTAATCTGACCTAACCCACCTCAACAGTTAAAAGCCATTTTTTGCCAATGCTACACAACAGCTCTCGTCTACCTAATATACAGCTATCTACTGTTTAAATGAACCAAACTGATCATAAAAATCTAAATATTTATATTTCAAGTCTTATTCATCTAACAAGTTATAGGTTGAAGGTTATAAAACTGAGATTGGAAACCAGTCTCAAATCTCAAGCATCTGATTGGCTGAAATGATGAAATAATCTCTGAAGTGTGTCTAGAGTAATTTATTGGAAGGTGCACTATGTTTTGACTTGTGACATCAACAAGCATACATTGTGACACTGACAAACACACAATTTTAGCCATGGTTTGCTGTAAAAAAAGTGTGCAGTCATTCACTATATTGTCAATAAGCTGTTCAAACAGCCATTCTGAAGACTGTAAGTAAAATTAAAAAAAACTTCTCACAATTTCGGTAAAAATGATAGTATTCATGTGTGCAAACATAAGAAATAAATCAGTATTTGATTGTGTTCAATAGGGCATGAGCACCATGAAATATGATTCAATCCCTAATTAAACAGCTGTTTGAAAAGAGCCACATTTTACAGATGGCAAATGATTAAACTAACATAGCAAGGTAAGTACAAACAACTGAAATCATTTATGACCAAACATAGATAACCTTTTTTCAAATTCTTAACAAACACCATCAAGCCATTTCTGTACAAAGGATCCTCATGAGCATCCACGATTCTCTCTGCTACCGTGGCAACCCGGCGACTCCGTCCTATCACAGACTGTAACATCACATTGAATCCAGACTGGTCGGCAATCAGTATACAACCATTACATGTGTTCATGTCATCCTCAACTTTTCTTTCTGTAAAGGTTAAAAAAATTCAAAAAGGCACAAAGAAAAACAAGATGTTAATCACACTTCTGAAAGTTAAAAAGTTATCTGTGAATGTTTTTGAAAATTTAATTGTTTAAATATCAATATATGAAATATGCATAACTGCTACAAATAATAAATATAATGCTGTCTCCCCTTAGATGAGGTTTACAAAAGAAACAGTTCCAAGATAATACCCTGTGATTTACTGTGCAAACCAATAGAACATTAAAACCACTGCACTATGCCCTTTCAGAAAACATTTTTTAAATATTTTGATCACAGAGGTATCATTGAATTTCATGGGACAAATATTTGTAAGGAACCTGAAAATAACATGTCTGCATGTGCATGAATAGGCACAATCTAAATGTTTTTTCAAGACTAATAATACATGCTTAATATCACAGCAGGTTTGAATTTGTATTTATCACTAAACAAGAAATGTGCCAAAATTAAACTTACATGAAATAACATGATTCTACAGTACCAGAGTCCTGATATAAGTTTATGTACTTTTTTTCAAAATATCAAATCTCTGTGAATCAGAAATGTACAATAAACTGTGTCCTATTGCATGCCCATAAAGTTTGTAATTAGGGAATGGTGATAAAACTTGTGTACAGAGATTTTGAATATGATCCTCATTGTGAAAAAAGAAATAATGCAAGGGAAATAACTGATCAATAAACAACAGCTGTGTCCCATGCACTCTATGCTCAAATTTAAATCCAAGACAAATTTGATGACTTAAAAGTTATGTTATGATATACTTAAAGTGAAAGCTTCAAGATCTTTTTTGATCAGTTATGTCATTGGAAGCAAAAGAAGCTGTTGCTATAGTAGTAAAACAACGATTTTTGGCTCTTTTTTTACTTTTTACTTTTTTTATCAACAGGTTGAATTTAAAAATAACTGCTATACCTGAAACCAGCATGAACATCTTTGGGTCAGTCATTTCATCCATGACCTGGACAAGATTGGTCATCTCAAATGACCATTCCTTCATCAGCAGTTTGAGATGTCTCATGCCGCCCTTATCGTGAGGTGTGTGGGAGATGGACAGAACAGCCGGGACAAGTTCCGGATCAAGGTGCTCTAATCTGTGAACGCTCTTTCTAATAGAATGTACACCTGTAAAAAAGGACATCAGAATAAACAATGTAGTGCCAGTGCTTGCAGATAAGCCAGTGCTTGCAGGATTACCAGTAAACCATTCAATGCCGTCAAAAGATCCTAAAGACCACCTATAAACTAAAGCCACCTCAATAATGAGACCACTATTTTAATGTTCCTTTTAACAGTTAAACAGTTAACACTAAATTTCTGCTCTAGAATTAAGACCACCCCACTATTGAGACCATTCTTGTCCAGTCCCATAGCTGGTCTTTATAGAGATGTTGCATTGAATGTTGTAATACATATTTTTGCATTTGTTCTTCAAGTCATGCTTGGCTTGTTAAAGCAATAAATGTTTTCCATGCATAATGTAAACTACCAATACCTATAAATAATGTAAATAATGTAAATTTGCTTCAACCTTTAACTCTATGTACACTTGTATTTTTGCATGCATGATCAGAGTAGATCATGACCAGCTATATTGCCTAAGGGTCACTGCAATATCCTATGCTGTAAAGAGTTAATGCTTTATATCATTTATGTCAAATACCCAAATAGTAATTCCAGATTAAAGGGGTTCTGGATTAAAGGAGGTTTGATGTGTTAATTTCTGATCAAGAAGCAAACAGTGCAGATCCTGATCAGACAGCACAGATGTGCAGCCTTATCTGGATCTACACTTCGCACAAGGGGTTAAAATTCATCTGGTTAGTTCTGATTAAGAAGCAACTAGTGCAGATCCAGATCAGACTGTTTTTTTTTTTCAATAATGATGACTGATGTGATGTAAGTCACCTGCAAGGAGTAAATGGTAAAAAAAGTCAACTATGAAGTGATCTTACGTCTAGCATCAGTAGAGCTAGCAGCAGCAAGACTGGCAATGTGGCAAATCTTTTCTGCGTGTTCCTCAAAATCTGTGATGCAGGGATCTGCATGGTCCATCTCTTCATTCTGAAAATTAAAAAGACATCTATATTTCAAACAAAAAAACATTTTTGTGAAACTTTAAAAACTGTTTTTTGTGAACCATAAACTGCACATTTTTCATAAAAAGGACTACTTTATAGGCATGTTATTTTGAGAAAATTGGAAGAATATTTAAAATAATGATTTATGCAATTTATCTTCAGAATTCAATGAATGAGTGGAAATGCCCAACCATGAAATACATAAAAAATCATCCTCAACATATACCCAGATTAGTGTTCTGTTGGTGTCAAGCTTGCATACTTTGTCAGAATAACAAAAATCTACAATAAAAAAAGCAGGCATAAGTCTATCAAATGCGATCTTCACCATCAGATGTTTGGCTACAATATGATTCTGTTTTAACTCTGTTGTTATTAGTTGTTTTTTTTTATTTAAGACTGTGCAATTACCACTTTCATAGGCCCTTAACAGGTCTGTCATCCTTTACAACTGCAAAACAAAATGAGACTGTTTATAACTAATGGTAATCTAACTCACCATCTCAGAATAAACAGCCTTCTTGACAAGTCTCTCCAGTGGTTCCGTCGACTCTTTGAAGTACTCTACCACCAGGTGGAGCAGTGAAATGTTTACGTTCTTTTCTAGCTCACAGAATTCATCAGTCAGTGTCTCGCAAACGTCGTCATAATCTTCCCGAGCTTGTGTCTCCCCGATGTTGTTGTATATAACCTTGTACAGCTGGACGACTCGACCCTTTACCTGTATTACCTATAAGCAGGGCAAAACATTTATAAACAAAATCTTTATATGCTTCAAGCTCTTATTCATACATGTGAAAACACAACATTCAAGTTGACAGCTCAGACTCTTTAATTACCACCAATTCATATTTATTTAGTGAATGTACTAATTTTCATGTGCCTGATTTTATTGACAAAATAACAACAACAACAACAACAACAACAAACTATACACAAATTAACAAAACTAAGAACCATACATAAAAGAGATTTAACACAGTTGGAAACTACGACTTTATGAAACCACAAAAAAATGTTCAAGGTGTTTCATTCCCATAAATTTTTGAATTTGCAGCATGCAATTTTCAAAGTTTCCTTAAAATATTAAGAAACCTTCTGGTGTTCATGAAATAAAATATGCAGTTTTTTAATAAAATTTCATACAATAAACACTGTAGACCCAGACAAGCCTATAGGTCTACACTGCAGAATATTCATTTGGTAAATCCATGAAAAACTCAAACGAGGACCATGATTGCCCAAAGATTTTAAGACATGCTAGTCCTTAGCACCGATATATCTTATGTTTGTTAAGTTTTGACTGCATATAAAGAGCATTATTTTTATTTAATAAAAAGATTTTTACCCTCTGGCAAGTTTTGATAATCAGATCCCTGTGATTGTCATAGCAGAGATGAGCGACTGTCATACTGTGTCGGACAGCTTCCTCCGTCCACATCTCAAGGTCACTGTGAAGGTCACACCTCTTCTCCCCTCCCAGAGCTTCCAGGGCCTTCAGAAACATACATGTTATGTTTAATCTGACATATGTGTTACAAATTAACTCAAGCCTACAGCAACTGAAAATTTTATTTGGTTATTTCTGACCAAGAAGCTAACAGTGTAGATGGCATGGATATGCCATGGATATGCCAGGTGATCTGGATCTACACTGTTTGCACATGCAATAAAACCCATATGCATGGATTAAAGAAAATCAGAATTATAATTGTAATCCAATCAATATTTTAAAATAACAAATTTTCAAGTTTTGGCAAGGTTGGACATATTCGTGAATATACATTTCAATGTTTTTCTAATTTCTGAAATATAATTTCATAATCCTGCAGGCATATACCTGCAAATTATTTTTTGCACTTCAGTGCCATCAGCATATTTAATTTAGTAAAAACTAATTGGTCACAAATATTTGCTGGATCACAGTAGTTTCAATGACAGTGGTGACAATTAATACAAGTTTTTATAATTTGTGTAGTGAAGCAAATCAATTAATATTTATAAAGCTTTAAATTTTTCTGTCATCTACAGCTCTACAACACAAAAAATAATGTATGCACTACCAACAAAGTTCTATAATAGTAATCTTTTTTTTTTTTCAAATGATCCTGAGTATACTGATATACCTTGTCAATACTGGAGACAAATTTTCCTGGCTGTTCCAGGTCGATATCCTCCTCCTCCGTGTCTTTGTTCTGAACGGCCTCGACAATCTCCTCAAGGGCTTCCTGGATCTCACCAATCACATAAGACTTACCCATCTGCAAGTATTTGTTATACAGAACGTAAAGTTTGTCATCTTGTCTTGTAGTTTATAGTTTGCACATTTGACACAGCTTCAGCTAATTTAACCCTCTTCTTCCATATATACATTGTATGCCTTTATGGCAAAGGCAACCATTGTAGATCCTGATCAAATGGCATGGATATGCCAGCTGATCTAGATATGAACTGTTCACACGTGATAAAAGGCATTTATGTGGAGTAAAGTGTTAATGTAAATGAGATTAGGACATTATAGTTATAAATTCATCAACTGTTAATTTAAATTAACCGATAAAACATTTTAAAAAAAGTCTCAAGTTGAAATGTGGATATAATGACTGAAAACTTTGTAACTGGCTTTAAAATTTAAAATATTTGTTTTTCAACAGCAAATTTACTTTTTAATATTTGCATCCTATCTACTTTTTGAATTGTTTCCATACTAACTCCTTACCACATCTAACATTCATTATTTTATTTATTTCCATCATCTATTTTGAAACGATGTATTGCTTTCATAAGACTAATAAATGCAAATAAAGATTTAAAGTGGCATCAAACTACATGCAAATTAAGATTTTTCTACTTAACACGTTACTCCATAGATACACCTTTATTGCATGGGAAAACAGTGTTGATCCAGATCAGCTAAGGTATTTTTTACCAAAATGCAGCCAGTGCAGATCCTATTCAGCAAGAATGTGCCAGCTGATCTGAACAGACATTGGTCTCGCATAAAATAAAATGCCTATAAATGGAGTAAAGGATTAATACATAATTTTTATTATGAAACATTTTTATAAGAAGTACTGTGGTATTATTTATTTTGCAGACCTAACTTTTGCTCATATGACACAAATGACATTATCAGATGAACTTCAAGTCATGCAATTGTATTTTTCTCATAGGACAAGACATTATGTTGTAAATATTATCCGGGGTTTGATTTCAGGCACACAGGGAAAAATTACACCCGGACGAAATGTGGTATCTTATGTGAGGATCACCTTATCAAGAGATGAGATACATTTCTGTTAACTATAACATTCCCTTACCTGAGCTTGTGGATTGTGACTGTATTTCACAGCATTCTGCATGGCTACACTCAATGAGGGTATACACTTCTTTAGGACATTCAAGGCAGAGATGATTCTCTCCCTTTGTCTGGAATGAATTAAGTCCCTTTGCCTCTTGTCAGAAATGCCAGTCAGCACTGCTAGGGCATCAGTGAATTCCTAAAAAGAAAGTAAGAAAACACTGAATGTTATTGTAATACAATTGATTTAATTAGAACATTGAGTCAAAGATTCTCCAATTGGATTGTATTTGACTCAAGCATATTTAATTTTCAAATATAGCAACCAATCATGGTTGATTGGCACTTGAGTATTTATACAATATTAGGTAAGTGTTAAATAATAATCTGGACCTTTTTTCACCAACAACTGGTTTGACAGAAAAAAAAACCTTTTGAAAACTTAAATATGAACACAGCATTTGTGACATTTGCAACTAGTGTAGACATAGATCAACTTGCAGATTTATACAGTATTATTAAGGTCTACACAGTTTGTTATCTGCATACTAAATTCCTGAAAACACCCCTATAGTATAAACAATGAATGGACTGACTAGGACTCGTAATGATGGAAAGGTGTGTTATTTACTTTTATGAAGCAGGTAAAGAAAAAAACTATGAAAACAAGAGCTGTCAGAGCAGACAGCATGCTCGACTATTCGAATCATTTGAAACAAGTGCAATTTGAAGATTAAAACAATAACAACTATGGCCATACATTCATGTGCAATCAGGAAAAATATTAACAAGTGAATGGTACGGGAGAAATTCTTTTCAAATAACAGAAATAATTCCTAAATGTACCATAAATATTAAACTGAATAGGGGAATAACTATGAAATATTTCTGAATTTGTTAGAAAACTTGTTAGTAATTTTTTATTAGAGACATTTACTTTTAGTCAAATATCAATCACTTCAGTAATGTTACAGAAAAAGAACTGAAATGAAAATATAATGGTAGTTTGAAGTTGATACCTTAAGTATTTGCAAAGTTATCGATGAAGTGCACTTAAGTGAAAATATAAGTGAAACTAGAAATGTGTCCATAGGACACGGATGCCCCGCTATGCATCATTTTCAGACACTCAAGTGCAATGATGGGAATAATACGCGATACACTGCCCTTTCATGGTGAACATTTCTGCCAAGTTTTTTTTGAAATCCCTCCATTTATAATGAAGTTACAGCCTGGACAAGAAAATTCTATTTTTAGTAACAGTGACCTTGACCTTGGACCTTCAGGCTTGGGTATTGTGCGGACACACTGCCTTTTCATGAACATTTGTGCAAAGTTATTTTGAAATTCCTCCATTTATAACAAAGTAACAGCCAGGACAAGATAATTCTATTTTTAGTAACAGTGACCTTGACCTTTGACCTACAGGCATGGGCATGGTACGTGACACACCGCCCTGTCATGGTGAACATTTGTGTCAAGTTATTTTGAAATCCTTCCATTCATAACAAAGTTACAGCCTGGACAAGAAAATTCTATTTTTAGTAACAGTGACCTTGACCTTGGATCTACAGGCATGGGTACTGTGCGGACACACCGCCTTGTCATGGTGAACATTTGTGCCAAGATATTTTGAAATCACTCCATTCATAACAAAGTAACAGCCTAGACAAGAAAATTCTATTTTTAGTAACAGTGACCTTGACCTTCGACCTAAAGGCTTGGGCATGTATGTGACATACCGTCTTGATATGGTGAACAATTATACCAAGTTATTCAAAAATCCAATAAGAAATAACAAAGTTACAGAGCGGACACGATTGTGCAAGAAAATTCTATTTTTAGTAACAGTGACCTTGACCTTGGACCTACAGGCATGGGTATCGTACGCGACACACCGCCTTGTCATGGTGAACATTTGTGCCAAGTTATTTTGAAATCCCTCCATTCATAACGAAGTTAAGGGCCGACTGTAAATTTGCTTAACACAAAATGTAAGCGAAAAAGGGGCTTAATTTGAAAAATATTGGAAGAAGGGTTATGGGTCTTGTTGGTTATGATGTAGATTTTGATGGTAAAAATATATTTCAAGTTTCAAGGCAATATCTCAAGTAGTTTTAAAGTTAGGGGCAAAATGCATATTTTGCTTGACACAAAATATAAGAAAAAAGGGGCATAACTTGAAATATATTGACAGCAGAGTTATGGGTCTTGTTGGTAATGATGTAGAATTTGATGGTGAATATATATTCCAAGTTTCAAGTTGATATCTCAAGTAGTTTATAAGTTATGGACCAAAGTGCATATTTTCCTTAACGCAAAATTTAAGTGAAAAAGGGGCATAACTTGAAAAATATTTGTAGCAGAGTTATGGGTGTTGTTGGTAATGATGTAGAATTTGATGGTGAATATATATTCCAAGTTTCAAGTTGATATCATAAGTAGTTTTCAAGTAATGGACCAAAGTGCATTTTTTGTTTAACAAACGCCGACGCCGATGCCGACGCCGACACCGGGGCGAGTAGGATAGCTCCCCTATTCTTCGAATAGTCGAGCTAATAAAAAACCCTTCAGCAGGTAAAGAGATAACTAGTTGGAAATGTCTGATATAAGTGGGAGGAAATGAGCGTCTGCACAGTAAGCTGGAGATCCGAGGTTCAAATCCTGGTCACGGCTACTGTTTCCAAGAACCAAATCTGCCACAAAGTCAATACTCGCAGAAAACCAAATCATTAACAGAAAGAGAAGAATATAATATTCCTTACTATGGGAACTAAAATTTAAAATCAAATTAATGAACATTTACCAATAACTTAAATACCAAAGATGATCCTTTAGCTACCAGCAACCAGCCAGACTCCCACCTTGATAAAAATCTAATACTACAATTCTGTTGTGTGTAAACACTAACCTTAAATCTTTGTACGAGCTCAGACATGCTAGTAGCATTGTTCAGGGCACTCAGTTTCTCTGTGACAATATGTGTGGCCGTTATCAATCTACGGATCTCTGCGTCATCTGCTACTAATAGTACCTACATAGAAAACGACGGTCCAAAATCGTAAATCTTAGATTGGAATCCAGTCTCTAATCTCAAGCATCTGACTGGCTGAAATGGAGACCATTCTTTGACCAGTCATTATTTCAGCCAATCAAATGCTTGAGATTTGAGACTTGTCTCCAATCTCAGTTTTATTACCTTGGGCAAAAGAATAATATAATACAAGCCATAATAAAGAATTTTCACGAAAGTTTAACCATGATATTATTGCCAGCACAAATACTTGTATTTAAATCAAACACAAGTATCAACAAATCACATTTTAATAATACTCAACTACAGAATATATAACTGAAGCTTAATATCCATGCTTTTTAATCAAGAAATCAATCTGAACTTACTTAGGCCATTACACTAAGGATAGCTCACAACTGTCTGATCAGTGTAGATTCAGATAAGCATTCACATCTGTGCAGTCTGATCAGGATCTATACCATTTGCTTTTAGAATCATTAGTTGATTTCTAACCAAGAACCAAACTGTAGATCCAATCAGACTTCACAGATGAAAAGGATATTCTAGATCTACAATGGTGTCACATGGGATATAAGATATATATATCATGACTTTAACCGCTTTGTTGCTAGCAATTTCTACTTACACCTGTCAGTATAAATATACCAGACAGTGTGCTTAAGAAATAATCAATAGCTTCCGGTGAATTATCGCAGGATAATTCACGGGGCGGAGTTCAGATGCGTAAGGATATATCACGAGGGGCGTAGCCCAGAATGATATATATCTACGCAGCTGAACGACGCCCCGTGAATTATCCTGCGATATTTCACCAGAAGCTATTGATTATTTCAATTCTAACAAGACACATCTGACTGAATAAGCGAAATAATCATAACTCAATTTTAGCGCGTCATAATGAACGCAAATGGGTTATAAGGTCGGCAGTTAGTGTTTACTCCCTAAACATCTCCATAATTCAAAAACTGATAATAATTAAAAGATTGAATAACAAACTTGAATACATGTCCATCCAACCGCGCATCCAGCACTCTCCAGTCGTTGTTCGAACCGTATTTGTCATTTCAACGGTTAAATACTGCACCAGGAAATAACATGTAAACAACGGAAATGACGTGACATCGTTAAAATGGCGCGTTAACGTCACCTTAACGTTGCCGTAAAATAATTATAGTATGTTATCTAAATATATAAAATAAACATTATTCTATTACTGTGGTATCATCATATTACACGCTGGTAAAAATTTCGCTTATTATGTGCTTTCTTAAATGCGCGAAACTAAATCACAGCGAAAAATACAATTGTCACGTGATAAGTTTATACCGACAGGTACTTAGTAACAGCCGTGCTCACGCGCGGTGAATTATCATGTAATAATTCACAGCAAATTCAATGGGAAAAACGTCAAGTTGTGTTAGAATTAAGATTTTAAAACCGAGATTTGAAACCAGTCTTAAAACTTAAGCTTCTGATTGTCTGAAATGGTGACCAGTCCCCATTTCAGGCAATCAGATCCTTGAGATTTGACACTGGTTTCCATTCTCAGTTTTATAATCTTGTGGCCTGGGTTACATACCTTCATTGTTCCCTGTAGGACATCTTTACTGGCTTGAACCAGCTTGTTCCTAGCATCCCTGCTAGAGTTGGAGGCCCCTAACCTTTCAGCAGCGATATACAAGTTAGAACTGGACAGCTCTAGAACCTCGCAGGCACTCAACGTCTGTGCTTTAAACTCCTAAAAAAATATAATTCATAGTCTATATTGGAAATTGAGTGTTCAGCTCAAAAACTTGGCCAAAGATAATAAAATTTAGAATTTGTGCAGCCATTCCATATAATCAACCACATTCACATCTTAGTTACCCACATAATGCAAACTCAGGTTATACAAAAAGAGTATATTTGCATAAAGATGTATAATATATGAAATACCATTTGCAGTTTTTTTATAGTTTCTCATAATCAGTTTATGACATACACTTGATGTAATACCTTTACCTGATCTGAGGAGGTTTCAGCATGTTGTTTGGCTACAGTGACAAGCTTGTGTGATGCCTGCATCACAACCTTGGCACAGGGTACCATTTCTCCATGCAGTAACTGGCTCCCATCATCTGACTCATTCAAGATGATCAACAAAGAAATCTGAAACAAGATTCAAAGCAACCAGTTTACAGTTGGATTCTGAAATGGTTTATCACGGGCGAGGAGTCTCACACAGGACTGCAGGGCTCTCACTACAGTCTACAGGGAGACTTTGGAGAAGTGGTCTCCCAAAAGTGAGCACTCACGCTGAGCAGACTTCTCCCTTTTTTAAGCTATGGGAGAAGTCATTTTGTATAGACTATATAGGGATAGAATGCTGCTGATGGCAAACTTCTCCATTATTCAGAAAATTATGACAAAACTTCTTCTCCCTGATTTGCAAGTCTAGTGAGAGCCCTGGAGTGTCGCACAGAAACCGTGCTGTACGTGTCAAAGTGGTACTAATGAGTATTCCCTCTAAGAGTTTGCATGTTATGGGCATCAAGGATGAAGGTCAATAGTTTAATCCTTGGAGGCAGAAGCCTTTCTTGAAGAGTGAAACTACTGGCATCTTGCAAGCAATATAGTGCTTCATCTAAGTTGCTGGAAACTGAACAGCTTTGCTAAGGCTTGAGCTAATTCTGTTGCATCTTCTTGAAGAATAATAGCTGAAATCTCATCTAGACCAGCAGCTTATTAACACCCTCCCAGTGGACTGAAATGTTCAGCATCGTTGGCATTGAATGCTGATTGCTTATTATTGCTGGTATTTCCGCAGTTAATGCAGACTGACCATTTAAACATTGTATTGCACTTCTTTCTGCAGCCTGCCTAGGTCCTGTTTCTTGTTTGTTTTAGCTTTTTATCAGCTCGCTGTTTACTCGGGCGGTTCTTGAAGTTTTGGTATAACTTCTAGCTGCAAATTTGGCAGCATCCTGTCTGCAAAGATTTTAGAATACCTGGACTAAGGGGGAAGCAGTAACCAATCTAAACGGGTTTTACTGTCAATTTACCTGAGATGCGATTGGCGACAAAACCCTTTGTATTGAACGTGTTTTTACTAGATTCGATAAGAGACCATACGTGACATCCATCGCTGCTTTACTGACTGGAAGAGGTTTAAAATTTTGCCAGTGTAAACATTTGAAAGTTGGCACAGGTGTCTTCCATTTGTAAACAATGCGTCATAAAATTAGCACGTTGTGATAACCACTAGTTTCTACCAGATTATTAAGATCACTCTCATTTCTTTACGTAAATATGCCGGAATTTAAACCAAGAAAGACTGTTAAGATCAAAATCGGTTGGGTAGCCGTCGGCAATCGTTAATATGTTTCGATGATGATGAATCCACAGCGCACCGCTCTCAGTGCATTTCGCACGATGTGCTTTTCTAACAAGTAGCCTTCAAACTTTGTGATTTTTCACCTCAAATAATCAATAAGTGCAGAAAAAGGCAGATATTACAACAGAAGATATCTAACTTAAATACTTTGAAGTGTTTTACTTCTTCTACATCGTCAGATTGATGCTGTGAATGATATTTTGATTCGTCGCTCGGCAACGAGGATGTAAATAATCCAACATGGACGACATTTCTTGACCTAAATTCCAATATTTTTTTCCATTGTAACTTTCCTTGAGAGAAATGTCTGATTCAGAAGAAGACACCCCTGATAAGCAGCTTAAGATCGTCATTATGGGCGATGGTGCGTCTGGGAAGGTAACAACTTGCACATGATCATAGCATAAACTTTTTTACAAACTTTGGGTTGACTAGTACAGTGATTCTAGTAAAGGTCAGGTAAACAGACCATATACCAGCAGGCTAGAAGTCTGGTAAGTTGATTTCTAGCCAGTCCTAGGAGGCCAGTCTAAATGTCTGGTATAAAATCAGTGTATCACGTGGAAGATATTGGGTTGGAGAGTGTAGCCCCAACCAGGATTCAAATCTATGACCTCTGGCTTACTGTGCCATCGCTTTACCAATTGAGTTACCAAGGCAACTGGATTAATTCTACAACACACACATTGTGTATACAGACTGGGCTACTCAATACTGTAAGAAGGTGCATAGTTACACAAATATTCTGAATACTATAGATCTCTCTGGCATCTTATACATATAAATGATATTGCCATTACTGGGAATCTAACTGTAGGGTGACAGTCGTTAGCCATGCAATTCCAAACATGCTACTGATCCGGTTGGGACAACCCCAAAAAAGGTTTGCATGACTAATGATCCTGCTAAACCTGATCATTAATACATTACATTGGTAACTGATTATTTACTGATAACAATAGTGACTATGTACGGGGAAACTTTCTATTGCAATCACACTGAACAAATAGCCCTTCTGTGAATATCAAATGATACTTATGGTGACAGTGAATGAACTTGGAATAGTTTCTTCAGTACTATTTACTTAATACATTACCAAACTACCTGTAACAATACTGGATTATTGCAAAAATGATATCTAAGTCCTTCTCTATACCTATTTTCCCCATTGAAGAAGAATTGTTAAGTATAGAATTCACTTACCGCTGTATGATGCCACCATGCATGCAAAAGATTTTTGTTACCATCATGACTTGACTTTTTCACAGCAGATGTCCCAACTTCAGTAGATAATTGATAGAAGTAAACAAATTTTATCTGGTGGTTATAGCCGCCAGAGAGTCCTTAATGAGCTTCTTTCCTTGAGGTTTAAATAAAGGTGGTTTACCCAATGTTTTCAGGTAAAGTACATGCTGCTGGAAATTAACAGTTTAACATCAGTGAATTATTCAGGTGTTGGATGAGAAAAAAAAAACAGGACATACACAAGCTTAAATTAATGCAGGATGCAAACTTGTCTTTTGTTTACATTGCTGATCATCACAACTCGGTTGTTGATAGGAATTTGATGCCACAACCTGGTCACTGATTTATAATGACGAATATCACATGGTTTAATTTAGTTGGAAACTGTACCTGTTCTTTTGATAATCATGAATATGGCTTATTTACTCCTTATTGAAAAATTTAAATCAATGTTATGTTGGTTGTCAGAATAAACATGATGAGCAATAGGTCTACTTCATAAGAAGCTGGTGAAAAGTTTTAAAAAAAGCTATGTAACGTCTTACAACAGATAGTCAGAACCTTTAGATTTAGTTTTCAACAGTTGTTTATTTATTGATTAAACACCTGATTAAGAGTCAATCTTGTGACTTCATCTTTCACCATAATCGAAACTGGTAAGTCTATTGGCTTGTTTTCTTCAGCCTCTGCATTTATGGCTTTCACAAGTAAAATTTAATGTTGGTTACTTTTTCTTATTCAGACATCATTGGCAACTAGGTACTCCCAAGAACAGTTTGGAAAGCAGTACAAACAGACAATCGGTCTTGACTTCTTTTTGAAGAGAATAGTTTTACCAGGTTTGTATTATCATTTAAAAAAAAAGATAAACAAGAACATTATTTTATGTAACATTGTTTATTATTCATGATCAAATAATTGCAAGATGATAACACATGAATATTTCATACATGCAGCTGTTTACCTTGTCACAGAGAGGTTTACTTTTGATACTGCCAAAACACTGTGCCCCTTACCAAAAAGTGTCCAATTTTCAAGAGAGTCATCATTTTCCCCCAATTCTTTGCAAATTTATTCCCAGCCAGACTGATTTTTTTATCTGTATTACTTTAATAAACCTTTAACATAAAAGACCATTGCCTTAAATCTTCGCTCTTACATCACCTTCCACATTGTTACTTGTATGTGAAACTATAGTAACAGTATAAAGAAGATTATGTACAATAGTTCCATGTATAAGTGAATAATTGGAACTGTATATATAAAAATGCTTATATAGTGGTTTCATATCTAACTTAAAGTGACGATACATAAAACCATAAGCAAGAGCTGAAGTTATTTTTACAAGCAAAATAACCATTCCATGATATTCCCAATTTTAATATTTATTATGCATATTTCCTTAATTAAATAGGTACAAGTTAAATTAGCGCTGTTTGGCTAATAAAAAATTTCAACTTAAGGAAGTTCCATGTTTTCAAGTCAAGATGCAGGGGGCAAAATGCTTCAGTGAAAGTACAAGTAATTAGGAGTATTACTTACTTCATTTTAAATGAAAACTTCACCAATGTTATCAAAATTGATTTGTCATCATCATTTTCCAGACATGTTGAGTTTGATTGACACCAATCATCTTGTCATGTATTTCGTGATTTCTTCATGTCCAGAATTTCTTGATTAAATTCTTTCCTTTTCTTCAGGAAATGTGAATGTTGCCCTGCAGGTCTGGGACATCGGAGGACAGACTCTAGGTGGTACAATGGTAGAAAACTATATCTATGGTGCTCATGTAAGTTTACTGCAAGAAACAAAAATTCCTAACATTCAATAATAACAGGTATCTAGTGATATGACATACAGATGGTCGCACACGCGTAAAAATGCATATATATGGAGTAAAGGGTTAAGGAATATCCATGGAATGAAGACTTAAGTTTTGTTTGGGCATATATCTGTACTCCTGAAAGTTAGATCAGTTTTGATCTGTTTTGATGAGGCTCAGAGTTTTTAAAGAGTACAGAAAATTTACAGTGTACATTTTTAGCCAAACCTACTGAATGGATATGGCTTTAATTCAAGTTTTAACTGATTTTGTAAATAACTCATTGCTTAGAAAGGTGTTTTGTACAATAAAAAATATAATTATTTGGCTATCTTATAATATTTGATCATGTACTGTTTTCAGGGTGCTCTATTGGTGTATGATATAACCAATCACAACAGCTTTGATAACTTAGAGGACTGGTATGGGACTATACGGAAAGTGATAGGGAAAGAAAAACTGCCACATATGGCTCTGGTAGGAAATAAGAGTAAGTACTGTGTAATCATTATATTTCGTGATGGGTTAAATTTTAATTATTTTAGGTGAATTAAAGTGCACAAAATCAACACCTAGTTAATTATAATAATGTAAGAACATATCTTATTTTGATAATACAAATGTGTTAATTTTTGTCTGGCTGTGGATTTTGAAAATAAATTCCTCATCTTTTGAACTCGAGAACAATTGTGTTTTGGTAAAACCACATGATGCCCATAAATCTGCATTGTCACATTCCGAGGCAGTGAGCTCTTCTTGATTACTCAAAATTTGATAAATATCACTGAAAAGATTGTGATTATTCCTTACATAAGGTTGAAACGATAAAATATTTGCTGTGATTCTGAAAATTTGTTCATTTGTCATCAAAATGTGCCGAAACAGGAATGGGCTGTCAAACTGTTGAAGTGGAACTGCGGTTGAAGCTTTGTAGGGACAGTAATTCTGGATAACACGGAAGGCGATCCCTATCATATTTTGAGTAGTATACCATAAAAATATCAGAAAATGATTACAGTTATCTTGTCTTGTTGTTTCAGTTGATCTGGAGCATATGAGGACTGTGAAGATTGACAAACATCAAAGATTTGCCCAGGAACACAACATGTCTAGTCACTTTGTCTCAGCAAAAACTGGAGACTCGGTTTGTACTTACACTATTCTCTTAACCCTTTACTCCATATATACACCTTTATTGTGTGGGCGAACATTGTGGATCCAGATCAGACCATCAGATTGGGATCTGCAGTGTTCGCTTTTTGATTTATTACCCAAAGGTGCCCAGTGTAGATCTTGATCTCATGGCATGGATGTGCTAGCTGATCTTGATCTACACTGGTAACACATGCGTAAAAACAAGTATATAAAGAGGAAAGGGTTAAACCATTTACTCCATATATACAGATGTTTTGTTTTGATTAAATAAAATTGAAATCAATAACAGAATCAAGGACTTTTGACAACAGTAAAAGTCCATGTAACAGCTCTGTCTAAGTTTTTATTTGAGGTGATTTTAATCATAAACCAATTAGAAATTATGTCTTTGATAAGTAAATGTAACCATTTGTAATCATAAACTATGTTAATTGATTGCGAAAATATTCAGACCATTTTGTCCACATGGTTGAAATTATCCACCTTTCTTTTAATATTGTAGGTTTCGTTGTGTTTTCAAAAAGTGGCAGCAGAAATTCTAGGTATAAAACTGACAAAGCCCGATGTGGAGCAGCATCATCGAGTAGTGAAAGCCGAGATAGTAAACTATTCTAAACAGGAGGAACTTGCGGCACGGTCTATACCTCAAACTTCGACTAAAAGTTCTTTTTGTGTATTGCAATAGTGTTGTTAAATATCTGTCTATCACTGAAAAGACAAACGTTGTGTCAATCACAGTTGTAGGGAAACTGTCAGTGTATTGCAATAGAGGTAAACATTCCAAAAAACAAATATTCACTCTATTGCAATGAAAGAAAAAACATCTATGTATTGCATGGAAAAAAATACCATGTATTGCAAGATTCGAAAGGTTTTGCTATGTATTGCAATTGCAGCAATAGCAAGCAGGTATTGCTGTGGTATGATAATTGCAATATGAGTTATAAGCGAAATCCAGGAATTTCTGTGGGTTTTTATTGAAAGAAATCTACAATAGATTGCATAATCAATGAATAATCAGTGTTTTATTGAAGATTTTAATTCACAAAATTTGGCGAGATTATTTGGAAATGTGAGCATAATGACTAAAGCTGTGTAATTCATGTAGAAATTATGTAACAGGACCATTGATGACTCATCTTTATTATGTTAATATTGCATTAACCCTTTATTCTATATGTACAGGTTTTATAACATTTGCAAACAGTGTAGATCCAGATCAGCCAGCACATTCTGGCCATCTGATCAGGATCTACACTGTTTTCTGTTAGATTTATTAGGTTATTTCTAACAAAGATAAACCAGTGTAGCTCCAGAACAGATGACACAGATGTACCGGCTGTTCTGGACCTACATGTAATAAAACCCACACATTATGGAGTAAAGAGTTAAGAGGATTTTATGACCTGACCAGAATGAAGATAACAAGATATTAAAAGGATAAGATTGATATTCGTGTGATTCATGTACATGTATTTGAAAATAATGTTTCCATATACATGAACCTATTGGTATTTCAGGGGCTACACCCCTTTAGATATATTTTTCAGTATGCCAGTAACATTATAGATACTGAACATGTCTTCAATAAAAAATTAATTTTTAAGTGATATCTTTTGGCGTTATTCTGGGTATGAAAAACCTTAAGGGTGCTTAAAGCGTGTGAAATCCGAAGGGTTTTTACTTAAAAAGATGCATCTTTTTCAAATCCCAATGAAAACAATTCATTATTTATTCAATATCTATACACATATTTTTACTCGGTTGTTACCAAAATAATTGGAAGAGATTCACTTTGTGATAAATCAGGATTTTGAATGGCAGTTGGAACAACAATATTAATTAATAACAGTGAAGACAGCACACTTTGTTCCCTGCAACTGGTGGCAAAACATATTTTTTTCTGTGATGTCATTAGTCAATGTTAGTAGTATTTATAAATAGATACTTAAAGAAATTAGACACACAACTTCTTTAAACACGAAATATATTTTGTGTTTTAAAGAAAATGCTTATATAATGTCTTTAAGTATATATAAGTGATTTGCTTTTTCATGTATACATGATTCTTTTCCTCACAATGTTAAAGCTTCCAATTCACAGTTCAGAGTGAAATACTTCAATGTCTCAGAATCGGTTATTGTTAATTGTATTAACATGTGATGTGTATAAATGACTGAATGGGATCATTTTCGCCAAAGTTTTGGACTATCGGTATTGACACATCAAGGCCTGTTGTACCAGTAAGTTGTTATAACATTTTAGGCTTTAAAAATATTCAGCTGTATAAGAATTTTACATCACATTTAATTTGTTTACAGGTCTTTAACAGTTTAAGTTATAAATTTTCTGTCCTGATACATGACCAGGCCTCTTTAAATGTATTTCTCACATTTTTGGCAGTGTTTTAGCAAATCAGGATATATTCATTTTTAATGAATGTCATTTTCATTTCTCATTAAAACATACACTCCTCAAAATGATTCAAGGGTCATCCAAATTTAATGCATCTTGTTGAAAGATTCAAATCAAAATACTTTTAAGATCTAACAATTTCAAAATTACATCTATTAATATTTTACTTTGTTCATAACATCAGTATTAACAGATGTGCCAGCTGATATGGATCTACACTGTTCACCCATGTTATAAAAGCATATTATATGTATGGAATGAAAGGTTAAACAAACTGTGTAAGTTAAAAAGCAAGCTGATGTTCCTTTAAAAATATCAGGAAGTTTTTATCTGATCCTTCTTTTGTTTTGAGGAATGTACAGTGAAATGCCTCTATTAAGACCACCTATAGGACTGAACAAAAGTGTTCTGAATAGTGGAGTGGTCTTTCTTTTGTGATGGAAAATAGTATACAGTTATTTCATATGTGATTTGGAGGTGGAGGGGATAGTGATTTGAACTGTTGCCCGAGGCCGTCGGCCGAGGGCAACAGTTCAAAACACTATCCCCGACACCAAGGGACAACTGTTTGACTGTTCCCAAATCAAATATGAAATAACTGTTTTATTACCTGATCAATTACTGTTTTAACAGTACTTACAGATAAAAAAGGAACAAGAAAATAATTTTGCAAATATGTTTTTATTAAACGTTTTTTAATTTAACAATCTTGTAACTATGTCACACTGCCAAGATTTTGTATGTCAGTAGGTTTTCATATTGTTTTTCTCTGTTATTTAAAAAAAAAACTTAAGGAAACTGTCATTTTGCTGACAAAATTTTAATTTGTTTAAATACTTCACCACGTTTTATTTATGGAGATATAAGCATTGGAGTCAATTTGTTTCTTTACTGTTCCACATGACGTCATGACGTCAGAGCACACGAGGGAAACAGTCAAAACTATTGACCGGTCAACAGTTCGCAAACATGGACCTTTTTAGAATTTAAGAAAACAGTCAAAACTACCAAATTACATTTATATAAGGTATCAGGTAATAATGCAAAATAGGACATTAAAATTGTAGTCTATTTATCAAGGTAGTCTTAATTTAGGGGTGGAAGTAATAAAGAATTTTACTGTTGTTCAAATTTCATTGCATTAATACTAGTCTTTTTGTCTCCTTTGTACAGATGTAGCTGTTTAATGTGTTGTTGTTGTTTCTTTATTAAAAAAAGAACACAAAGCAAAAGAATAACTTTAAGAAAACATTAATTGACTAAATTTGCAGATGACAATAGATCTTACAGATGGTATCTTTATCTTTTCTGTTCCCTTTTGTTCTGGGTTCCCTTTTGTTCTGGGTTAAAACTTTTGGTATTTAGTTCTGTTAATTTTTTTTAATCAAACTGAGCCTGCAGGGTTTTGATTAATTGTCATGTTCAATGGCTTTCAAATGTGTTTTTACATCTTTTTTTATATGCCAATCTGAACATTCATTATCTTTAAAAAAATGTGCATAAAATTGTTTCATTGGTAAGTCAATAAAGCACACAAAAAGTCATACAGCAAATACAATCACAATTTTAATCATGGCTAAATAAAACTGATTATTATATATCTAACAAATGTAACCAATCGACAATCTGCATTTGTACCACGTGACTGTCCAATATATTCCCGTATTGGATCCAAAAAATATATATTAATTTCATATTGGACGGTTGGGTACATGTGCACTAAAGATATATAATAATAAGGTTATTATACATTTAACTGTACAATACGGAATATATTTGGACTCGTACACAGCTTGAAAAGTCATATTGGACGAGCGGATAGGCGAGTCCAATATGACTTTTCAAGCTGTGTACGAGTCCAAATAGATTCCCGTATTGTACAGTAAAATGTATAATAACCTATAACTATCGAATCTGTTTTTGTTACAGGTTTTATTTTGTATTACCCTTTGGCTGACATTTCTAGTTCATACTTAATTATGATAAAGATATTAATGATTTTGTTAGGACTACATAACATTGTTTTACTATGTTGTTTTCTTTTACTATAGTGTTTTTGGATCTCACATGTTCTGCATTTATGTCATTGATGTAGATCAGCATGAATCGATCAACCCTTTACTTCATGGATACACCAGTAATTCCATGGGCATCCGAATCAGCTGGCTTATCTGTGCTGTCTGATCTGGATCTGCTCTGTTCACTTCTATATTTAATTCAAAAGGTTATTTTTGCCCATAAAAACAAATGTTTTTATCAAATGTGTAGATCTGGATCTAGACTGGCATATCCATGAAGTAAAGGGTTAATAATATTGTCATATTTTGTGATATCACTGTTCTTGTTTGTATAATTTGAAAGTATGTTATTTGTATTTATTTTTCAAAATGGATCTACAGGTTTTGATCATCATTTAATGTATATTTGTAACTCTGTGTTTATGTTATTGGCTCTTCTGTCAATCTGTCGTAGCCAGATTATTTGTTGTTCATATGGATGATTTACAGAAACTGTTTGAACTGTTTAGAAATTGATTTGACTGCCTCAGTTTGCGGGCTTATCTGTGTCTTTGCTTTGCTTAAATGTAACAAATGCTACACCTAGAGCTTAAAGTCTGGATGTTTTTATGCCCCCGCCATGAAATGGCGACGGGCATTAAGAGTTGCTCCTGTCCGTCCGTCCATCCGTCCCTCCGTCCGTCCGTCCGTCCGATATTCTCGTGAACACAACTCCTCCTAAACTACTGGTGGGAATTTAATGAAACTTGACCACAATGCTTGGCCTGATATGTTGTTGTGCATGAAGGTGGGGTTTCGCTCTTACATGTTCCGTTCAGAAGTTATGGCCCTTTGATACTTCCATTTACATTAGTTTTAATAGGAGTATATCTCGTGAACGCAACTCCTCCTACACTACTGGTGGGAATTTAATGAAACTTGACCACAATGCTCGGCCTGATATGTTGTTGTGCTTAAAGGTAGGGTTTCGCTCTTACATGTTCCATTCAGAAGTTATGGCCCTTTGATACTTCCATTCACATTAGTTTTAATAGGAGTATATCTCGTGAACGCAACTTCTCCTACACTACTGGTGGGAATTTAATGAAACTTGACCACAATGCTTGGCCTGATATGTTGTTTTGCATGAAGGTGGGGTTTCGCTCTTACATGTTCCGTTCAGAAGTTATGGCCCTTTGATACTTCCATTTACATTAGTTTTAATAGGAGTATATCTCGTGAACGCAACTCCTCCTACACCTCTGCTGGGAATTTGATGAAACTTTACCACAATGCTTGGCCTGATATGTTGTTGTGCATAAAGGTGGGGTTTTGCTCTTACATGTTCCGTTCAGAAGTTATGGCCCTTTGATACTTCCATTTACATTAGTTTTAATTGGAATTTATCTTGTTTCTTATATTTTGTGTTAAGCAAAATATGAATTTTGCCCATAACTTTAAAACTACTTGAGATAATGCCTTGAAACTTGAAATATATTTTCACCATCAAAATCTACATCATAACCAACAAGACCCATAACCCTGCTTCCAATATTTTTCAAATTATGCCCCTTTTTCACTTACATTTTGTGTTAAGAAAAATATACACTTTGCCCTTAACTTCGTATGGAATGGAGGGATTTCAAAATAACTTGGCACAAATGTTCACCATAACAAGGCGGTGTGTCGTGACAATACCCATGCCTGTAGGTCCAAGGTCAAGGTCACTGTTACTAAAAATAGAATTTTCTTGTCCGGGCTGTTACTTTGTTATGAATGGAGGATTTTCAAAATAACTTGGCACAAATGTTCACCATGACAGGGCGATGTGTCACGTACCATGCCCATGCCTGTCGGTCAAAGGTCAAGGTCACCATTACTAAAAATAGAATTCTCTTGTCCGGGCTGTTACTTTGTTATGAATGGAGGGATTTCAAAATAACTTTGCACAAATGTTCACTATGACAAGGCAGTGTGTCCGCACAATACCCAAGCCTGAAGGTCCAAGGTCAAGGTCACTGTTACTAAAAATAGAATTTTCTTGTCCGGGCTGTAACTTCATTATAAATGGAGGGATTTCAAAATAACCTGACACAAATGTTCACCATGACAGGGCGGTGTATCGCATACCATGCCCATGCCTGTAGGTCAAGGTCACTTTTACTAAAAATAGAATTCTCTTGTCCGGGCTGTAACTTTGTTAGGAATAGATTGATTTCAAAATAACTTGACACAAATGTTCATCATAACAAGATGGTATGTCCCGTACAATGCCCATGCCTGTAGGTCCAAGGTCAAGGTCACTGTTACTAAAATAGAATTTTCTTGTCCGGGTTGCAACTACGTTAGGAATAGAGTAATTTCAAAATAACTTGGCAGAAATGTTCACCATGACAAGGTGGTGAGTCTTGTACCATGTCCATGCCTGTAGGTCCAAGGTCAAGGTCACTGTTACTAAAAATAGAATTTCCTTGTCCGGGCTATAACTGTTTTGAATGGAGGGTTTTCAAAATAACTTGGCACAAATGTTCACCATGACAAGGCGGTGTGTTGCGTACATTACCCATGCCAGTAAGTCCAAGGTCAAGGTCACAGTTACTAAAACTTGAATTTACTTGTTTGGGCTATAACTTCTTTATGAAGGAAGGGATTTCAAAATAACTTGGCACAAATGTTCACTATGACATTGCATTGCATTATCACCAACTTCTTCACAGACATTTCCGTAATGAGAAGACAACAGTGCCACAAATACAAATAATTTACTTGATCATCAAGTTTATGCATATTCTGCTATTATTTCCATCATTGCACTTAAGTATCTGAAAACGATGCATAGCGGGGGCATCCGTGTCCTATTGACACATTTCTAGTTTTTTTTGTTTTAGTAAATTTGTTTATGAACTGACTACAGTTCATGGCAATACATGTACTATAAAAGTGAACTGTTATGAAATGTAAAGGAAGTTGAGATTGTGTCTGTTTAAAAAAATGGTATTTGTGGAATTAAGCCCCATTTTTCCACATATTAATTCAGACTAAAACCTCTTCATTGTCCATACTATAAAATCATGTATTAGTTTTTTTTCTTGGTGCCTTAGTGTTCTCAAAAATCTGGCATTAATTATAGTTTTATTAATTACTATATACTAGTTAATGGAATGTAGGAATTCTTTTCATATTTTGTGATATAAAGTCTCTAGTAATTGTTGATAATGAAATACATTTACTTGTGTGAGATGAAGAAATGCTGTTGATTATCCACGATACATCAAGCTGTAATGTATTTGTTTTTTTGATAGGGTATACAAGAATATACATGTATTGTGAGTCTTGTGCCCAAGCTTATAAAACTGAGCATGGTCGCCATTTCAGCCAATCAGATGCTTGAGATTTGAGACTGGTTTCCATGCTCAGTTTTATAACCTTCAGCCTTGGTGTCACCACACGAGCTGCATGCAAGGGATTTTATGACACCCAGACAAGCAATATATCTTCACATACCTTTAAAGAAACATTAGGACTACATAACATACACTTACTGAAAGAAGTATATTTGGGGTTAAAAGAGCAATTGAGTGTCTCATCATTTTAAAAATGTAAATGTTCCAAAATGTGATTACTATTTATGTTTATTAAAATATCACTTGGCTGTGTACAAATGTGCTATCGTTGAATTTCAGCCTTTTTTCACACAAAGTGTTCTCCGAGTGCTACTGTTTCTGTTGCCATGTAATATTTAGGTTTTGTAAACTCTTACTGTTAGCTAGTTTCTCTGTTTAATGTGTTCACTGATGGAATAGGGGATCTGTGTACCTTAACCCTTTACTAAATGTATATGGGTTTTATCGCATGATAACGATTTTTGAATCCAGATCATCTGGCCATCTGATTAGGATCTACACTTATCACTTCTTGGTCAGAAATAACCTAATGAACCAAAATGCAACCACTGCAGATCCAGATCATAAAGCAGATGTGCTAACTGATCTGGATCTACAGTGTTTGCCCATTGGTAACAGTCATATCCCATGGTGTAAAGGGTTAATATAAATGTTTGTGGAATGGGGTGATGGGCTTATCACGGACTTAATTTTGAGTGTTCACATAGATAGCAGACAACAATTCACTAACCATGCATTTAGAAAGTTATCACAACTTTTTCACATAATTTAAATAATAATGTGTGTAAACAAGTTGAAGTCAGATTGATATGTGAGAAATATTCAAATAATTCCTTTTTTTTCATTTTGTTAATCATACTGTATTAATTAATTTTCCTATTTAGTAACACATACTTCTCAGCAAAGTAAACAGAGGTTCTTTTTGGCTAAAGGAATTATTCTTTTAAAAACAAAATTCACAGTTGTTTTTGTTTATAGACAAAATTTAAAATCATGTTCTACAGTTCTATATAAAATGGTAGTCAGATGTGTAAAAGATTGTCACACAGTGATAACTATTACATGTATTAAAATCAGGGTCAGTCTGCAAATCAGTTGCCTCATGAGAAATCATACAATTTTTTAAAATTAAAACTTTTATCAGGCATGACTTTGACCTATATATATGTGTGTGTGTCTGGCCTATCTATATATATGTGTCTGACCTATATTTATGTACCTGATAAACATAGGTTTTGAATCTTCAGTGATGTACTGCTCATGTAATACTAAGTATGTTTGTTAAGCATTTAAGTATTTCTCCACATTTTCTTCCATATTCCTAAGAATTCTCTCCAAAGACATTTAAAGACTGAAATCTTTATATATATGTTTGTGTCATACATTGTTGATTAATGTTGAGTTAGGTGATTGTTTTGATTTTATTTATGAGTGATAACACACTTGCAAAAAGCTATCATGTTGAATAAATCAAATTGTCAAAAAATACTCCTTGTTGTTGTTGTTCTTTCTGACCAAAGAACTGATGATTTATTCATTAGAGATATGAATAAAGTCAACGAGAATGTTGAATGGTCCTTTATTGCTTACATAAGACTCCAGCTAATGTTTTGGACATAAAATAAAATAGAAACACCATTTGAATGCAACATGTTATCAAGGTTTGTGATGCAGAGAAACCTAAGACCAGATTTCTGACTTGACAGTGTTTGTCCAGAAAGTTAGTTGGTCTACTTTTGAAAGATAAATATCAAGTGTTTTGATGCATACATTATTTGCTTTTGTTTTCAAGAAACAAACGTCACAGACTGCCACAAAATATGCTTCAACAAGCAGGCTAAGTTTGGTGAAGTTTTGGCATTTTGCAACTGTAATTCATGATTGACTAAGAAATCTTACTGAATTTCAGACTGCTGAAAATCAATCCCTGTTCAAATTCTGACCACGTTCAGTACATGTACTATTGAATATTTTCTAAACAGAGATAGCAGACAGTACACATATGATCACATATTGGCTAAGGGAATTAAGTCTAATGCCTAAATCAGCTGATTATGCCCAGATAGGATATTTTCCCCACAAACATTCTGACCAGGTACTTCTAAGTATACTAAAATACTAACTCAAAGAACTGAGGCATTCTGGTTATTTGCTGAACATAAGATATGCAAAGATATTTAAAAAGTTTTAGGAAGACAGGACAAATGCTTAGTATAGACTGCTCATTGGTCAAGGATTGGAAATATAAGGGCCATGACTGAATTAATCAGGCTAGTTATCAGAATTGGCTAAGACTATGACCAGCAAAATTCTGACCAAGTTTAGTGAAGACTGGATAAAGGAATTTCAAGTAAAAAGTGTACATTGCTAATTTTATTAAATAATTCTTCCAGTTAAAGGGCATTAATTTTACAGTGACAAATATTCCGAAAAGTTTGGTGAGATCTAGGTAGGAATTGGTTAAGTTGGAGTGCTAACAATTTTGTTTGGCACTGCCCATCCACAAGTTGCAGGTGATCACATGTCTAGTAAAGGAATAACTATTCTGTTAAAATATTGTACTTGTGCTGTTCCTTTTGAACTTTTTCCATTTCCTGTGTCATCTGATCTGGTGCCAAGGTTATAAAGCTGAGATTAGAAACCAGTCTCAAATCTCAAGTATCTGATTGGCTGAAATGGCGACTGGTCGCCATTTCAGCCAATCAGATACTTGAGATTTGAGACTGGTTTCCATGCTCAGTTTTTAGCTCACCTGTCACATAGTGACAGGGTGAGCTTTTGTGATCACCCTTCGTCCGTCGTCCGTCCGTCGTCCGTTGTCTGTTCACAATTGTTGTCCGCACTCTAGCTGTCATAATTTTTATCCGATCTTCTTCAAACTTGGTCAGAATGTTTATCTCATTGATATCTAGATCAAGTTCGAAACTGGGTCATGTGACCTTAAAATCTAGGTCACTAGGTCAAATTACAGAAAAATCTAGTCCGCACTCTAGCAGTCTCAATTTTGGTGTGATCTTCTTTAAACTTGGTCAGAATGTTTATCTCAATGTTATCTAGATCAAGTTCGTACCTGGGTCATGTGACCCTTAAAACTAGGTCAGAAGGTCAATTTAAAGAAAAAACTTGTCTGCACTGTAGAGGTCTTAATTTTGGTCCGATCTTTCTGAAACTTTGTCAGAATGTTTATCTCATTGATATCTAGGTCAAGTTTGAAACTGGGTCATGTGACCTTGAAATCTAGGTCACTAGGTCAAATTATATAAAAATCTTGTCTGCACTCTAGTGGTCTTCATTTTGGTGCAATCTTCTTTAAACTTGGTCAGAATGTTTATCTCAATGATATCTAGATCAAGTTCGTAACTGGGTCATGTGACCCTTAAAACTAGGTCAGTAGGTCAAATTAAGGAAAAAGCTTGTCTGCACTCTAGAGGTCTTAATTTTGGTTGGATCTTCTTCAAGCTTGGTCAGAAAGTATATTTCGATGATATCTAGGTCAAGTTTGAAACTGGGTTATGTGACCTTGAAATCTAGGTCACTAGGTCAAATTATATCAAAATCTTGTCTGCACTCTAGCGGTCTTAATTTTGATCCGATCTTCTTCAAACTTGGTCACAATGTTTATCTTAATGATATCTAGGTCAAGTTTGACAGGTGAGCGATTTAGGGCCAATTGGCCCTCTTGTATAACCTTGGGCACTGGACCTGCACTAGTGACAATGGTCAGAAATAACCTAATGAATGTAAAAGGGAAGAGTGTAGATCCTGATCAGATGGCATGGATTTATGGATCTACCCTGTTTGCCCACACAATAAAGGTGTATCTACGGGATAAAGGCTTAATTGGAAAACAAGGGTAAGCATGTGATAAATTAACTAGAATGTTGTGTTCCGCGGAACACATGTGTCGCCTGCATGGAAAAAGTTGAAATGTGGGCCTATCTTTAATCATATATAATAAAAATATTTTATTTAAGTTGATTTCAATACTTCCAATACTTCACCACAGATCACATGTGTCATCTAAATTGCATTTAAAAGGGGAATAACTTTAATGATGGTGTAACCTGAGTTATCATCTTCAAAAATTGGTTTGTAAATGCAGATGAGTTATTCAAAGTATTATGTGAATTAATTGAACAAGTACTTTCCATTTTACAGGCAACACTAAGTGTCATGTTAAAGTTGCTTTTGAAAGGGACATAACTCATAAAATATTGAAACTGGAGTTATTATTCTTGTCGTCACAGATGGCATTGTTCATGATGATAATATATTCAAAGTATGAATTGAATAGGACAAGTACTTTCAAAGTTAAAGTCAACATTAAGTTTCATGTAAAAGTTGCATTTGAAAGGGGCATAACTCAAAAAATTTTGAAATTGGACTTCTAAGGCATTGTTCGTGCTGATGATATATTCCAAGTACGAAGTGAATAGGACAAGTACTTTCAAAGTTATAGGCAACATTAAGTTTCAGGTTAAAGTTGCATTTTAAAAAGGGGCATAACTTAAAAAATATTGAAACTGGAGTTATCATTCTTGTCATCACAGATGGCATTGTTCATGCTGATGATATATTCCAAGTACGATGTGAATAGGTTAAGTACTTCCAAAGTTATAGGCAACATTAAGTTACAGGTTAAAGTCGCATTTTAAAGGGGCATAACTGAAAAAATTTTGAAACCCGAGTTATCATTCTTGTCGTCACAGATGGCATTGTTCATGCTGATGATATATTCCAAGTACGATGTAAATATGACGAGTACTTTCAAAGTTATAGGCAACATTAAGTTTCAGGTTAAATTTGCATTTGAAAGGGGCATTCTTGTCTTCACAGATGGCATTGTTCATGCTGATGATATATTCCAAGTATGAAGTGAATAGGACAGGTACTTTCAAAGTTATTGGCAACAGGTTAAAGTTGAATTTGAAAGGGGCATAACTCATAAAATATTGAAACTGGAGTTATCATTCTTGTCGTATCAGATGGCATTGTTCATGCTGATGATATATTGTAAGTATGAAGTGAATAGGTTAAGTACTTTCAAAGTTATTGGCAACATTAAGTTTCAGGTTAAAGTTGCATTTGAAAGGGGCATAACTCTAAAAATATTGAAACTGGAGTTATCATTCTTGTCGTCACAGATGGCATTGTTCATGCTGATGATATATTCCAAGTACGATGTGAATATGACGAGTACTTTCAAAGTTATAGGCAACATTAAGTTTCAGGTTAAAGTTGCATTTGAAAGGGGCATAACTCAAAAAATATTGAAACTGGAGTTATCATTCTTGTCGTCACAGATGGCATTGTTCATGCTGATAACATATTCCAAGTATGAAGTGAATAGGAAAGGTACTTTCAAAGTTAAAGGCAACATTATGTTTCAGGTTAAAGTTGCATTTGAAAGGGGCATAACTCATAAAATATTGAAACTGGAGTCATCATTCTTGTCGTATCAGATGGCATTGTTCATGCTGATGATATATTGTAAGTATGAAGTGAATAGGTTAAGTACTTTCAAAGTTATTGGCAACATTAAGTTTCAGGTTAAAGTTGCATTCGAAAGGGGCATAACTCAAAAAATATTGAAACTGGAGTTATCATTCTTGTCACCACAGATGGCGTTGTTCGTGCTGATGATATATTCCAAGTATGAAGTGAATAGGACAAGTACTTTCAAAGTTATAGGCAACAGTAAGTTTCAGGTTAAAGTAGGGGGACTACCGGACGATGGCACTGACGACGATGACGCCGCCGCGGCCGGACAATAGGATCCCTATGTGTCTACCTGCTATCGCAGGCGACAAAAAAATTAAAGTGTACCATTCTAATCTAGAGTGACCATAATGTACAACCTTGCAGACCCAATCTGAGATATCATAAATACAAACATTCCAATTTCTTTCTATTGCACTACAGTGACAAAAAACTATACATATTTTTATCTGTTTATTTCATAGAAGTCATCTGACATATACGGGTAACAATAAAATGCCTCATTCTCAACAATGCCCAAACCAGGATGCAAAAACTTAAACAATGTGGCAGAAAAGTATTGAATACTCAAAGTAAAATCTCTATTCTGAATTTAACAAGCAACGAATTATTTAGCATGACTAAGCCTATGAAAACAACGCTATATTACACTTAACATGAGGTACTGCCTTGAAAAACAAGGTTCTCCGATAACCATTCACTCCATATTACGCATGTCCGACCAGTGTAGATCCAGATCTGCCAGCACATCTGTGCCGTCTGATCAGGATCTGCACTGGTCACATTTTGGTTAGAAATAACCTAACAAATCATAAAGCAAAAAGTGCAGATCCAGGACATCCATCTGATCAGGATCTGCACTGTTCGCCAACGCAATAAAGGTGTGTCTATGGAGGAAAGGGATAATCACCATGTGACTGGGACCAAACCATTTGCTCCTTAAATACAGATTGAATCACATGTGAGCAGTTTAGATCCAATCAGTTGGGACATCTCACCATCTGACCTGGATTCTGCACTGGTCACTTCTAGGTCAGATATAACTTAATGAATCTATAGCAAACAGTGTGGTCAGACAGCATGGATGTGCCAGCTGATCTGGATCTACACTGTTTACCCCTGGGATAATAACCATATATCATTAGTGTTGTATCCAGGATTTAAAAAGGGCAGGGTGCTGTGAAAAATGGGCAGGGTGCTGTCAAAAAGGGGCAGGGGCAAATACGTGTTTTTCGCTAGCAAAAGGGCACTTTTCAGCATACTTAAACTTAAGTTGTTGTTGTGGTTTTTTTTTGTTTTTGGGTGGGGTAGGGGTTGGTGAATAGGTGAATATGCTTTTTCAAACAAATCTGAATCAATGAATTATCATGTGACTAACTCTGACAACAGAACAGCCAGAGTACGATCTTGTTTAAATTGAAAGTGTATCCTTAGTTCTGTCTGGCACTTAGTGATACTTGATGATATTGTAGGTTAGATTTTGGCCAATTTATGTGATAGTCAAAATTTATAAGTTACTTAAAAAAAATAATAAAACCTTAGAATAATTGTGGGAAAAAAACGTATCCGAAATTATTGCTGTCCGAAATTGTTTACACTTTCACCGGTTGTAATTTCTAATAAAATTTAGAGTGAACATGATGAATATGAAATTTTATCAAGAGAACTAGATGTTTCCTTGAGTTTTCCATGTAATTTGAGCAGTTTTAAGACATCAAGGTATCAAAATTGAACTTACTAAATAATAGAAAAATTGGCAAAAAGTTGTACAATTTCCGTTTTGAAAGTGAGCATTTTTTCATAATTTTTTTAAAGTTCCTGTTTTCTATGGCTTCAACCATTGAAATAAAGTTATTTTTGTGTAAACAAAAGTTTCCTTTCCGAATATGAATGCTTGTTTGAAAGAGTACTTTGTTAAAAACTAGTAATACCGCAAATTGAAAATAATGGGACAAGCGAATTACTGTATAGAATTACGATACTTTTCTTAATTTTCGTTTTAAAATTATCAGATAACCTGTTTTTAATACAAAAAAATACTGTACCAATATGCTAGACAGTTTATTGGAGAAGCAAGTGATGCGACAATTAATTGACTCCAAGGGGGGTCGGTCGGAACGTTTGATACGCCGCATGGGCACATGCTGTTGATAAGGCTAATCAGCTGTTTATGACTAACAAGTTTTTTGACACTGGGTTTCCGTGTATTTGCCACTTGTCCAGATATTGATTAATGACTTGTCTGGGACTAGATTTCAGACGGTCGCTGTAATGTACTTATACATGCATCACTGCGTTTTGTTTATTACACAAGGTAAGTTGGGAAAAACACAGGCATTGAATAAACAAAGGCAGAATTGGTGGTGGTTGACATTAATTATTGAAGACAAAAGGGCGTTAATGGGGAAAAGGGCAGAGTGTTCGAGATTTAGGGCAGAGGGGCGCTCTTCAAAAAGGGCGGGCGCCGCGCCCCGCTATCCCGCTATAGATACAACACTAATCATGGAGTAAAGGTTTCACCCTGAATCGTCTTTTACAACTGACTTACAAAGCCAATTTTTTCATATTTCGTAACTAATTACTATTTTACCCAATTTTGCAACATTTTTATCAGTAACTATCAATGAATTTTCTAACTATGTTTAACAAAAAATCTTGTTTTGCTTTATGAGCATGATGGACTCTTTTCAGACTCAAATTCCTGGATGATGCCAAGATTTTTGGCTGTCTTTTTTTCATATTAAAAGATATTTTTCAAGTTTCATCTAGAAATGTGTTTAAAAGCTTAATTAAACTTTTACTGCTGACCCACTGCTTACAAATTCTTGTTTGGTACCAGAGGAGGCACAGTGCCCTTCAGTCTACCTGCAACTGTTATTCACCCCTTCCCTCTCCAAGAAGGCTGAGGTATAAATTAACATTATATATGTATTTATTTAAACAGGGCTGAGGTATAAATTAACATTATATATCTATTTATTTAAACAGTCAAATCACGATTTTGAAAATGTAATACTCTCAACACCTTAAATCAGTACATGCTTGATATACCTTATACCTTTTACTATTTATTTAACAGTTGTAAAGATTCTGGCTTGAACTATTGTAAATCCTTTATGACCTAGATATTTAGTTTATGACTTCCAAAGATATCTGACCACTTAAGTAGCATGCTAAGCTAAACTGCTGTATGTAGTTATGTCAAATGCATAAAATCTATTACAAACAAAACTATACTCTTGGACAAAAGTCTTGTATGGTATGGTTTTCCATAATACAAAATTTATCTTTCAAAACCTTTTTTTTTTCATTGAATACATATAAATGTCCTCTTTCTCTCAACACCAAATATATGAGTGTGCGATAAAAACAATACAGATATTGTAGTTTTTGTAGACCTGATTTTTGTCCATGAGTATATTCCAGGTGTAGCTTGATTATACTAATCAACACAAGAAACAATTACTTGCAAATATGTGAAATATCTTAAATATTTTGCATCTCAACACGTTACTCCATATAAACTGGTTTTATTACATCTGTAACCAGTGTAGATCAGTCTTCGATATCTGATCGGGATCTACACTAGTCGCTTCTTGTCAGAAATAACCTAATGAATCTAAAAGCAAACGGTGTAGATACTGATCAGATAGCACAAATGTGCCGGCTGATCTGGATCTACACTGTTTGCTTATGCAATACAAGTCCTATAATGTAATAAAGGGTTAAACATAAAAGATTTGATAATAAACAAACATAGGGTTTTTCTTCATCTTTAATACATTTACTGCTGTTGAGCATGTACATTGTATATGTATTAATGCTTTAGCCACTCATTTTAAAATTTCACAATACTGAAACAGCTGTAGAAAACACGATGTCTTATTTGCGTTCATAATAAAAATGTGTGTAAATGTGTGAATACATAGCATGCGACTTGTACAGCTTGTTAATGTTTGTACTACTGGTCACAGAAATATTTCTAAACTTTATGTAACAACATTCAAAGACAAGAGGTGGTGCAATTCTCTGGTGAACACAATAACAATTTGCTGATTAACAAAATGATGTATACAAAATCATGTGGTTTTCTGTCTGCCATAACTCTATTTTAAATATCAAATTGAGTCTCAAAATATCAAACTTTAGTATCAACCTTTCCCAGCAATATCTTTCACTCATGAATTCACATATATAAATAAGCTAACAATTTATAGCCTTAATGCAGCAACAATACAAGAACACATGAAGTAAGATTTTTATCCAGTTTGTTCTTAATGTTCTCATGCCTTGTGTAGACCCACATACACTAAATAACTGTTTCAGGGTTTCTAAAATTTCAAAAACAGCCTTAGAGACACATTTTATCTCATGGGCTAACAGTGTAGATCAATATCAGCTGGCTCTTTCATGCCTTCTGATCAGGATCTACATTGTTAGTTTTATGAATGTTTCTGACCGAGAAGCAAGCAGATCCAGATCAGAAGGCAAAGTGATAATCTGCTGTACCTGACATGTAGAATCCCATGTTAAGAATCACACATCTAAGCTGAAGTAAACATCTGTGTCCAAGGTTACAAAACTGAGCATGGAAACCAGTCTCAAATCTCAAGCATCTGAGTGGCTGAAATGGCCACTGGTCGCCATTTCAGCCAATCAGATGCTTGAGATTTGAGACTGGTTTCCAATCTCAGTTTTATAACCTTCAGCCATGAATTTTGTGAGATAACACAACAGTAAAATTATCAAGTTGTTTGGCTGAATACACATAGACAAAATATTAAATGTGTTACAAATTACAGCATATTAAGTAAATTTACAGCAATATTTATGCAGAGAAGTCCATTTTGAACATTAGCATGATATTAACCAGCAATTTGTGTGTTATTTTTCTCTTATTTCCTGTAAACTTCTTAAAACCCTATTTTTGCTTGTGCACTGTCACATTTAATAGAATACCGGTATGGTTCTTTTAATAATAGTAAAAATAATAATTATGCATTATTCATTCGTCAAATGTTAACAATAACAGGCGACATATATCCAATGATCAGGGGGTAAACGTCTGAAGTTGGGTGAATATGTTATATAGATACCAGACTATAAACCCATATCTTTACCAAGGACCAAATAAACATAGACAATACAATGTACTCCATAAGAGAAAGTCATTGGTTTAAAATATAAAGACAACTGTGATCAGGGATTTTAAATGAAGTAGTTTTTTTTTATCTTGATCAGTGTTTTTTTCTTAGTTTTTCACAATTAGCCCCTTGGAGTAATCTCTTATGCAAGAACAAATGGCCAAACATTTGCATCAAACTTCTGTTTTGAAAACAATCCCTGGCTTTCAAGTTGAAAACGCTGAGTAATCAGTGCATATAATGTCTGTAACAACTGTGACTGCCATTTATAAATATATGAATGCCACTGAACAAAGTAATCCAGTGACATGTACTATTCAAAATAAAGGTTTATCAAATACAATGACCAGGGCTCAAGATCATAAAACTAAATCTGGAGATCAGTCTCAAATCTCAAGTATCTGATTGGCTGAAATGGCGACCAGTCCATTTCAGCCAATCAGATCCTTGAGATTTGAGACTGATCTCAAAACTTAGTTTTATGATCTTGGCCCCTGTTCATTTTTACACAAATTAGTACATGTTAATAGTATATCAAATGTTATCTTATCAAATCATGTTTAGATTATCTAATATAAATCACACGCTGGCCACCATTTCTAACTGCCAGTTAGTTAAGTTCTCTTAAATTTTTAATTTATAATGCAGAAACAACAACAATATATATCAATCAATTAATTATAAATGAAGTCTTAATAAAACTTTTAAAATGTTTGAATACTATTGAACATAATTCATTTTATGTTTTTGACATTCTGTAATTTAAATACAGTTGGGGCCATATTTCTGATCCTGTTTTCATCATATATGATTTTTACACATGCGCCGTTTGGAGCCCCATAATATTAAAGCGCTAAGAAATTTGTTGAGTATGTAAATGACCTTGTACATGTCTCTTAGTTCTGATCTATTAATTCACATATAATAGGAACTGGAAAACAAGAATATCCCAAATTCTGCCATTAACTACTAAATAGGTAGCATAATTTGTAGTCTAACAAATACAAAGGTGAAGTAACATATAGGTTTTAATATTTTCAGAACATGTAATGAATGTTTTTCTACAAGTCTTGAAAAGTAGAGTAATTGAGCATTTTAATCAATAAGGAAGAGAATGACATATATAATTTCCCTAATGTTCATATTAATTTATACATTTTCATGCTATTTTAACCCTTTCCTCCATATATACGCCTTTATATGCATGTGCGAACAGTGTAGATCCAGATCAGCCGGCACATCCATGCCGTCTGAACAGGATCTGAACTGGTTGCATTTCAATCAGAGATAACCTAATCAAAAAGCGAACTGTTAAGATCCTGATAAGATGGCACAAATCTATCTATCAGATCTAAACTGTTCGCCCTCGCAATAAAGGTGCGTCTATAGAGGAAAGGATTGAAGAACCTATGTTTTGATTTTTATATAATCATCATGTGAAATATGCTGTTAAAAGACTTTTTGCATGTACTACACTTATACACATTCAATATAATTATAATCCTTATAACAGGAAAAATAATGTATGTAATGTGCATTTTACTTACAAATATCAGAAAGTTCTTATGTTAATTTAACTCTTTAATCCATGGAATATGGCTGTTGTCCCATGGACAAACAATGTAGATCCAGATCAGCCAGTGCATAAGTGCCATTTGATCAGGATCTACACTGTTTGGTTTAAGACCAAGGAGAAAAAATTGTAGATCCTTATCACATGGCAAGGATGTACCAGCTGATCTGGATCTACTTTGTTTGCACATGTGGGTATTTATTTAGGAGATAATTCTCGACATGTAAAAAATAATGAATATGGTGATTCCATTTACAACAAATGAAACATTAAAAGTCCTGTTCCTGTAATCCCACTGCTGTTAGTGGCAATGTTTAAGGAAATTTAATTAATTACTTAACAAAATATCTCTTAAGTAATCTGGTTTTCAAGTTTTGCAATGCAATATGTCATTAAATCACAATTCTTTGACATGCCATTGACCCCAGGACTTTTACAGTATTGCAATGATTGTGTTGTAACTGCATTTCTTACGTAATTGATATACCGTAATAAATTAGCACAATGTCAAAATTTTCACATATTTTCAGTTTTCAAATATGATGATGCATTGCAAATCTATTTGGAATGAATACTTAGTTATAGAATAGTAATTCAAAGTGTCAGTATGTAAATACAAACAAGCCTATATTGCTCACCATATGTTGATTTGTACAGAGTATACCAAAATCATGACTAACAAATAAGCAAGAACAAGTACATGTATTACAATCTTAGCCAGTTTTGCCCTCTATGATTATGAACATAAGATATAACTGACCTTATTGTGTTTTAAAATCTTAACATCTTAAAATCTTTAAAATCATAGTGTGTCTATTCATTCATTCATGACCTTAACCTTTCACACCATCGCTATGGATACAACTTACATCCTATTTTTGACAATTATACATTCTGATCAGCCTGCACAGCAATTTAGTCAGATCTGGATCTTCTTTGTTCGCTTCTTGGCTAGAAATAATATAATGAACCTAGAAGCAAACAGTATAGATCTATCCTGATCAGATTGCATTGATGTGCGGGCTGATTTTAATCCAGTCACCGTACAAGGGATAGAAGCCATATCCATGGAGCCGTTAAGAAAAAGCATGAATAATCTACATAATTATATGAATTATTATGCCTGTACATGTTATAGCAAATACATAACCCTTTAATCCAATAATAATTTTTATGCACCATATGATGGTACATGTACATATTAAATACAGTATTCCTCACTCCGACACAGAATAAAATGAACATTTTTTGTTACCGTAATGTAGAAGTCTTCTATCTGACATAACGGCAGATATTTTGATATAAAAATAGTTTTCAAATATTCACAGTGCATAAAATTTTAACAATAGACACTAACAAAACACTGAACATTCATACACATATATCCTTGTGCACTTTCATATCTGGTTTTAGTAGTTGACATTTCTGCTCTTGTACCATGTAGTATTTATCATGTAATATTGCAGACAACATTGATAATTAAGTCGGGATGACATGTTTTTAAACCCACAATAGCCAAGAAAAATAAAACTTTTGCTGCTTTCTAGTATAGTCTGGCAAGTAAGCTGACTTCAACTTCATCAAGACAACTTTGAATACAGATATCAGTCCACTGTTTTCACCATGTTGCTTGTACTTTCTTTTCCCATAAATCCTTTGAAATCTTGCAACATGGTTTCATAGTATGGCATGCTTTTATATTTAATATGACTTTTTAACAATCTTTATCACAGACACTAGCTTTTTTATATTCTCTATTCATTTGTACAACACACACTTGAGCTATAAATAGACCATGCAATAGTCTTCTACTGACATGGATTTCACACATCAAGCATTCTGAGAACACAGATCTATGGTGTTGCTTGTAGCAGTCTTCTGGCCGACAAACAAATCCCATAATAAAATAACGAAAACAAATTCAAACTTAATAACATGAGAAATCTGGATGATCTTAAACCAGATCTTCTCAAGGCTGCATAAACTATATGATTATATCCTTATTTTAATGCATTCTTAAGCACACCAATATTGGCCTTGATAATTTAAAGCACCTTTTCATCCTTTAATTCTGCAACTGATAAATATTGGAATTTATGGAATTTAAAAAAATAATAATTTGTGCCATTTGAAAATTGCTTTGATTTGATATTTGGCTTTTCTACACTGCTACATAGCTTTGAGATTGGCACATTTTGAAATTTTTACTTTCTTTGGTAGCACCTTTTTCTATTTAGTAGTAGAAGCTTGTAGTGACGAGACTTTAAGGTAACCCGAACTATCCTCTTCTTTATTCTTCAAAAAGAACTTAAAAAATTCATAAATTGACCATGAAATGGCCGTGGCAGGCATCTGGAACAAGACTCGTGCTGTCACACCACGAAAATAGCCTCGTACTCCTTGGAATTCGTACACAGTCTGAAAAGCTGCTCTCATTCCATTCACATACGATACACTGTTAGTTCTTGAACAGTGCTCTTGTGTATTAAGCAAAGTTTTACAGACATCCAATGGCATTGTCACTAAAGCAGCTGATGCGCCTGCAGCTGCCCCAGACATCCCATGGGTTAGTGGATCATATTTATGAGTTGGGTTCAGAAAGTCCTGAGTCACTTCATATGTCATAAAATGAACAGCTTGGAAAGGAATATTCATACTTAGTTGTGTAGTAAAACTTCTATAAAATGCTACAGGTCCCTCTGTCTTCAGTATGGATAAAGCACATTCTTTACACGTCCGATATGGGCTACCATACATTTGCATCCTTTGTTTTATCACTGTATTGATTCATGTAAGAATTACATGTATTCCATTCCACAATATGTAAAATCCATCAGATTCAGGTACCAGCAGGAACAGCAAGTTATGAAAGAGAAAAAAGATTGAAATGAGTTATAGTTTGATGTCTACGGTATTTCAGATGACATAACATGCTACTTTGGTATATTTTATACTCATATGGTAAGCCTGAACTCTTAGAAGAAGCAATTGGGATAGGCAAAAAAATAGACTCTCACACAGCAAAGACACAGATTTATACTCCAATCTATTTTAGAATATGGACATTTTGCAACAAACACGCACATCTAGGAGTTCTAAGGTTGTTCCTAAAGATCATCCCTGGTTTCTACTTATCACCAAATACATGCATCATACAATCTACTTATCACCAAATACATGCATAATACAATCTACTTATCACCAAATACATGCATCATACAATGGAAAAATCAGTATTGTTCATGTTTTTGTCTTCCAGAATGTTGTTTTGAAACAACTGTCTACATTTTGATCTAAAAAGCTTAGCTATTTTCAAGAAACTTAGTTTTTTAATATATAGACCTTAAACCCTACATGTGACCTTGACTTTAGAGGTAGGGCCATGGTTCTTGGATGAAACACTTTGGTTGCTAACATATGCTCCAGAAACCAGATCTGCAACAGGAAGATTTGACAGACTGATGAGGAAATCAAACGATACTGTTTGTACCCTTCATGCCCACCAGTAATGAAGAGAGAAAGTTACCCACCATCTGCAGGATTCATGAAGAGATCATGCAGCACTGTAGCCATACACCCTGCTGTTCCTGAAAGAAAACATACAGGTTATAAACTAAGTGAAAATCACTTAATCCTTGATCTTATGTGATCGACTTGTTTTTAATAGATTTATACCATTCCATTCATTGATGATTTGATCATATTCGTAAGGAACTATAATTGGACAAAGGTAATTTGTCAATGTTTACATTGGCATTTCATGTGAACGATGAATTAATATTTTTATCGTTGTTTAATACAAAGCATGAAGCTCCCAACTACTTGTCCCATTAGCCGAGTGGTCTAAGACGCATTCAATTTGAAATGCAATGGTAGCAACGCTGTTATAAGTTGAAGGTTCGAAACATGTTGTTTTTTTAAACTCCTTTTTTATTTTTCACACAAAAACTATTTTTGCAATAAAATAAACTGAAGCAAAATACATACAATAGTTTGAAATATCTGCAATAAAACTTAAAAATAAATCTAAAATATTTTTTAAAAGCTGTGTGTCAGTGTGAACAAAACCCGTCGAAAAAGTTAGGCCTATGCCAGACGAACGTGTAAACCACTGTGCTATCGAGGCAAATGTTATAAATTGGCAAAATAGTATTTTAACACATAAATTTTGTCTTAATCTGTGTTAACTATTGTAAACATCGCCAATTTAGCTTGGTCAACCAATACCCAAGTCTTATTTCTGACTATTATGTTATGTTCAGGACTTTCTCAATCAATATCGCACAAAAGTTAACTTGCATCATGAGTAAAGCTTACCAAATACAAATATGAATTAGGTTTTACTTTGAGATAAGTCTCTTTCACAATTACTTAGTTAATCATTATCATGAACAAACCATGAGCAAAGTGGTTCCCTTGATGACCTCCACTCAGAAGTTTCTTCAAATGTTCATAACAGGCAAAGTACAGCGCGTGAGCTGGTCCAGCACCGCCGACCACAGCACCAATGCCTCGCACAGTGTTACCAATACCCTCATGTCGAAATATGGTCACAAGTGCATCAACCACACCTCGATAATTTGCTCTCGGATCTGGAACCAAGCTTTGCATACGTGTCTGAAAGAACAATTGAAACTTGTAATGTATGGTGATTATGCAATGTATACAATGTTATTTCTGCACATGTACCATTAAATGTCATTATTAAAAGCATTTACAAAATTTTGAAGATAAATTACTAGTGTGCCATCTAATCAGGATCTACACTGGTAGCCTCTTGGTCAGACATAACCTGATGAATCATCTATAAGGCAGAGTGTAGATCCTGAACAGATGGCATGGATGTGCCAGCTGATCTGGATCTACACTGTTAGCCCATGGATATTCATAAACCTATACTAAAAGTAAATTGGTTGACAGAAAAACTGAGAAAAAGTTGTCTTGTTGACTGCTAATTTTACAACATTGTCATAAAGGTTTTACTTTGTATAACATGTTCATTTTGCAATTAACTTAAATGACACATGTTGATACAGGATAGCCATGTACACATACATAATCCATCATTCTGCAGTACATTAAGTTATAAATAATACATATATGTGAAATGATTAATAGTATCAAGAAACTTTAATAATGAAATTATTAAATCATTTATGATTATAGTGTTTCTTTAGTGTATTTAAATTTATGCAGCAATTATATGATTTACGTATTACAATCATGTACTATATTAAAGAAGCGGCATTATTGTAAACTAAACATGCTATTTCTGACATCAATCAGGATACTACACTGTACTAGTACTTTTTTGTATAACGAGTGTCTGTCACAGTGTGGAGATGTGTAAGCAACCCTAATAGCTGGGGAAAGAGTGTTCACCTTGTTAGTGAAGGGCTCTAGATTGTAAATATGGTATTGCTAGCCCCATGTTTTTTTCAATATGTACAGTAATTGTAAACTGAGCAAAACTAAAAATACCCAATTCCCAACAGTCTTTATCTGCTTTATTGCAAACTAATTTAGACCATAATATATATTTACTAGATTTTATTTCCAACTAAGAAAAAAAGGAAGATCCTGATCAGCAGTGACTGCAAAATGTGCAGACGGATCTGGATCAAGATGGGTGCACATGGGATATAAGTGTTTTCCTTGGAGTAAAAGATTAACAGACAATACATTCAAAGCATAAAATTTACATATGTCTTTGAAGAAGGTAAATTTGGGAGTGAGGACAGGGAGGGTGATAGGGATGCAGTGAACTTATTAAATTTAAAGTATGCAGCATTATTGACTGGTTAATTCTGACTGTTAATTTTGAAGACATGTGCATATTCAGTTAGTCTACTGACTGAGATTTACACACTCAGTAATAAGTAATTGGAGAATCTGTGCTGGACTTGGATTACTTTGGCAACTCGTCCCTGATTGAATATATAGACTAAATAATTTGTACCTCAAGCCCACATAAACCTGGTTTCAAAGTTAATATCATGAATTCCCAATGGCGCTTGACCAGCCGCCCCACCCCCTGCCAACCCTTACTAATACGCCCTTGTTTTTTGTAACTAGAATGTTGTGTTCCGCGGAACACATGTGTCGCCTGCATGGAAAAAGTTGAAATGTGGGCCTATTTTTAATCATATATAATAAAAATATTTTATTTAAGTTGATTTCAAAACTAGACCACAGAACACATGTGTCATCTAAATTGCATTTAAAAGGGGAATAACTATAATAATGGTGAAACCAGAGTTATCATCTTCAAAAATTGGTTTGTGCACGCAGATGAGTTTTTCAAAGTATTAAGTGAATTGAACAAGTACTTCCCATTTTACAGGCAACACTAAGTTTCATGTGAAAGTTGCATTTGAAAGGGACATAACTCAAAAAATATTCAAACAGGAGTTATAATTTTTGTAGTTGTCGATCGCACTGTTCATGTTGATGATACAACCCAAGTATTCAATGAATAGGGCAAGTACTTTCAAATTATATGCAACATTAAGTTTCATGTGAAATTTGCATTTGAAAAAAAAAAGTCAAACAGGAGTTATGATTCTTGTTGTAACCCATGTTGTTGTTCACGAAGATGATATATTCGATGAGTGAATAGGACAAGTACTTTAAAAGTTATAGGCAACATTAAGTTTCCTGTTTAAGTTGTATATTAAAGGGACACAACTCATAAAATAGTCCAGCAAGAGTTATCATTCTTGTTCTTCATAATGACGCTTTTCATGAAGATGATTTATTTCGAATATCAAGTTAATTTTCAAAGTAAAAGTCAACATTAAGTTTCATGTTAAAGTTGCATTTGGAAGCGGCATAACTCAAAGTATAATCAAACAGGAGTTATGATTCTTTTTGTTACCAATGTTGTTGATCATGCTGATAATGTATTCCAAGTATGAAGTGAATAGGACAAGTACTTTCAAAGTTATAGGCAACATTAAGTTTCATGTTAAAGTTGCATTTGAAAGGGGCATAACTCCAAAATATTGAAACTGGTGTTATCATTCTTGTCGTCACAGATGGCGTTGTTCATGCTGATGATATATTCCAAGTATGAAGTGAATAGGACAAGTACACTGCAACTCCGTTATATCGCGATCCGTTATATCGCGATATCCAATATATCGCGCTTGGTCCGTGGATCCCAATTTTTTGTCCATTTACAATTTTCATTCTTCGTGGGTGGTAAAAAAGATCAAATGATTAAATCAATGTTGGCGACAAACTCACGAAACGCACGCTTTTTCCGTGTCGTATTACGTCATTATCAGCGAAGGCTGTTTATTACATTTTGTATGCAGGGATTTAAGAGGCGATGTACACGTTCACCAGCAGATACAATTTAATATCCATCGAACGAAAATAGATTAAAGTTTTTTTACAATTCAATGCTTTTGATTTGACATGAAACCCCCTTTGTGACGAACAATAGGTGCGAAAAACACCAAGCTAATGTACTGGCAGAATTTCGTTCACGAGACAAACCGCAAATTAGCGACAATTAATGTTAGTTGCTAACCATAATAGGCATGAGCAGGAAACGTCAAAACAGCTTGTTGTTTTGACATTACCTGCTCATCGACATATCAAGCATATCAACGACGGACGACGACGAACTAACATCGCCGACCATGACCGACCAACAGATCGTCGATCATTTGAAAAGTACCGAAAACAATAATACCACCGTTGGAAATTGATGACGGCGATCTTTGTTTTGTACATTAATTAATTTCTTTTTATTAAAAATAAAACTTAATAAATTATATAAAAAAAGTTGTTTTAAAAACATTTGTCCAGCACGGAACGTACTCCCTGATGTACCCGTAGATTTCACGATGTGTTAATTACGCAACACCGCGATAAACATGCATCTGACAGCAAAAACAAATGAATTCTCCTTATTTTAGCGTGATTATTTACTTATATCGCGCTCCGTTTATATTGCGGTTGGCGGGCTTGGACCCCGAGGTCCGCGATATAATGGAGTTGCAGTGTACTTTCAAAGTTAAGGCAACATTAAGTTTCAGGTTAAAGTTGCATTTGAAAGGGGCATAACTAAAAAAATATTGAAACTGGAGTTATCATTCTTGTTGTCGTAGATGACATTGTTCATGCTGATGATATATTCCAAGTATGAATTGAATAGAACAAGTATAATCAAAGTTATAGGCAACATAAAGTTTCCGGTTAAAGTTGCATTTGAAAGGGGCATAACTAAAAAAATATTGAAACTGGTGTTATTCTTGTCGTCACAGATGGCATTGTTCATGCTGATGATATATTCCAAGTACAAAGTGAATAGGACAAGTACTTTCAAAGTTATAGGCAACATTAAGTTTCAGATTAAAGTTGCATTTGAAAGGGGCATAATTCAAAAAATATTGAAACTGGAGTTATCATTCTTGTCTTCACAGATGGCATTGTTGATGCTGATGATATATTCCAAGTATGAAGTGAATAGGACAAGTACTTTCAAAGTTATAGGCAACATTAAGTTTCAGATTAAAGTTGCATTTGAAAGGGGCATAACTCAAAAAATATTGAAACTGGAGTTATCATTCTTGTCGTCACAGATGGCACTGTTCATGCTGATGATATATTCCAAGTATGAAGTGAATAGGTCAAGTTCTTTCAAAGTTATAGGCAACATTAAGTTTCAGATTAAAGTTGTGGGACTACCGGATGACGGCACCGACGACGACGCCGCCGGACAATAGCATCTCTATGTGTCTACCTGCTATCGCAGGCGACACAAAAATGGTGTCAAGTCACTAATATTATTCCATTCTTACACTATCAAAGTCGCAGTTTAAAAACTAGAATGTGTTCTCGGACACTGATGCCCCCACTGCTGCAACATAATTTTTAATAACAAAGGGCCATAATTCTGGTAAAAATGGTCACAGGAAAAAATCCTTTCTTTACGATCATCTATACATCCTGCTTGATCATCTGAGCAAGTTTGAAAAAATTCCGCCTAATAGTTTAGGAGAAGTTGATGCCACAAGATTTGGGGACGTACGGACGGAAGGACGAGTGCAACTCTATATGCCTCCCACTTTGTGGGGGCATAAAAATGTATATTCTATGTATATAACTGAATAATGTTCAAGAACGGCTCCAGATCCTACCACCGTTCGAGAGGCATTTTCTCCTACATAACGGAGGGTTCCAACCTGACCGCTGTTTGGTTCAATGCAGCAGGGTCTGATCTAACAGTCAATGTCAAAAAATCTCACCAAAAAGCTCGAAATCCCTGACACTTTTGTTCGGAGCGTTCTGATTGGTCAAACTATTGACTAAGTCCAAGAAATACTTTACACACAAATCGTTTGACCAATCAGAACACTCCTAACAAAAGCATCGGGGATTTCCAGAAGTCGCACGGAGGAGAAGAATCTATGAAAAAATAACCTGCATTTCAGAGGCCGTTTTCTGTTGAATATTAATAACTTTATGAATAAACATGATCGGAGAGAAACTACATTGTTCACTTCTTGGTCAGAAAAAAACCTATTTAATGAAAAAGTGAACTGTAAAATTCCTGGTCAGACAGCGCAGATGTGCAACCTGATCTGAATATACACTGCCCATAGAGTAAAGGTAAAAGCCACTTAATCAACTATCAGACAAATTAGGAAACCATTGGTCAGAAGTAACTGCCAAACTTTCCTTAACATCAAATTAACAGGTGCAAGCAATATCTGCTTTTATAGCTTTCACTTGAAATTTAGTGTCTTTGGTTAGTGGGTGGGGTATGGTTTCGGTGAATTCCTGTCAGACTGGTTACGCGAGTTAACACAACTATGAACTTTCGGCATATTGCTCACATTATTATTAGAACACAAACTAAAAACAAATAATACTGGACGGTAGCAACATTAGAAATTGACATATTTTAACATCTATGACCTAGCCAATATACCTAATCTTATTCTTAGATGGTCAGAGTCAAACGGTAATATGGCAAACGGAAATAAAACAACCAATATCCTTAATACAAGTGTCTTTGCCTGTAAGAATAAGGTTAACTACCTTAACGCAGTCGAAAGGGTACATCACGCAATGTTCGCCGACCCCAGCAAGTGCACCGGCACACATGTGCGTGGCGATCGTAGTGGTGGGTGGTAAACTTTCGTACAAATCGTCCTCTTCGTTCATTTTAAAATCAATTTTTACAAAAACTTGCTCTTAATCAGTCCAACTACCTAAAGCCAATTGATTTACACCGATGTCACAATAATGCTGCAGCGCTAACTATTCCTTATTCTTATTTATAAAGTCGTGTCCTAGAAATTTCACTGCGTCCGCCATACTTGATGTGACGTTTACCCACATCCGGGATCCGTGGATGGAAAATGAACCAATCAGTTCTTTTGACGGGGATCAGACGAGTCCATTTTCGCTTTCCGTAAAATTCCGGAAACACGCGAAGTTTCATTGCATAACAAAAAGTATTAGCTTTCCAAAAAGATTGCTGAAGGGGACAAACGTGAATTTTAGGAAAACATTACTGATAGAGAAGTAATGTATGAACATTTGTATACTGAGTAATGTATATTTAAGAACTCACTAAAACAAAAGGGTAACACAGTTTTTTGCATGAAAACAAAAAAAAGCATGTTCAATATATTAATTTCCTTATCAATACATACATCAAGAAAAATTAAAATAAAATAAAAAAGCTTGAGGTTATTTCCCTTCGTCAACGTCTTTTTAGAAATGTGAGAATGGCCCTTTTCACTTTTGTATTTTCAGCTCCAAGGTCAATACATTGCAGTTATTTGCTTTCTCAATAATTCGACTGCAAGAACAGACCCATTATCATACTGACTTTTTATAGATGTCTGTCCGTTAGGACGGCCATTGTATACATGAAAAGCCCTTGTTGCGCACAAATTGTTGGGCTACTTTCTTAACAGAGTATGTGAGGTTATTATGCCTGTCTGGGCGTCATATTAAAGGTGCCGTAGATTTGTTATGTTGCAGAGACTTTTCCAGCTAAAAGTTAACTAAAAATACATTGGTTTTCCATTTATGTCCCTTATTTAATTCAGAACGGCTTATTTCCCCTCTAAAATTGACTAAATATTACAATGTATTTGAAAATATTTTTCCTGCCATAACTTCACTACTATACAGCTTCAGTGAATTGATTTGTTCAATAAATTAAAAAAAAACTGCAATAAAAAATAGAATATTTGAAACCTAAGTGTTCAATTCTTAATAGGAATTGAAATTTAAAAATAGCTCATTTTCTAAAACATTTGATTAAGTATGATGAACTATGACCACTTATAAAAACAGTTGGCTCGTTTCCTCCACAACAGAGTCTGCAAAGTGTGATCATCAGACTGTGACGTCAGCCCTAATCTGCTTATTATCACCAGATTATATTGAGGTGTTATTGAAGCCCTTTATCCAGGCGCCTGAATCCGTTCAGTTATTATATCATACAAGCAACAGTAATTTGTATTAAATTAAACAAGATAAATCAAGCACATCAAGTACCCTAGAAATTTATGTTTTTAATTTGTTTCTTCCATTATGGAATGTGTGAACAAATTGTGTTGCTGTTGCGTATTAAAATTAACATGTTTATTTTTTATCAGTTTAAGCCATACATTATTAACTTAATCAATCTTTATTTTGCAAAAAAAATTATCCATTATTAAGCAAACAACAGCTAATCCTATTGTACTTTAACTTCATATTGAATAATCTCTACAGCCTTCGCTCTTGCAATTTAAGTATGCACAAGACATTAATCATATTAAGATGGTTAACACTAGACATTTATTTGAAATTTACTATAACGATAACTTGAATCAGGATCGGATTTTTTTTACCAATTTCGCATTGATACATGACTAGAATATATAAAATTATTAGTTAAAAACTTGAACTTGTTAAAAAATAATTTGATAAATATACAATCATGAGCTAATTTGATTCTGAAAAAAACTATATCATGACAATACATTATAAACATTCACAGTTCATTAATATTATCTAATTTTATTATGTTTTCGAAAGTAATGTACGAAAAATGCTTAGCGATAGCGTTTGCATTGTGAAAACTGGCATTAAATTATTCTAATGTTAAAAGTGTAGAATTATTCTAGTAGTACTTGGCATTATTAAAAAAACAACACAACAACAACTAAGGTATTATTTGTGCTTAGCATTGGCCTACCCTGCACGCTCTGAGACGTATGTGCATTAAATTAACTTCTCGTTAATTAATCAACGTCTATAATAAGTGAGTATAAAACATAAACATATAAATAAAATGATATGGAAAAGGTAGAACGTACGCTCGGTTCGGATAAGACAATATTGCTTATCTCCCTTCAAACAGAGTAGTTTAGAAGAGAGATAACTCTACCGGTGTTTTCGTAAAGAGAAGGGAGGGAACTGTAGAAATACCCCCATGCATTTGAAATGGACAACTCCCGAGGCGGGCAATTCGATTCTCTGTATCAATTTATCGGTAGAGACAAGCGTGCTATATGGATTTACAACCGTGCAGTAAAAAAGATATTATTTCGAAGGAATTATAAAATTTTCGTGTGTTCATTTTGATTCGTGTGCCTTTTTGTTAATTATATTAAGTAAATATCCCGGAGTGAAATTGGCTTCGGTAGAATTAATATTAAATGTGCATTTAAAGCAGATTATTTTATACATTAATTTAAAAGTGTGATTTGTAAATAATAAAAAATGTTATCAGGAGATTGATAAAAATGTGATCGATGGATTAATGATGAAGTGAAAATTTAGTGATTTGAACCAGCGAAAATATTATTTTATTTTTATTAATTGTTATACAGAAGGAAATAACATAAGTTGTAAATACAACAATTAATTAAATAAAAATGGGCAGCCTGGCCCAAAAGACGGTTTGGATTCGAGTCGGATTATTGCTGTTTGTTGTGAGTTTAGTGAACGTTGTTGATGGCGGCACGTGCCCTCAGCAGTGCACGTGCTCGCGCAGTAAAATGGATTGCTCATTTAAAAACCTTAAAACTGTTCCAACTCCGATTCCAAATACAATAAAGAAATTGTAAGTACTTTTTCATGTAATACAAAAATAATAAACAAAATAAATAAATATCTAGTACTACCTCTTAAAAAATAACTACACTTTTATTATACTTGATTTGCTCGTATTTTAGTACAATAATCTTTTTAACAAATGCTCGTCGCCAGCCCGGTATAAAAAAACGCAATAAAGACGATTTATAGAGGCAAACATGCACTTGCAAATATCTAGTGATTGCCGTATTACCTATTTTTGCTGTCTGATTCAGAAGAAATATTCTTACGGTATAAGAAAGATCGTACATTAATGTATCATTTCGGTAATATGACCTGCTAGCAAAAATTGATGCAATTTCATTTTCTTGATAGCTTAATACAGATATAAAACTGTTCACACTAAAATGTTCAATATACGAAATATAAGATGTAACTAATGACACTGTAATTCACATTTTATTTTATCTTAAGTGAAATCTTGGTAAATGGTGTTATAACATTGTAGGTAATATTCATTTTTTATCATGATGCAAACCGCTGAACCAACAGCGTTCTCCGTAAAATAAAAAAAATAAAAATGCACAACTTCAATAAAATATTCGATTCAAGGGCATCTGTATGCATTCTGACAGAAAGTAATAATTGTTTCTGTTACATATGAATTAAGACAGAGAGAAATCAGGGTGTATTCAGTGGGTGCTCAGTGATGTTGCTCGAACTCCGCTGATTAGGCAGCTGTATTTTGTTTCATGAGGTTTTTAGCCAGAAATTTGGAAATTAACTATGTTCATTTTTTTAAGACTGCCTCAACCGAACTCTCATTATTGAATCTTGCATCGGACCCTGAAGAAAGTAATAATTGTTTTCTGTTACATATGTATTATGACAGAATGTAATAGTAGTTCTCTTTGACATACTCTACAACTTGTACGGTATTTATTTACTGTTTTAAGGGTCTGTGTCTTATCATTCATATATCATTGACAACATTAAGTGTTTTTGTCAATACAAGTACCGTTCGTGTATGATAATGGAAGGGACTTTTCATCAGTATTAACGACGATAAAGCATGGTTACGTCACTTTCACTTTATCGTAAACTTATAGTAATGAAAATAATGAAGCCAGTACTAGTTAGAGATTAGAAAAGTAAACAACGGTAAGTGGGACCCCTTTGATCTGGTATGATACCCCTATTGTATCGTTATCTAATGTTTCTCTATGGCAGAAGTAGAAGTGGTCCTTATGGAGAACTTGCATGAAAGAATGTTATCTCTCTTCAAAGTATTAAGTGTGAAACATTTGTTGAATCCAAACAGTGTATTCAAAAGAACTAGCAGACACGAATTTTGAAGCACGTTGTTGCATTAAAATGTTGCGCAAAAATGTCAGCGTATTGTATTTCTTATCAACAAAGTACAAATATTATGTAAAAATAAATATTTTATACTTCTTAAAAGTAATTTTCCCATTAATTTTACAAATAAATTGCGTTTGACACTCGTTGATGTATAAAATAACCAATTTCATCTGCACATTTCATATTCTAAATTAAAACATTACGCTGGATTATATTTATTTAAATTGCTTTGCAATAATGAAAAAAATATATGCCGACGTCAGTGTTTGTTTTCTTCCCTAACGTTTTAAGCATTCACGAAAAGAAGTGGCAAAATTACACAAATATGTACGATTAATTTTACAGTACGCTGAGCTTATTTCCTCGTGCGATTCATAACACTTAAATTAAGGATTTCTTAATGCATAAAATAGACAGTTTCTCATAAAATTTTGACATAAAGTTTATACTCCCACTAAATTGTATGGAAATTGGTTTTCTGTTAGGTAAAAAGGACACTAGAAAAAGCAAATACCACGGGCGAAATGCATTTGATTTTTTTCTCAGTAACCTTATCCCCTTGAAATTGTATATATAGTGGTAGGTGTAGTATGGTGAAAGTGCAAATAGCAGAAATAACTAAAAGTTGAAAGGTCTAGAAATTTAATGTCATACACTAGTAACATGCAGAAATTCTTCGAAATGAACACTTCACGCATGTCTCGGAAAAAAAACAACATCACAATTAATACTAAGAATATGCACGTAATTCAAAAACCTGCGAACATATGCCAGAATTAAAGCAGCGACAGCCTAATTACTCAGAATCAAGAGAGAAAATAGAGATTTAGTGTCAAATTAATCTGATGATTGAAATTATTTAATTTGTGTTAGTAAATATGTCGCCCATAAGAGAAAATTAAAATACAAAGGGACTGGTCATATTGCTACAATTGGTGTCGAGCGGTCCTCGGCTAATTATTATGTCAGATATAGGTATTATAATAGACTAATTACCTTTTTCGACGGAGAAATAATTTTCTCTGCCTTAAGGGGCCAGGTGTCAGCGTGATCATTTCTTAAGTTGTAAAGTTTGACTAACAAGACAGATGTTTGAAAGCATGTTGGTTTACTGTCGCTCCATTTGTTTCGTTTAGACTCAACTTTTAACATGTCAATGTGTCGCTGGGTCGGATGCAAGATTTCCAGAAAGGGGTTTCGTTTGAGGGTAGTCTTAGTGTAGTACATGATAATTTTCCAGCTTTCTGGCCAAAATCTCCATGAAAAATCAAATACTGCTGCCCCAAAAGCAACCCCGCTGAACCTCTCTAGATCCACCCCTGACTTATCGGATGCTTGAACACAACGCTCCAAGAAACTGATAGGTTTTGAAAGATTAACTGCCAACAATTATTACACTCGTCTACTCAAAAGGCGTAATGCTAGCAAATCAATTACTGTCCGAATAATCCACGATATTTGGAAAACAACAACAACAACAAATACACGAAACTTGTAAAGCTCTGACAACTTTATTTAGACTTGAAACTTCATCATTTATGTTTAGAATTTTACTGAAAAAAGTACAAAACATTTGCAATTAATTATTAAGAACTATAAATAAAAAATTCGTTCTTCGCTGAAAATATACTTCAACTTAAGCTGTGACTATGTCTATATACACGAACGATACACTTGCAACAGGGCTGAAGGTTATAAAGATGAGTTTGGAAACCAGTCTCAAATCTCAAAGATCTGATTGGCTGAAATGGCGACTGGTCGCCATTTCAGCCAATCAGATCCTTGAGATTTGAGACTGGTTTCCATGCTCAGTTTTATAACCTTGGGCATAGTAATTTTATTACTCTTCTTTCTGAAATGTTTTATTTGTTTCCAGTGCCTAATATAACAGGCAGAGTACGGCAGGTTTTTTTTTGCACAATCTGGTACTAATGCATTGCTATTTTACTTTGCCGGTTTGCTGAGATTCGTTTGTACATACAAAAGTTTTTCATGCTGTTTTTGTAGTAATCGAACAAACAACAAAATATTTTTTTACAGAAAAAGAATCCAACCAGTGTCCAAAATTTGCTTGCGTCAGCATATTGTCTAAACGTAAATTAAAACAGGGAAGATTTATGTACTTTATATTTTTTCCTTATTGTTATTTTTTCCAGAGATTTACAGGGAAACGAGATTTCATCTATCAAAGCATCTGATTTTAAAGATCTTCGTCGATTACGGAGTTTGTAAGTATAGTTTATAATGTTTTATTGAATAGTAGGACCACCATACAAGTTTAGATATATTATATTGCTGAGGATTGTCTGAAACGGGTTGGACACCGAAAAAACAAAGTTTTCGTTTGTCTGTTATCGGCATGCACAACGAGTTCACATGTTCCTTTTCTCAGAGGATGACCATTACCCGATTCAGGTTGATTTAACTTTTATTCTTTGTTGTAACCTGCATTATTATTATTATTATTATTATTATTATTATTATTATTATTATTATTATCTGTTCTCACATGATTGAACCAGGAATTTTTGATGCAGTGTCCATTGATGCCAAAACACGAATTTGAATAAGTATATACGATCTAGTTAAAATGTTACTTGGAAAATTTTCCAGAAAAAACTATAAGCCTCATCAACTCGGCGATTGACAATCTGAAAGAATCGTTTAGACAGTCTTTAAGAAACCAGCATCCCCCGCATGGATGTTATTATGCCACAGTACCACATTGCTCACCTAAAACGAGACCTTAAAACGTTTTACAGTCGGCAGTACGGCAACCCGTTTAACTTAGTCGAACTCATTGTTATTTCATTGTTATTTCTACAGTTCCAATATTGCTGTGTCATGAATAATCAACGTGCGAGAAGCAATGAAAACGTTTCTTCATCTAACTGTAGCCCTTAATACCAGATCTGGAAGCTTGGAGACATTTTAAACGAGTTTGACGACATTACTCGTAGCTCTTTAGCAAACGAATGTGTGCCGTAACTAAACCTCATTCATTTCTTTGGTGTTAAAGAACCGCAAAGTAGAAACTTACACAATCTTTTACTTTGTATCGGGCCCTGAACACTTTGTGAATAGGTGTAGCAAATCGGAACTTTTCATCTGAAATGATAAAAAACTGTAGACAAATTATGTGAAATTAATGTCGATAGCAGATGTTTTCATGTCACACGGTTGATGCGGATTTGATTAATGTTTGTTACAAGTTTTCTGATTGCATTAATGAAAAAAATCACCAAAATCAGTAAATATTTCAAAAAGAGATAACCCTGTTTTATATTGCCACCAATGCACATTAAAGGCAATAAAATACGAGGTGTAGCAAAGTCAAACGATTTTAGTTTGAAATTCGAAACTCCGTTTATACAATTCACTTATCATTCAAAGCTATCTCCGTTTACTAGTATTCAACTTTACTAACCCTGAACTGTTTTAAACATCTACTTACTAAGACAAATGAAAACGTTTGTTTGTCTGTTAACTGAATTGACTGAATTACAAAACCAACATTGCGGTAGAGATTCAACCTTTGGTTTCTGATTTGGCTCTGATTCAGTGGACAGATAGCACATAATTGTTTTACCATGTTAAAGGATCGTCCATTGACAAATTGTATGATATAATCACTAAGTAATTGTTCTATTAAGATATCCACATTATATAAAATTTCATTTGGACTAGTTGACCATAGCTGGTACATTGATTATAATGGCAGTCGAGGGCCTTCTACCGTGGAAACTGTAGAACACTTCCCTGTTCCTATTTGCAGCAAGCAAGCAGAATGTATGAAGAAGAAATAAATTATTTCAAAATATTCAATTTTATTATTAAATAATTCAGATAAAATAAATAAAAACTCATTTGATTCTATTTACATTTCTGTGTCAGTCATCAATGTAAGCCATGGACCTTCGAAATAAAATATGCTTTCTTTTCAGAAACCTCATGAAAAATCATATAGAAACAATAGAAAAGGGGGCTTTTCAAGACCTGGTTGGAATGAAAAGACTGTAAGTATGCATGGTCTTAATTAACTGGAATTCGTATTTTTCTTTTTCACAAGAAGCTCTGTTTGGTAACAGTATCACTTGCATACATGTAGCTCTAGCAAAAAAATCGAAGGCAATTTTAACCATTTATTCCATAAATATGGGGTTTATTGCGGGTGCAACCAGTGTATTATGTAGATTAGCCTGCACATCCGGTCAGAATTAACCTAACGACTCCAACAGCAAACAGTGAAGAATCTGACCCGACGACACAAATATGTCAGCAGATGGCTACTGTTCGCCCATGCAATGAAAGTCGTAGCTATCATGTGAAGACTTAATCATTTCTTCGTTGATGAAAACTATTTTTCTTTTCGTCCTAGTGACATGAAGAACATATTTGTGCGTGTATACTTCACGAAACATATACGTACTTATGTATACTTAAAGAAAATGATCGAGTGTCTTAGTACCCCAGTAATGTAAATAGTTCGTCTAAACCATCTTAAACAAAAATTAATTACCGCTGACATGTTTCCCTCCCAAAAGATTTCTTAAAATGTTTTTATCAAAGTCGCGGCGAGCTGAGGTAATCCCTTCAGGAGAGGTGTATGTTGATCTTTGGCTTGAGTTTTTGTCTTCTCGTCCAAGCTGTCAGTGTGAATGACCGTTTAAAAATGTAAGACAACCAGTGCCAGCTACGTGAGGAATAAACACTTACACCTGAACATATGTAAAAAAGTAGCCCTTTCAAGAGAATAAAGGCATAATCTGAGCAGCAAAAATCAAAGTGGAGTTTTGGGTATGTTTATTTACACGGTTAAGATAAGTAATCTGCGGTCATGTAAGGTTTTGTAAACAAAATATTCCGATGAAGGATGGAAAAGAAATACAGAGCTAACCAAAATATATGTATATACTTCTCAGATCAAGTATACATAGTCTCCACACAGAAACAGATGCAGATTTTATGATGCAGAAAATATAATCAAATAGAAAAATCATTTACGGGGACCAGGTTTTCATGTTGCAGAAAACATAAACAAAAAATGATACGGGAACCAGGTTTGCATGATTCAGAAAACATGAACAAATAAAAATCTGTTATAGGGGAACCCAGTTTGCATAATACGGCGAACATGAACAAATAGTAAACTGATATAAGGGAACCAGGTTTGCATAATACAGCAAACATGAAAAAATAGAGCATTTAGAAAACTGATAACAGGAACAGGTTTCTATGATCTGGAAAACATAGAAAATGCTCTCTTCAAAAGCGAAACTGCGACTACCGAAAACTGCGATTCTTTTTTTTTTTTGAAAACCGCGATACATGATGATATAGAAAACTGCGATATCTTTAATATTTATTTTTTGTATCAAACACTGTTATTCTCTCGGTGTAAAAACCTGCCAAGTAATAATAACAAACTGAGAACTCTACAGAAGGTTCTGGGCTGAAGGTTATAATGCTGAGATTGGAAACCAGTCTCAAATCTCAAGCATCTGATTGGCTGAAATGGCGACTGGTCGCCATTTCAGCCAATCAGATGCTTTATATTTGAGACTGGTTTCCATGCTCAGTTTTATAACCTTGGGCACTGGTGACATAAAAAAAGTCAAAACACACCGTGAAATCAGAAGTTGGCTGACAAATGTTAGGCATACAGTGAACCGAGGCAGCTTAACCAGGTTCTCTTGATCTACAAGATTACCTACATTGGTATGTTTGACAAACGTTAAACACACCATGAAGCTAATTCCTAGTTCATTAGTTTTTTATTTGCATACTTAAATGCCTGAACGAAAAGCCGGTATTTATGTGAGCGCTTGTTTACACAGTAAACAGCAATAATGTAACGTTAGAAAGAATTTGCTTACAATAAACATAGAAAAGATAGTGGGTAAAAGAAACATAGTGCTTGAAGAAGATATTTAGCGAAAGTGCTTGCTTATTATTGACCTTTTCAAGAGCAACAGCTTCTTATTGCAACCATTTACTTTACACATTAAGACCAAGCCAAACAAACAGCACTGTCAAAGAAAGAAAGACGCCCATTTTAAGATAAATGAGAAAATTACATTTTTTAATATCGTGTAATAATATAGCAACGTAAGTTAAAATTTTGCTTTTATTTACAAAACAAAAATCAAGAAATTAATGAAACAGCATTACGAAATGGCGCTTGTCAAATAATATCATAATAATAAAACAATAAAACCAATATTTGTAAAGATAAAAGAAAAAATCAAGATAGGATCGCTTTAGTCTCAAGGCGGTCAAGATATCACAAACAGAACATCAAAAATAGCCCTTCAATATACCATCATGTACAGTAACATTCATAAGTAAAGATTGCTATCGTAGTTTGATAAATATTTGTTTATTCTATTAGTACGAGGCGATACATTAGAACTGACTCGCTGACAGGTGCCTGTCTTGAGAGACGGTTCGTCCACGCCCAGCCCCCTCCAGGGAATCCTTTAACCGACTGAACGTACAAAACACGGGCGGCTGTCACAATGTAGCTTTCAATTAGAGATGACATTAAAAAGACAACTTTGGGATCAAAAAGAAGATTTGTTTGTAAAAGATATTGTAGAAGTAGGTCAGAAAGACACGACTTTGAGACTTAGTTTTTCGAAACATTCGATAAAGTTATTTTGTATGTGACCTGGATCCAAGATTACAGGCTCATCTCCATTTCAGCCGATAGAATGTTTTGGATTTGAGACTGGTCTCTAATTTTAATTTTATGATCTTGGGCCCCTGAAAACTTTGTAGACATAGTTTTTCGAAACATTCGATAAAGTTATTTTGTATGTGACCTGGATCCAAGATCACAGACTCATCTCCATTTCAGCCGATAGAATGCTTGGGATTTGAGACTGGTCTCTAATTTTAATTTTATGATCTTGGGCCCCTGAAAACTTTGTAAATTAGATATTTTATAAGACGCGATCAATAAAGGCACACTCAAACGCAGAATATTTCAAATGTCTTAAAAATAACGCTTCGAATTGTGAGCGAAAATTACGCTAAAGGTCATATGATAAACCAGTACTAATTGCTCATTGCAATTGTAATATATAGTAATTAGAGTTACTTATAATTTTTGTAATTGCCAGCATTCCCAGTGTTTACTGTAGAAATTCGTCTTTACCCAACAGTTTAATGCTGTCATTATAAAACTAGATTTAAATAAAATAAAGCCTTTTTACTTTGATGTGTAATTTAAACTAAATCATATTAAATAATAATGGCCGATTATTAAAGTTTGTACACTTCTTGATTTCAGAGATACAATCTTAAGAGACATTATATCCTTAAAAATATATCATTTTTCTTTAAATATCTTGTTATTAGCCGACCACGAAAGGTAATAGTTTCAAGCGATATAGTATGTAAGTGACATTTAATGCTTAATTGAAATGTTGACGAAAACGTTTAAACCATTAATCAGAGTAGTTAAACATTATTACCTTAAATTTAAAATGGAATAAAGAGTAGACATTAAACTAAATTGAAGTCCAGCAGTGAGATGTAATAACCATGAATTTCCTCATTAGTGATTGGTTAGTTTCGTGAAAATAGACAGATTCCATGTCTTGGTGGTTACAGATGTTGTGAGTCTTCTGCTCCTTCTCACTGTGGGTTCGAGTCCAGTTTTGAACGATGGCCTGTTTGGAGGTTTGTGTTAAGGAGGATAAAACAATAATTAATTAAAAAAAACAACAACGAAGAATACACTGCCCGCCTCCGCTCGTAGCCCCCCTACAAATACAAACAAATGCTTTTTACTCATTCTGAGTTCCGATTTATTAAATACAGACCGCGAACGGGTTTTAATGTTCTTTGATCGTAAACTTAGGAATTATTTGTCTTGATAACGATTTTGCACCCAAATCTGATGCGCAAAAAATCGAATATTAATGGTTGATAAATAGCATTTCTCTAATATTACGGATATTAATATGTCTAAAATTTTGACAGATTTCTCATACTGCGTGAAATAATGCGTTTTAAAGCAGTCATTATCAACAACATCATACATAAGAAGATTTCTAAATTCCTTCAAGTTTTTACAATCTTATCGTTGAATCTGTTAGCGAAATGTAAGATTTTATTAGTTAAGGTTGCGCTTTTATCGAATCTCTTATCATGTCATTAAAGTTTCGAAACGAGAACGTAATCGCACTTAAAACCCCTCGACCCATTGTTGTGCCGTCTTTATCAGATTTTCCTTTATTCCCTGCAGTGCTGGTTTACATTTTCCTCGGTTGCTTGTTTTTGTTTTCCCAGTGACCGGCCTAATAAAAATGAAATAAAACTGTTCTAATAAACCTATTTTAGATGACAATTAGCGATAATTTACATCAGCGAATATATCCAAGAGCGTTTGTAAATATTTTATTAGATTTTCACATTATGATACTTGACATATGAACGTTGCATGCAGAATAAGTAAACAAAATGGACAAAGGGCAAACATTTTGGCCTGTCGCGAAAATGGGTGAATATTGTAAAGGACGAATCTAAATGATCACGAATTAGGCATTCCTCTCCACAATGAAGATTCTCCTCCTATATGGGAGAATAGCTAAATGCGTCTCGTTCAACGTGCCGTCACTTACAAAAGCCAAAATTACTATGCAAGCCCACGTTTACTGGGTCTCGAAATTGAATAGTAGCCTAAACATTAACAAAAACTCTCCTCGAATTAACGCTACTTTAAGAATTTTAGCATTTGAAACGGGACAAAGATTAATTCTTAACAGGTTAAATGAAATTTGATGTTTAAGCTTTATTAGCCGTCTAAGATGTTCGTATTAGATACTGATAAGTGGTTCTTGAGATGACGAGAAACCAATTGAAATTTTAAAGCCCACTACCCTGCAATAATTCTGTTACTATCTATATTCGTATATAACCAGGTCTGAAGGTTATTAAGCAGAGATTGGAAACCAGTCTCAAATCTCGAGCATCTGATTGGCTGAAATGGCGACTGGTCGCCATTTCAGCCAATCATATGCTTGAGATTTGAGACTGGTTTCCATGCTCAGTTTTATAACCTAGGGCACAGGACCCTAGAATATTTCGGTTCTTGATCACGCAGACTGTTGAACTTAATGTTTTTGGCTTTTCAACAATTTTGGGAGTATTCTCACAAAATGTGTTCATTTTGGAAACATTATATATTTGGAAGATCGTGAAACTGAAAAATTTAAAGAGCACACCTGGCAAAACGAGACTGGATGCAAGATTTCCAGAAAGTGGGCTCGTTTGAGGCAGTCTGAAAGTAGTTATGTGACAATTTTCAACTTTATGACCAAATTTCAATGAAAATTAAAGTAATGCTGCCCAAACAAGGGACATGGACAACACTACTGAACCCCATCTGGATCCGTCACTGAATAGCATACCTTTTTACAAGCTATGGACAATCTTCTTCAACTACTTATATTTTGTTGAAGTCAGTATTTCCTCCACTGTTTGACAGTTTTATCAAGCATGTGACTTTCACAATTCCCGAGCTAATCTATCAAGTGATCACATTTGTTAGCTTTCAACGGCCCTTTCTCGCGCTTTCGAAGTTCAGCACAAGTCGTAAAATGAGTATAAAAATGTCAAAAGAATTCACTATCTTTACACATCGTCCAAAAACGTCGTACATATACATCAAAATCTTCCCCTGACCTTAAAGTAACCTGCTTAGGCGCTAAGTACTATCTCAAATTACAGGAAAAGGTGTCGGACTTTATACATTCCAATATATACTGTCCAAACATATTATAATCAAAACATGCTTTACAGGTCCGGAATGACGCGCACCTTAGGACCTCTGGTCTCCAGCTATTGCAGAGCAGTTTTATATCAACATCTATTTTCTGATCTCAGATTTTGTTCTTTTCTTTTTGGTAGAAAAGAAACATTTTATCATAAAAAATGCATGAATGTTGCAATTATATCGGATAGAGAGTTTAGACACTCCTAACATTAGCACATTATTAGTTATAAGAACAGCTATTTCAAAGAGTGTGCAATTAGAACTTATGTGTTGTCGATTATTATTTTCAATGGAAATATTTCCAAAAAGCCAGAATGTATACCATTCAACCTAACTTGATTAAATTAGTCAAAACGATTTTCAGGAAAACGGTGATATTGAAATATGTATCTCGATGTTGATGCAAAGAAAAAACATATCAACGTTAGCTTTACCAAGATTTAAGCAGGAATCTTTATCAATTATAAAGATTCCTGATTTAAGGAAAAATATTTCGGTTCTTTTATATCTAAAGTTAGGTCATTTAGAAACTATTTTTACTTAACTGAAGGCAATAACTCTGAAATTCAATAAAATAATAAGTGAAAAGTTATTATTTAACAATTTTTCTCCTCGGCATTGCTAATTTGTGTGATTCAACATTGTGTGGTGTAATCAGCTTCCCCTAAATTTCAAAAAAGTTGCGTTTAACAACTTGGTGTTTTCGAGCTGTTTTAAAATGAACATTGATATAATTCTGTCGTTATTTAAATCCGATTTTAACTTCAAATGACTCATTTCCGTAAAATAAAACTTTTTGACAAACATTAAAACAAAGAGTTCACGTGGAGCATGTCGGGATAAGAGCACGCATGCACGATATCACACAAAGTTATCATGTTTGTAGAATTATCACAATAGACTCTGCCACACCCTCCAGAGCTTACAAGTTCTGAGGCCTTCTTAGATATTGTTACTTGATGTGTAAAAGATAGTCTACAAAAATGGAAATATAATACAATTCGTTTGATGCATATTACATTTTGAGGTTGCTTAAAAACTCAAGTTTCTTGACGTGATTAGATAACTTACATTACGGATTGTACAATAAAGGAACTCGGACCATACATTACTTAACTATTTCCACCTCAAGCTTATAAGGGAAGGCATTTTGAACGGTGACCAATGACGTCATCTAATCATGTACATGAGAACTAAAGTTAAATAATTTTTTCAAGAATATTTTATTAACTATTTTAAAGTTAGCAATTGATAGAATTGAAAAACTACAAGGCAATTTTAGACTGAATTTATCTTCGAATTATTATTAAAGAAAAGCGATTTTGAAGCCTTAATAAATGATGACGTCACTGGTCACCAAATAGGCCGCCAGTCGATCTGGCAACATCTCGGCAACCAGATAGCCGGTTTAAACAATATGTTCAGGTCTGTGCTCGGTATACGATTTTCAGAACTGTCTATGCTTTGTTTGGTGCACACATAAAGAAATTTATTTGGGGTTTCCTCCTTAACCTTTGTTACAATATGTGAATAGATAACCTACAATATTGGAATTTAAAACGTTCGAAGTTTGATGCATCTCTTGGCTAAATGTATGTAATCAATAGTTCCGTTATATGTCACAACACTGAAAACTAAACCAAAGAATTTGCTGAAGACATTGTACAATCACCTCTGCAGGCATTAAAGTATTATTTCTGTAATGATAATAATGATTTACCATCTGGTTAATTAATTAATCAGTGTTTATTCATTATGTTACTTTGATCTTTGCCACCTATAAATTACAACAAATTAAAACCTTTTTTGAATGCTTTTTGCGAGTCATTGCGAGCTCATCTGAGCTTTCCAGATTGTCTTATACAATGAAGATTGCTTAACGTAATAAATAGGGTCGGCTGATCAAAATGCAGATCTGCCGATATGTACCGTTAAAATACAGTACCCGAGTTCTTGATATCTTACGTTGTTTGTAATTGTGTTTTAAGTTTCAAAATTATTCATTGCTGTGATCACTTGATATCTAGCTTCGTATGTTCCCAATGCAAAAGCTAAATTGTCCGGGCAGAACTGTTCCAAATTTAAAATGCATACTTTATTGTTCCCAAAAGCGTCAAACTAATAAAATATAAATTAAATAAATATAACCTGATACGTTCTGTAACAACTTGTTGTAATATAAGATAGATTAGACAAATATAAACTTGATACTGCAAGTTCGTTGATATTCGTGGGTTATTATTTTTTTGTGAATTTCGTAGTCTGGTCAAATTAAAAACTTACACGAAATATGTAATTGTACGTTAATGGGATATAAGAAAATAATAAACCAACAACATAACTAAAGTACTGACGTTTTTTCACCGAACGAAAATAAAAAGACGAAATCTGTCAACGAGTATAATTTCATTGGCTGCAATTAAATACTTGAAATGGTCATATCAACTTATGACAGGGAACAGTCCATACCCCACCTCACAAACACACAGTTACAAACACGAGAATGTACGCGTAAAATAAATACAAACCAAAAGAACTCACACTTTATAACGATGTATAAATTTGAGATACATAATTATAAAAAATCTATATCTTTGCATCGTCTCATAAAAACTAACAGCGAAACACTTGTTTAATGTTCCAGAAATATAAAATTGCACACAAAAAATAAATCTGATTCCGGAGAAATAAATCAAAATTTCAGTGTCAGGTTTCATTTTTAGCATAGTTATACATTAGCTCAGTTACAAAGAGCTGATCAAGATGCTGCGTTGTGAAAAAGTAATTGCCGACAACTGAAAAAAATAAACATGTATGAAAATGCTCACTTTTGCCACTGTTTTGTTGTATAAAATGCTAGTTAGCATAATTTCGGTTTCAAAAGAAATCACCCAAAACACACAAGAAAATCAGAAAAAACAACAGTGCAAATCAACTTGCAGAAACGCGAGAAACCCCCACAAAGAATGACATTGTAAGCTTTTGTGTCTCTCGCAATTTGCTTATTGTTTACGCTGCTGTAAAACCGCAATGTTAATTCGCTGAAATGTATGCACATTAACGCATAATGCTGCGATACTAATTACAGAAGGTAATGAAAAGTAACAAGGAATTACGTTGAAGAATATTTCTGCAGCTGAACAGCCAGTACATCAAACGTATTCTGTAATTGAGGAAAGTGATTTCGAGTACTCTTCGACTCCGACCTGTAGACGGGAAATTAACGCTTCTTTCTTTTATTTCGTTAAAGAATAAAGATATCACAGGAATGCCTAATTAATCAGTGTTAATCGTGGCTTACACTTTTTTTTTTACAAAAATAGCGCTTCTTTACAAGCCATCCCATGTTATAAGTTCGAATTATGCCAACGTGTCCAATATAAAACGCAAACTACAAGTCAACGATTTCTAAGAAGAATTTTAAAATGTAAATTTTTTTTCAAGTGTTACCGTTTAGGATTGAATTGGGATATATATCAATACGTGCACTCCTAAATATGCAAGCTCGTTCCTGGCTTAGTGGATAGTGTCGTTGTGTGACCGCCACCCTGTGTCGTAAATTAGTCAGCTAGCTTATGGAAGGTAGGTGGTCTTCCTAGGTGCTCGCTTGGCCATAAAAAGCAATTCCCGTAGATAGCGTCTTTCTCCTCCAGCCAAAAGCTGGAAGATCACACTTCCGGCCAAAAGCTGGAAGACCACACGCAGATATGCACTCGTAAGAGACAGTGCATGATTTTAAGTAATGTGGTGTTTTATATTTGGCAAGTTTTTTTTTTCGCGTATTTTGCGGAACGGAAAGTACACGAAACCAAACCACAGCGCAATTTAAACATTGTATATGTATATCTTATTTAGGATAACTGCGCGAATATATTTCCGCGCGAAAATGTCATATACAACATCTCCTTCGCTGAGTTGTCGTTCCATACACTTGCTTCCCTCTGAGATTTTTGCCGGATGTCTGCATTCTGTTTCACAGAATTGTAATACACAACAGCAATTTCAAAACTATAACAAAAACCAACCAGATGATGATAATGATTGCCTTCAACGACAAAAACACGACTCCGGCTGTTTGATCTGTTTACCTGCTGTAAGATCATTTACGTAATTTTGAACTACTATCAATTTAATCATGATGCCTTTTTTATCCTCACCGCCCTATAAAAGTGAGGTTCTGTTAAAACGCTTACACGGCGTGATCGGTAGAGGACTGTATAGCAAAGATCAACCAATATAGCGGGTATTATCGATAATTCCAGCCACCAATTGGTGCAGTACAGTGAAGTTATCAGACTTGAGGCGAGGCGTGTCGTGTTCATTTGTACGTTGCACGAATGTTTTGCTCATCAGCATCAGTATCATACAGGCTGATTTTTCCTGCCTTTCTAATCTGGATTATCGGAACCTGCTACATAGTTTAAGAATAATCTACAACATTTGTTGCAAAACATTTTTAATTAAATCACATCAAACGTTATGTTGGTCTAGCTAATGTTGTTTGGGTTAGTCAGTCTGGGCCCAAGATCATAAAACTCAATCTGGAGATCAGTCTCAAATCTCAAGCATCTGATTGGCTGAAATGGCGACCAGTCGTTATTTCAGCCAATCAGATCCTTGAGATTTTAGACTGATCTCAAAACTTAGTTTTATGATCTTGGGCCCAGGTACCCTTTACTCAGCTAATGCAGGATGTCTTTCAAACGGACTGAACATACATTTGCACAATGCAACAACACCCAAAGAAATGAAGAGTTTGCGCAAATTGTGAAGTTCATACACAAGAATGATTATTATTATTAATATTGTCTGCTTCTCCTTCAACTACAAGCGTAAGATGATTTAAAATCGTAAAGAAGGAAATATAAAAAACAACAACACAAAGATAATACAGCGACAGCAGAATGTTTGTAAAAATGCGTTTTCTAAACAACAACGCCAATGACAACTTAATGTTTTTCCCGATTTACCCTTTTTGGACTTCAGAGAATTCGGTAATGGTCCCTCGATAATAACCTGACACCCAAACATAACTGATAATGGCTAAAATGCATTCAAAAGTGACCATTATGTCCAGTGTATGCTGTTCACACTTAGGTAGATTAGCTTTTGAAGGTTTGGGAATATTTACAAACAACTTGAAAGGGCAGGCGATAATGTCCGTCTCTTATCGCCGAATTTAGCCCCAAACACCTTTTTCTAGACGCCAAAAGTCTGGTCAACAAACAACCACATGTCTCACTAGTTGACCATAAATGTATTTCTTGTAATGCAAGAGCGGATCCAGAGGAAGTTCAGTGGAGTTGCTCGAAACACTATTTGGGGCAACAATATTTAATTTTCGTGGAGATTTTGGTTAGAAGTTGTAAATTATCTTTTTACTACCTTAAGACTGCACCAAACCGCTATCCGGAAATCTTGCATTCGACCCTGAAATATATTACCAGATAATTTTGTGTTAAACAAAAAATGAGGAAAACATTGACAAACTTATTACTTAGCACAATTCTAAGTTAAATGAATCAATTTATTTCAAAATACCATAAAGCAATAAAATTAAAGCCAGCAAACCAGTTAGTAATATAGACTAATGCTTCCTGCTGTACCCTAATCCCATAGCGTCGAGTGTCTGCATTCGTGAGATGAATATGCATACTCTCATATTTCTATGTACCTTGATAAAGCCGTTAAGGATTACCATTTCATATTTTCTTCTTCCATCAAATCATAGGAGAGGCACCCGGTGTGCCGTGAGAACTGCAGTCTGCGAAATATTTTTTTCAGATATTAAACACCTCTTCCTTCCATTTCTCGCGTAAATCATCTGAAATGTATCAATAAACTGTAACTTATGAATAAGTAAATATCGTTTATTGAATCGTTAAGTTTTCCTTTAAAATTTTATATCTTAAATTGATCTAAAGATGTGAGATTTTATGTGAAAATAATTAACAAATGTTCTCTGTCATGAAACTGACAGGGTGCTTGTTTTACGCTGTTTTGATTAATATGTAAATAATGAAACTATAACAGAATTATTAGATATCTAAGTACTTGGTGAAAGCAAATATCGTAAGACGTGCGGGTCAATGGTCTAAATATGGTCACTTTGGTTGATTCGGATCATTGGAGTAATCTGAGAGATTTGTCTAATTTGGGTAATTTGGGTCAATTGTCTTGTAACTCGATATTTTTATGAGAAAGCTCACTTACAAACAAGACAAATGACAATGAAAAACTTGAAATACACTGAAATCAAAACTGTATTCCGTGCTATTCTTGCCGCATGAAGCAACGGCTTCGATGGCACACTTTATGGTCATATATGAGTTTTTGATTTACTTGGAAAATGAATTATTTTAATTGCAATTTGACAGACTTTGTAGAACAAATCATGACTGTCTTATTTTTGAAGTAAGATATTTGTTAAAATTTAATGAAAGTTTTGAACAGCGTGGTTCGTGCTCATGTGCAAAACGGTTTAATATCGATAGTTATTTTGCGATTTTATTTATTATACTTATGATTTAATCTGAATTGTTATCCAATATTTCATCAAATTAATACCCGTTTCTCCTTAATGATTGTTCAACCCTTTTTGCTCTTGAGCTATATACCAAAGACTATTTAAGTGTGACGACGTCAAAAAGTCTCCCCACACTTTGATTCCGCGTGATTATAACTGATGTTTTAAGTTTCTTTCTTTTACAGACGGTTGGACCGCAACCGATTGAAACAGATTCCTGATCTCTTATTTGCAAATATGCCGGAATTACAAAGACTGTAAGTAGTTTTTCTTCTTTTGCCAAGTTATCAAACAACAGACTGACGGACGGAAGAACGGATACAATACCATGCTGTAACTTAGTGTGTACTAACATTTGCAATAAGTGAAGAGTCAGGCCATCTTGCACAGTGCAGTTTGATTTGGTCATTATGTCAAAGTCATAAAAGTTAGCCCAACCTGGGTTGAATCTTCCATACTTGAAAACTAAGAAACTTCCTTTATTGCTTTATATAAAGCATAAATCATTTAAATATTGGAGCCAAAGCCACGCCACCTTATTTTTGGTTGTTGTTTTTTCTCAGCATTGAACTCTGCTTGTTTTGTTCATGCTAACGCAATGAAAGGTGTTTCCACTCGGAGTCTTCGTAATTCAGACCAATTAGTGATACACGAAAATGAATAAAACACATTTGATTGTTAGTAAATGCAGTGAGTACCACATGCGTAATAAGCCGCTGGGAGTGTGACAAGGTTAACGAATGGTGAATTAAGTAATTAAGATACCGTGTGTTCAACATTGTGGGAAAGTTATGCAAGAACATAACTCGGGTTAGCGTTGTCTGTATGTATTTGAAATATTAAATGATACTAAAGCGTAAACTTGTCCTTTTCCGGCAACCTTTTACATTATATTTCCTTTTATCTTTATATATTATAACTTCAAATGTCACGTACGGCTTGAACACACGATTGTAAGACAGCGCCCATATTAACATAAATGTCTTAAGTATTTTTAATGAATTTAAAGGGCAATTTATTGTCCTTTTTAGAATAAGCAACTGACTTGCGATAAATTGTAAATTACTTCTTACCATGTGTTTGCTATGGGTGTGCTGAAGATACTTTATACTGACGACTGTTTTATTTCAACGATTTGGAACGTCATACAAATTCGCTTTTAACATTTTTGACATAGGTTTTAGACAATTTATGGTGAACTTGCAGCATTTTATTATTCTTTCTCTATGTAAAACCTAAAAAAGGGATTCTGTCAAGAAGCGATATTTTCTTCGAACATCCCAGACAGTTCAAGAAATAACGATGTCTCTTTCACTGTTTTCTATTTCTGTACTCTATATTTTATATTTTAGTTTACTTTAAGTAGCCGTAAATGTATTTTTAATTAATTAATTGACGCACCTTCACAAACGGAACTTGTGACCTATGTACCAGTGTAGATCAGCCTACACATCCACACAGTCTGATCAGGGTCTGAAATGTTACTCATTTAATAAGAGATTACCTAAACTTATTTCAAAGTCATCAAGCACATTAGCGTCACATGTTAGGAAATAATATAGTCGCTACTGAACTTAAAACTCGATAATATTAATATAATATAGAGCTATTTAAGCTGTAAGTTATTTAGAGAAACTTTACCTAATTTTGAATAAATAAATTTTTTTGAAGAAACGGTCCACCGTTTCAGTTCCTATTGTTATGATGTCCTTAATCATCGCCTTAGAAAACCGTTTCTCTCTTATTCACCCCTCAAATAGTTGAAATATTTATCCTGAAGAAAACAGAAGTCGTACTATATCATACAATTTAGCATTTATCAAAAACATTTAACAGCCTAAGTTTCCCGCTGAGTCTAAAGGGCAAATATTTGTTTAAATCTCGCCGAACAGATACTTCAGGGTGTTCTGTTATTGTCATCTAGTCCTAAATGTGATCATTAAGCCTCCAATACTCACCACGATACACTCAGGCAGTAGATAGTTTTCCCATCCTGTTTTTTTTCTTTTAATAGTCCCATTCATTATTATAGAACGATGACTGCTCTTTGTAAACCATCGCATTTTTTCGCGTGAATGAGGTCATAGTATTACCAAGTTCATTTTTATCTATTTTATTAATGTCTTAGAACTCCCGCTTGATAATAAAGGCCGAAATATTGAAACTCGCCTCTCATAACTTAAGTGGCAATGATAATTATATTTGCACGATACTGGTCTTTTTTCTGCATTTGGTGAGTGACGTACTAACCCCTTGTGCAGCCTACGTTTCCCATCGCGTGGCCTGTTTGTATTTTGTAAATACGTCATCCACTGAGATATTTCGCATCACATATACAATTAAACACGTTTAGTTACGAACCCATCTTCATTAAAAAGGGGACCAGATTTTAAAATCAAACATTTCCTTCACAATGTCATTGTCGACCTTTAGCCTGATTTTGGACCAAGTTTGCTGACTATTTGCCTTGTGCGTGTAGGAGTATGTTATATTGATACAATGTTTACTCGTGAACTGGGTATGACAAAACCCACGAACTTATGGATCCTGAGAAATTCGCTTCAGAATGATAATCGATGTGATTAAAGTGCAATATGACAAAACCACAAAACATAAAATGCATCTTCTGCATGCATTTCGTTGCTGGAGAAGGATAAGCATAGCCTGAAACTATTTAGACCACCTTGCTTTCGTTTATTCAAGCTGAATTCCGAAACGCTACGCCTCTTTTGATCCAACATAGCCGTCTCAATACGTATTATCGTATCCCACGTTGCTAATTAGTCTAATGTGATAGCCTGGACATATGTAGACAGTGTGCACGAGTTTTAGTGCATAGTCTGGCACTGAACACTCATAAACTCTACAATAAATGTCCGACTGTTTTATTTCAACGTTTGATATCTGCGAGGGAAAACAATAACTACACACTCCATGGAAATAAATCTTTCATACAAACACACGTTTTACATTTATTTACTGTGAACACAGTTTTATAGTTGGTTGATTTAGTTTTTGCGTTATGCGTGAACTTACATCTTCCAGACATTGAACATGCTTTATTTTGCGTATTGCGCGAATTTGTGCCCTAACGAAACCTATTTTCGTGGCGGCTGCGCGAAAAAAACTGCGTAAACGTGAAATTAAAATCATAAAACAGGTTAACTTCGGTTTTGTTATACTAGTAAATGAAACCATTGCACAATTCGAAGATGAATTGAAACATTTGATATTTTCTTACCGGTGTTTCATTGATAAATTATTTGTATCACATTTTCGGTTTACTTCACACACTAATTTCAGTCTAGCTCATGTAATAAAAATCAAATTACATGCCTAAATGCGTGCACTAAAAGCGAGAATCAAAGGTCAAACGCAAGTAGCGCATTTTAGTTTTCACCACCTTAGCGAGTAAGCGTTTCATCTTTATTCGCTGCTGAATGATCCTTTATACAAATGATAAGCTTATTTGCAAAAATGTTCAAATTCTCTTCACTTTCGATGTTTGTAATTTGTTATCAAATTTAAATTGCTTTATCGACAAGAGCTATCGGGAAAAATAACTTAATTTACGTAAGCACTCCAGATGTCTTCCAATATTCATGGTTGTTGCTTTTTCGCTCGTCGGCAATTTTCACGTTCATTTTGTACATTAAATACAATCCCATAGGCAACACGAAAAAAAGTCAGTCCCATAGGCAATATTTCTTGAACAAAAAACAAAACAAAGACAGGATCTTTTCTATAAAAAATATGTTTAAAGATACCACATTCATATGTCGATTTTAATTGCTTAATTATTAATCGACAAACGCTTTGGTTAGTTGATTGTTCCCTCTTTAGTTACCCGTTTTCTAACTGCTATCTTTATAGCTTACTAATAATATGAAAGATTTTGGCGCAACTTCTGAAAGTGGAGTTCCGCAGTTCAAAGCAAGATCTGAGATTAGCTTTGTCGAATTCACCGTGCTGCGAGGCAATAAATTAAATCAAGATAATGCAATCATTTTATTCTAATAATTATTAAAGTTTATTTATTAACTAACATTTTGTACACTAAAATAAATCGCATATAAAATATTAACAAAACCGTTATCAAAATGCACCGGAGATATTTTCCAACATAATATTATGTACTCCAAGTTGTATTGTATATACCAAGATGAAAATAGAGTGTCTTTCTAGTTCTTTCAACAAACTCTGACTGAATATACACTTGAGAGAATGTTATAGATGCATATACCGGTAACAATTAAATTGTGCCACACGATTTCTTTAAATCACAGATCTATTATACAAACCATTAAACGGCTTCCGATAAAATGTTAAAACACAGCTTTATATAAAAATATAAGCACTTAGGATGCTATTTCATGATGGAGAATAAAGTTTTATAGAGTGACGAGGCTCTTGAATTATATAAACTTTCATTTTTGCTATTTTGCTAGCCACTTCATGTTTCGTTGATGACAGAGAGGATGCACAGAGCCAGTGTTAACAACATTGTTTTCTAACTATAACAGAACGACAAACTTGCAAATCATGCCGTCATGCAAATCATGCAATTACGAGCGTACGCTATCTGGCATGCATTCAGACAGTTGAGATGCATGTGCATTATTTGATATTTATTTCCTTTCCACTGAACATATCTTCATCATAACAGTCGACGAAAGAGAGTCATCTTGTTACCTTTTTTGCGATTTATTTCTTCATTTCGACATATTCCCTTTTTAGTTACATTTAAGACTGAATATCAAATTTGAGCTTTCCTTATACTAGCAGTTATCATTTTTTTATAACTCACTTTTCATGTTACACATGTTAATTAACCGTACATAGGCGAAGGTTAAGAGGAAAAACAGATACACTAATATTTCACCTGGGCTGTCAATACATATTGTGTGTTAATGTAACTTAAACATTTTCATTAATTAGCGAAAATGAGTTTTTAGATAGTTTCGTTTCGCGTGCTTTAAGATATTAGTAGAATTTGATCAACATGGTTACAATGACAATATTATCAAACCTTATCTGATGTTAACATACGATTTCACGAGTCAATGGTCAATGACAACGTATGTCATCACATTCCAGCAATAGATTTAATTCATCACAGACGTTCTTTTTGTCTGCTTGCTTGTGTTATTCAAAGTTTCGAACCGAAGAGATCGTGACATGGTGAGAGACGTCGTATCACGTGTATACCAAACTGTTCTCCAGCTAAAAACAAAACAACTTAAGAGCTACAAATTGCAAAAGAAACTTAGAGGTCCAATCTGTTACTTTTATTTCTACCAATGTGTTCTTGTTGATTAAAGATAATTTGCCATAGCCTGGTTAAGTTATCCGGTTTCTTTGACAGGGACATTAGCTGTTTTGTTTGCTACTTTGTGGGGATTGGAGTTAATTTATCGAGGCAACTTGTTTATATTTGTTCATTTTAAAACCTTTCGCCAAATGTGACGTTTGTGCTGTCTGGAACCTGACATAATACTAGAGGCAAATATGCTTTGTTGGCGGTAGCCCTTGAAGTTTTAGTGTTTTTGACTATTGTTATCGATGTCTTAACATTTTTGGTTAGTCTTATTATGAAATTATTATCTCAAAATTTCTTTTAATTGGCTGTATGGGCAGGCTGTGTATTCATGCCTTTATTAACAAGGTTGGTTGTTCAATAAATTTAAATAACACGACTATAAGGGTCAATCTTAAGGGTCAGTCTCCAGAAATAGATAAGGATTCCCTGACAATGTGAAATCCCTCACGCCTCTAACTAGCCAAATCTAATTAACTCTAATGAACTCAAAGATCATTAATTCAATGAAAATTTATAATTGAAAAGTTTTACAAAAATGTTTAGCTCGTATACAAATCTAGTAAAAACTATTTATTTCTGACTGAGACAAATAGGATGTGTGTGAGAGATGATTTTTATGACGTCCAGGTGTTATTTGTTCACTATTTTTTGATTTACATTCATTAATTATGTAGGTGCTCTCCACAAAGTCACACGCTTCATGAAACAAAACTAATTTATCTGCAGATCTACGTTATCTGATTAGGCTTGTGCTTCTACTGTGATCAGAATGAGGTATAACCGCTGACCCGATTTGTTGATAATTTAACACAAAACAGTGGGGTTTCTTATTGAGGACTTGGTGATCATGAGTAATAAATGATAGTCTTAATGCTTCTAATAGTCTCTCGCTATCTCTGTACATTACAAAAATAATGTATGTAAATTGTATGGTTTCAACAAATTATTTTTATATTTTTGTTCTCCATTAACAGCTTATTATAAAATTCTACCATATTTGTATATTGCTCTAAACTTGGTTAATAACGCAACAAGAGATTTGAAACGACCCGTTTTTTACCGGATACGATGACTGTCCGGCGAAGTACGGCAAACGACTACTTGTATTACGGTTAGGACATCACATGTTGCGAAATAGTTAATGTGCTTGCCTCCTCGTGGAATACAAATGAAGAGCTTAACGGCGTAAATCAGTTTATAATAGAAACATTATGAATTTGTCCAGGTGTGCTATATTCAGCAACGATAGCAAATTCCTATTTAAATCCTTACGGATTATTACGTCTTTGCTTTATCAATAAAATTGTTGAATGAAACCTTTTGAAGTTCTTAAAGATGGGTCACCAGCTAGAAAAGGAAACCCCAAGTGACGTGTATCTCCATTGTAATATTGTTAAAATGTAATAAAACTTAGGATGTCGTGTAAAAGTGAAGCTACAAGGGGGTCCTGTTAAACGCACAACAATGCATTATTTGTATACCCCCTCAGCTGATGATATTTGGTAATTGTTTAACTTGCACACCCCTTGAAGCTTTTTCAAATGTCACTGTTAAGATATTCATTAAATATCATTCTAGTAACATCTCTTTAATAGTTTAGCACTGGGGGACTTCCTGACGTGCAGTATTGACAGTAACCAACTATAATGCAATTTTGATAACGACTTTAAAGATTTCTTAAACGATGCTTTCGTTACCTCTCCCTCCTGTCTAAGAATTGATCGTTATTGTTACGATGAGTTACTGATTAATGTAGATGATTGACCGTCAGAGACAGTTTCATGACCTTAGTGGGTGTTAATCAATTTTTATAGTAAGGAACCTTTCTAACAGACTTACTGTACCTAGGTACCCGTGTGTATTATCAATAAGAGGCCATACGAGTAACTGTTTGACTTTATCTGTTGGTGCATTAAAGCTGTAATAAGGATGACGTTATGCCCACTTTCAGAAATCGTAATAAAAAGGTTTTAGCAATTGTTTTACAAGATGCGATGACTGCGTTACGAATATAGCAAGTGACAACTTGTATTCTGGGGAGGATATCACGTGCCCATTAACGACTTTTTGACTTTATCTGTTGGTGCATGAAAGCTGTAATAAGGATGACGTTATGCCCACTTTCAGAAATCGTAATAAAAAGGTTTTAGCAATTGTTTTACAAGATGCGATGACTGCGTTACGAATATAGCAAGTGACAACTTGTATTCTGGGGAGGATATCGCGTGCCCATTAACGAGAATCAAAGCGGACAGTAACTATTGTCCTTTCTGTTCCTTTCGAGAATGTGCAAATCTGTCTTTTTAAAGTTTGCTGACAGTCGTGTGTCTTTAAAAACGTCCCACATTATATTCTTTCCAACAAAATCATTGTTTTTTTTTTGCTTCCTCGCTATCACCAAGTAATATTCCTGAACTCAGAGATGCACGATTATCTTCAAGGTCAGCATCATATGCGCTGATGTTTGAAAACAAAACTGCTAACAATGCGATTTGCATGTTTAATACCTAGAATGGACACTCCTTCTCAACGATGAGGCTAGGCACTGTCGCCGTAAAGGTTCGATTCCCAGCGTTGGCTTATAATAACTTAACCAATAATTTATTTTGATGCAGCATTTTGACAACTGCTGTGACACAAACATGATTTTCACCTGGTGTTTACTGATACTGTACTTAGAATTCTAAGAAAACCAGATTTGATTGATTGAACGTTGGGTGCACGTTCACGTTAAAACAAGACGCAAATGCACGCTAGTAATTTATTTTACTCATTTAATTTTTGGATGGTTAGGACGACCTTCAGTTTTGAAGAGAGTTTATTTATGACTCGTCTGTAAGATGTCTTATTATGAGTAATATTTTGAAAACAACATCAGTTTCATGTCATTTAAGTGTGCACATTTATGTGTGCAAATTGTTTTGATAATGTAATAGAGTACCCTATTGAAATGTCAATGGAAATGGAGAAAATGATTTAAGAGTAAAACATTATAAAATATTTATATACAACTATTCTGAGTACACCTTGCATACTAATTCTAAGTTAAATATTTACTATTTGACTATTTCATTTTAACCATCTACTCAATGGGATGGCTGTTACCCGAACAGTGTACTTTTGCAGATCAGTTGGCAAATCTGTGATGTCCGATCATGGTATACATAGCTTATAAGGTTATTTCTGACCAAACAACGACTGGTGTAGATCGAGATCAGATTTGCTGGCTGATTTTGATATACACTGTTTTCACACACGATAAAACCCGTATATATGGATTGAAGGGTTAAACAGATCCATCTCTCTCTAACTAGTTTATCTTGACTTTTATTTTAAAAAGCCGTTATGAGGTGTCTCGAAATTTGTCATCGAAAAAGACCGACAAAGGATTGATCTACATATTTTACGCTGAAATACATCGGGTATGAACCTGTAAACCTGCATTGAACCCAAAATAGACGTAAAACTCGACAGATTCCGTTATTTATGTGATAGAGATGTTCACATAATAATTATGAGTATATTGTGTGAGTCCATAGGCATGCTAATTATATGATATACGAGGCCCTAAGGCGTGAAGTAATTGGATTATTGGTTTACAGGTGTAGTTGGTAATATTTGTCATTCATCAAGAAGCCTGAAGATTGGGACGTTTATTATACACAAGCTAAATATATACTAAAGGAATAAACATGAACAGTGGATCAAATAAAGCGCAAGCAATGGGCAAAGTGAGAGACAGTTGAGCGAAATAAAGCTCGAGGAACAGCATTGCACACAATTATGAAAAAAGAAGTCGGGTGATCAAAATCTATGACAGTGCACACAACCAATGATTTCAACTATTACTGTCAGATTTTAAAGTTTAAAATTGTGCACAACTAAGTCATAATTCAGTGTTTAACGGCATAGAAATTTAAAGAAAAGTAACTAAACCCCTTAAAATGAAAAAATAAATCTTTAATTAATTCAATTAACTTAGTCAAACTTTTTTTTACTGCAAACGTTATATGAGTATATTTTAATTTCTCGAAGGCGTAAAGAACATAAAGTTCATCCTGCGAGATGCTTATTCTAAGAAAACATTTAACATCGAGAGCAATAACTATCACTTGCCTCAAATCCGATGCAGATTGTGTGTGAAAAGTAAAGTAAAAACATTTCAGCCAACTTATTAAGAAAGTACTCTTTTTGAGTTAATTAGCCCGTGGAATGTCAGTCATCGGCGTGAAGATGTGCTGAGAAGAGATGTTCCTCATCACCTCCAAGGCACATGCTTCTGTTGACATTAAGCTATAAACATTACCGTGTGGATTGCCAATGAACTCAGTAACAAAATGTCTGTAAAGCAACTTCAGTTCATTTTGTATACTGTAGCTAAAGTTTAACTTCGTAAGTTGGCAAGAATATCGAAGAAAAACGTGCGACGCTAAATGCCACCAAAGAGGCTAGGGAAGATTGACGAAACAAAAATAGATATCTTAAAGAAATGTTAAATGCATATTTATAGAATAAAATTATTTGAATAAAACATGAATATTATCGAATACTATTTAATTAGAAATAAAAAGCTACAGAGAATTACTGCCAACAAAAGGCGAATAAAATTGTATCACCATATAAAGAATTCTAGAAAAATGCTCTATAAAGGGCCTGCGACTTGTATATATGTCTTTTTATTCACACCACAAAAAGGAGTATCACCAAAGAGAATAAACATTAAATGTCTATCCTGGGTTACCGATGTTATGCCTATTTGGGTGAAAGTGTCAATGAGCTTTTTGTTATAACCTTGAATGAAAATAAAAGGAGGCAACTGAGACAAGTAAACCTCAATTACTGCAACTGGTTCTGATATTGTGTAGCAAATTATCTAAACACATATAAATATTCCATAAAATAAAGCTGAGCTAGAACACCAGAGGTCTCCCAAATGTTGATCTAAAACACACAGCGCCAGTTCGTTGATAGTTCAAAACCAACGTGCTTCTATTTACAAACAATATGGATGGTGTTTATAAGTTCCATCAAATTGCATGATAATATAAACAAAGAAAAAAGTTTTTCATATTTTAATTTAGCCTCGACCTGCGCAACATACAACAAAATTATCCATATTGCGACGGTAAAAACATGTTTGAAACAAAAAAAAAATGAGAAAAAGTGTATTTACAATTTCTGACAACTACATGGTCATTGATACTGTAACAAAAGACATGAATACAATTATTGACATTAATAGCAAAACAGTGTTCACGATGGGCAAATGCAACCGTGACATTTACGTTAACGCTTGAATGACACACTATTATAAAGATTTTATCTCTCAGAAAGCAAATTTATGACATATTTTGATCACGATGACCCAATTCCTAAATGTCTAACTCTCTTGTAAGGATTCAGTAAATGTGAAATAAGAATGCAAATAATTCGGGACATCGTACATCTGACTATTACAGATATTCGTTTTCAGGCTTCACTTGACGATCTGGAAGCAAACTAAACATATGGAGAACGTTCAACCAAATGCTTGAGATTCATAGTTTTACGTTCTTTTCATCTTTGAGTTTAAGGCCCCGACATCTTACAAACATCATAAACTCCAAAGAAAGTTTTTCAAGATAAAGGTTATTCAAGGTTTCACTGATAGTATAAATGTCTAAGAGTTATGTATTACCTGTCAATCAGAAAGAGTCATATGTCGCTGGCATTCACTCAAGCGAAGTGAAGAAACACTTTTGTTAAGGAACACACACATTGACAGTCATTCGAAATTAGCGAAGTTTGATCATTCAATTAGCAAAACAAACGGACTTGTCATTTTGCATGATTTCATTTGTTTCAGTTCACAAGTTTCGAGTACACGAAGTGCATTTAACATTTGCTTACATTCCTTTCACGGTTTAGCTTTGGCATATTGCTGTGGAGTTTATAGAGTTCTATATAACCTCTTGTAAAAGGTGGGAAATAATGGTGCCAGTTATTTCTTTGGTAAATTTTCTTGGCCCAAATTGCTAACACTTCGTGAATTAACAGCTCACTTTTACTTTTGCAAACCAAGAAAACAATGCAGTCTATGTAGACATATTGTTGTGAATATCTGAGTTGCCAAGGTGTGAAATAATCCATCGGTATGTCTACAAAAGTCAATGTTTCTTATGGGTTTAGATTCATAATAGAATATTCTGCCTTCAGATATGCCACTACCAATTTTGGTGATATGTGGGATGAAACACATTAACCAGGAAATGAAGGCCTTTAATGACGAATACGCTTTATAAGTTTTGATGGAGAAAGTATCTGATTTATAATGGCATTTCTGAAAAAAAATTTGGTCACAGATATACTCACATTTTCGACCAGAGATTACACTGACAAGCTAGTCTGGTCATGATATTCCGTTGCTTTAAAGTTTAAACATACCTGTAAAATATCAACTTGAATTGTTTATGGAAAACACTGATGACAAAGTTTAAGCTTTGTTCGGAACAATGTTGACATCAAATTAAACCCCCAAATATTTCCTCGACTCTATCATCTACTTAAACAAATTTGGAGCATTAATTTTAAAGTAATTAGTTAATCAAACTTCGGTGGAAACAAACTTCGGCTATTTTTATAAGTGTCTGTTAACAAAAACAACAGATCTCACCATCAATCAGACCAAGAACGTCAACGCCTGGTTTGATAAATTTTGCATCTGGTGTTTTATTATCTGCAAGTGATGCATTAAAGTGTGCATTACGTTGAACATGGTTCCTCGTTTTAGTAACTGCTGACGTGTTGTTGCATTTCTTTATAATTCCTAGTCCTTAATCAGTTTTGGTTCTCTTTTTCGTTTATTGGTTGTATAATAAATATGTACTACATTTTTTTAACTTCTTTTATTTCTGTTTTCGCAGACATTGCTTTATCTGATATGTATACATTTATTTCTCGTTTTCATATTATTTGTCAGAGGTATGAGTTTAAAACGTGCAGATTTTAACCAGCTTAGGAAACATTTTCCCAAAGTCGAATTTGGTCAGATTTATCCAGGTGTATTGTACCGTTGCAAATTTGATTTGATGTATGATTTGACAACCCATAAGCAAAAGCGGTAAAGATCAAAAGACGGAATGTAAATCAGTTGACCTGTCACCGGACCTCCGTGCAACATTTTTCATTTTTTGACGGCACATGTTGTCATATTCATTAATACCGGTGTCTTCTTTCTTTTTCAATTCAAGTTCGTGCATTTGAATGCATTAGTCTGCTTAGTAAACTAGCTTTGAATGCAGTTTCAAATGATCTAGATTTCTTTATAAGTTGTTCATGGCTGTTTATTGACCCATTTGAAAATGACTATATGACCGTTGAAACGAACTGTCTTAAAACATAGTGCATACTTAAGTTTCGACTAAATTTCAACCGAAGTCTCAGTTCCTAACCGTGGTTTCCAAGCCCAAGTAGGCTAGGGCCCACATCATGCGTGATTCCAATTTGGCTTTTTAATAACATTACCGAATGGAAAAAATAAAAAAAATGAAGTATTTATTGGTGTTTATAATAATATTCCTCAGAATCTGCATAGATCCTTACTATACATAAGCGATTTCTTAAAGATTGATTTCAATATTAAACTCTGAGATTTACTTATTCCAAAGACAAAGCGTTAACCTCTTGGGTTTTCATTTTCGTTAATTTTTTTGTGTTACTGTTTTCCATTTTAAATCGAGCGTTTTATTAACCATGCTCTTTTTCTGTCTGCTTTATTGGCCCTGCGGAGGTCCCTGTCGTCTGGATGTGGCCTTTCCTGATTTGCATATTTCACCCTTTTATTAGCGTGAGTAACTCACATGATTTCTTCTTCTTTAGAAATATTCTTATTGACTCATAGATTACTAAACCTGTTCTTTTCATTATTTGCTACCTTCCAGCAACCATGACCCATTCCCAGGTGCGTCTAAATTATTAATCTTTTCCTTATAATCGCAATTTTTATGCTTGTTTCATTGACACCATTCTATAAAGCTACTAGGAACATGTCTCTTAGACCTTTTCATCCTTAAACGTTAATAATTAACGATTTAATACATTTTCATACCAGGGTGATCTAATGATCTACTGCACCACCTCTACTCAATACAATCTTCACTGATTCATTCCCCATTTCATGAAATTTAAATTTACAATTTATCTAATCTCAGCTATCCCGTTGGAGCTTTCATTAAAACTGAAGTAGCGAAAACAAATTGATTTTGAATTACCACTTTGACCCAAGTTAACCCATATGTTTACTATTATTTCTAAATGATTGGTTGATAAATGTATTAACGAGGCTTTGAGTGGAAGTCAAGGTATGTGTGGTTAGAGAGGCATATTGCTTTACCTTATCAGTACATTTAAATGTAAATTTGATTACGTGAGCGTACAAGCTGTAATAATTGATAACTGCTGGATGTTGCAATCTTGTGCACGTGCAGAGTGTGGTTAAATAAAATTAAACACGTAAACTTTCGAGTAAAAGCTCGTGCACTTACAGACTTTCACTTAACGGATTGAATCATATGATCAGACATCCGATTTCTGTTAAGTGAATCCCCGTATTTTTCTCCTCGGAGGCTCCCAAACACTTTCTGAAGTGTTCTGCTTTCGTATTCTCCATTTTGTAACATGGAAGTTCGCGCAGGCTCAGCAACAATATTTGATTTAGAGCTAGACGGGTATTGTTATAGACTGTCATATATTCATAAAGAACAAAAGGACACACTACTAGAACAAATCTTAAATAGAGAATATTTAGGTCACTGCCTTTCTGAATCGAGGTTTGGTAAAATATGCATGGCGAGGGTCAACCGAGCCATTTATCTTTTTCGAAGACGAACCTTATAAATTCAAGGTCAGAAATTAACCTAAAGTTCTATTTATATTTTACATAACATGTAATTCAAACAATAACTGTGATCGATCCCCACTCAGTAATGCCAGCATTTGTAACATGTGGCGTCTTTCTTAGCTGTCATCGTTATAAACATTAATATTTTCGTACAGTATCATGGGGTGTTTTTGTTAATATATTCTCTATATTACCAAGTTCCCGACTTTGGGTAATGCCATCAGCTATCTGTAGTATTGTATCATGTGTACATTATCGGAAAGTCCAGCACAATTATCTGTTCCGATTATTGAATCAAAAGCTCGAGGAAAATCCACTCACACGCTCAAGTATTAAATTGAAGATCAAAAGATCAATTCCATATAATATTTATCATGAAAATGAGATTTTTCAAAACCCAAGTAAACAATTAGAACTGACTGCAAGATTTATTTTAATCCTCAAGTAGTTTTGATAACTAAATTCAACAAATTGAAGTTATTGAATATCGAATGGATAACTCATACTGGACAAAGAACAGAAACAATATATAAAATATGCAGAGTCTGAATCATTTACTTCATAGGTTATGGCTGTAGATCCACATAGGCGAACAGTGTAGATCCACATAGGCGAACAGTGTAGATCCACATAGGCGAACAGTGTAGATCCACATAGGCGAACAGTGTAGATCCACATAGGCGAACAGTGTAGATCCACATAGGCGAACAGTGTAGATCCACATAGGCGAACAGTGTAGATCCACATAGGCGAACAGTGTAGATCCACATAGGCGAACAGTGTAGATCCACATAGGCGAACAGTTTAGATCAGCCGGCACATCCGCTGCGCCATTTTTGTATTCTTTTGTGCCAGAATGAACCACTGGTTCAAATCAAACCTACCCCCCCTCCCCCCACATTGACATTCTCTCCCGTTTCCATATTTTTCATCCACTTGAGTTTTGGCTTAGTTCAGTACCTTCAATAAGTTCTTGTCGTGTCTGTTTTTATTCGACACATCACTGGTGCTTTATTTCTTGTTTTCGAATGCAGATAGTTTGCTTTTGGTTTATGTAACTGCAATCTACAAATACACAAGAACCACTTCTAGAAACAAGATGTTTACATTGTTATTGCTTACTTTCTGATTGTGGGACTTTTCAATGCATTCTTTGAGAAAGATTTCACGTTTAAGAATTTCAAACCTAGATATTTTTCCTCAAGTTATCAAATTAAATTATGACTATTTCAAATCTGATTTCCAGTGGCAAGTTTTCAGAAGAGGATAACTGCAGGATCCCAATTAGAGCAAATTCTGATCGCTAAACCATGCACGCTCACTCGCCGCTAGCGGTATCAGACACAACTCTTGGTGCTGATTTCACGCGAATTCGGTTGCCAATAACAACAAATATTATACACCACGTGGAGAATGTCTGCAATTGTAATCCAAAGATTGTAAATAATATCAAAGTAGTTGGGTTCTTTTTTTTCTTAATTTGAGGATGTGTATCTTGTCTTTTTCGGAATGGGTTGCTTGCAGGTTACAACATTCTGATATATACCATACGTAATTGTTACACTGTTTACACAATATTTATTCGCATAATAACATTGGAAGATGACATATGTCGCCCTCTTTTCCAGGTAAATAGAATCTAGAAACGTGATTTAGGTGAATTATTCTGGCAAATCTCGAATGGTTACAATATTGTGTTTATCAAGGCGTTGCTCTTGTTTTTTTACAAAAATAATTTTATTTTATTTATTTTGAATGCTATTGGGAATGTTTTGCAGCATTACAGTTAACAGTTGTGAATATTTTAACCATTTAATATTCCGAATTAAAAACTTCAATATTTCTGAGAAAACCTTTAAATAATGTTTGGGTTTTTTTTTAAAAAGACAATGTCACTGTATTTAAACCAACAGTCATAAATATTTGACATATTGTTCGCAATATATGGATTTAAACTCTAATAATGCATGAACGCATACATCTTTACTTCTAAACGATGTGTAAGATTGAGAAAAACAGTAATGACTTTATAAATGACTTTAATTCGATATTTTGATCTTAGTAGCGCCGTGTCTGGTTTAGGACTATCATTACCTTGTATTGTCAGCTTAGAGGCGTGTCAGGTTACCATTGTCCACCTTGCTAGCAGCAGACACAACAGTAGCACCTGGACTAAGTATAATCTGATCTGAAATGTCAAAGCTAAGGGTGATCCAATGGTCAGCTTTTTACAGTTTTAAGAGCGACATTTGATATCATTATAATTAGCAATAAAATGCCTTAACAACTCAAAGGTCAAATAACATCTGAATTTCCGAATCGTTCTTTTAATACAAACGGCGGTGTTCGAATATCTTCGTTACGCTACGATCATTCGAACGCTTCGCGGGATTGATAAATAATATCGGATATTTGTACCGAACGTCGTTCGTTGGCTATGTTGGCAAACATTCTCGCCTTACAATCTGAAGTCTGATTGGAAGAATAGGGGTCTGCGATTGTTTCTGTTGGTCTTATATAGCGATTTACCGTTTAAACGAAAGGAAACCACCAGGTATTCAGTGCTTAAAGATAATTTATAATTCATAAACAATATACTGTTTTAAATCAAAATATCCCTGGAGTGAAGGTAGGCATCTGTTTTGTGCGATATCCCGCGTGGTTACTGCCGTAGTTCAAAGCAACGAAATGTCGTAAAACATGTTTGTTGATATATGTTATTGTACCAACTGACGGGTCAGAAGCACTTGTGGTTAAGTGGAATTAAGAGTCAATATAAGTATTGTCACACACAGAAGTAGTTTTATGCATCACACCTTGTCGAAATGCTTATATTGAATGCTGGTATCTATATTACAGTATGCGACCAAAAGTAACAATTAGTAGCTAAATTTTAATATGAAAATCAATCTTTACCGCGAGATGAGTGCTCGTTCTAATTAAAGTTATGTGAAAGATTCCTTACGTCTAGGACTCTTCAAAGAATAGTATTAATAGGGGTGTCTTTGGTCGCATATAAAGGTGAAATATGCATATCAGGATTGGCCAAACCCAGAAAACACAGCATCCCCACACAGCCAGACGCCAGAAAACACAGCATCCCCACACAGCCAGACGCCAGAAAACACAGCATCCCCACACAGCCAGACGCCAGAAAACACAGCATTCCCACACAGCCAGACGCAGAAGAGAAAGAGAGCATTGGTTTATAAAATGATCAATTTAAAAAAAGACATCAGAAACAATAAACGAAAATGAGAACCCGGTTAATTTACTCTGGCTAACGTAAAAAAAACCAGGGCCCAAGATCATAAAACTAAGCTTTGAGATCAGTCTCAAATCTCAAGCATCTGATTGGCTGAAATGGCGACTGGTTGCCATTTCAGCCAATCAGATGCTTGAGATTTGAGACTGATCTCCAGATTTAGTTTTATGATCTTGGGCCCTAGTTATGATGAACGTTTTAAATCATTATAAATACGTTGTTTTTCCAAATTCCTCTGCATATATTGTAAAAGAATTTACATAATATATGGATAGGCTAGTATTACTATAGACAAATTACCATCTAAATTTACAAAACCACACGCTGACAGGAGGAATGTTATAAAACAATGTTGTCTAATCATTTACCTATATACAAAAACAGTGACAATGCAGCGCTCTTAATTAGATCAAGTGCATGCGATATCTAACTTGTATGTCTGGTTCTGTTAAATCATCCCATTCAAATATTTTGCTCAACAGTTGTCAAAGAACGTTTTAGAACACTTAAAAGTTCATTTGCATTTTGTTATAAGTTTATTGTCTTATAGCGCATGATCTTGAGTTCTTGATATCCTGGCATGTGGATATGCAAGTATGTGGTTGGTGCAGACAGAATCCGGGTTAAATACGTTCTTACATTGACTGTCTTCAGAAAAGTTCTCTTCTTTTTCGTTAATTGTCAGCGTGTTGGTTGTCTTATTTGAAATTGTTCTTCTTAAACACCAATGCTCTCTTTTCTTTCTCCAAATTTTGGCTGTGTGGGAAGGCTGTGTTTTCTGTGTGTTGCAATTCCTGATATGCATATTTCATTGTTTAAAGAAATATATTTTAAACTTGTGCTCTCTGTTTGGCTGTGTGGGGAGGCTGTGTTTTCTTCATGTAGCTTTATTTAATATTTTCATGATGCATAATATAATGGTATAAAAACGCGAACAAGACGGTCATTAAAAAGAAACAAACAATTAACCTAAATGATGCCCTTATCATGTTAAAGGTCAAGTTAGCGAGAGAAAAGTAACAAATTTACATACAAATCTATTATCATATGACAATGAGCTGATTTGCCCATTGATGACAATTTGTCCGTTTCTTATGATGTTTATACGATGTTTGTAATCTCATACAGAACCACCGGGCTACATCTTTATGATGGTAATCTCTGCAATCTGGATTATAATGTTAGGAAATTTGTTTTATTGCCTCGGCACGATTATTATATGATATCAGGCACGTGGCTTATGTTATTTCTGTAGTTCTACGATAATGAATACCTTCCCAATGATACTGAATATCATGTCATATGTAACAACCCATTGAATAATTTCATTGTTTTTATAATGGTTATTCTTCTGTCTTGGAATATCCATAGTTTTAAGAGTGGCGTGAAGGGTTGCACGAAAGACTGCCGTGACAACATTGATGTAAAGAACGAGTTATGACAGTTTTGCATGCAATCCTCGTTATGCTATCATGGCACGTGAATGCTTTTTTGGCGATAAAGGTTTTTACAATAATTGCATTTGTTTTGCAATTGTTCGGCTCTGCCTTTTACATGAAAGCAGTCAAAAACTTCTGCTAGGCTTTCAAAATATAATTTTATTATGAACCTTATTTGCTTTACCGTTATGTGGATTATGTTTCGATTTTTAAATTTATTTTTTAAATCGGCTTCTGTTGCTTTAATCGTATATCTAACCTATTACCCTGAAAAATTAACGCAATATTACATTGTTTTTCAAAGACAAATTATTTTCTCACAGCGTTTGTCTTATACTGGTATTTATGAATGAAGAAGACCCGACAGACGGTAGATTGGCCTGATAACTCGTCGATGTTGTCACCGATAATATCTCAAAATGGATGTAAAAGAGAATATAATTAAAGGCAAAAACTACCCTGACGGATTAATTGATCACTTTCAAAACGTGCAGGTGTGAGAAGAAGTGAAAAGAAAAGATTTTGATGATGATAATGTTTAAGTAGAGTGGTAAAGCAAATGAATGCATGCTGTCCTATTAGCGGCTAGATCGTGTAGAAGTTAAAAACAACTTTTTGACATGAGACACCACCACGCCCACCATATAGCCTATCAATATTAATAAAATATCGTATTAATAATTTTTTATTGTCCTTATCATTTTTTCATCGTAATTCTTTGTTTATCCTTATAACACCCGCTGATTGAATTTCATAAGGATAATACATAACCCCCAATACATTCTATTGTTTTCGATAAATTGTTTGGGCATCGGGGTTAGCCATGTTCCAGTCTTTGTTCTGCCCTTTTCGTCTGTGGTTTGAATTACATAAATTAATAAAAACTTGCGTAACAGACTCAACTCCTTGTAAAGCATAGACATGCGCAGTGGCACAGCATGCTGGGACGGTGGTTCTTGACAGCTGATGAAATTTAGAAATATGTAAAGAAAACTGACAAAAGTGAAGATATACATCTCAAAGATGAAACTCGAACTTCCTTTGTTATATCAAACTTTTAATTGTCGATAATGAACTAACTGTTCGGAAAGAAACATAATTAAACTTACGTGACAAAGACGATTTTTTTTCGTTTACAGCGAAGTATAGATTTAAATGAAGATGTGCTTAAACGCTTTAATAGCTGTTCATTATTTCGTTCTCTTCCGTTTGAAGATGTTTGAATAGCAGTAAAAAATGTGTGTTATAGAATAAATGCTCATAAAAGGTCACAGTGATTACCGCTTAAGATGTGTTTTGTGGTCGTTTAAGGTAATTATATGATGACCTGGCGGGTGGTTTCCTGTTCAGCAATCAAAATAAAGCCTGTGAAATAGAAGTATAAACGTTTAACTATTTAACACCAGAAAAAAAGAAATTGTTTTAATAATAATACTGTATGCAACTTGGCGTTTCGATAGATGGTCTATAATTATCTACATGTATCCGCAAACATGAACATACCAAATGTTTTCACAACAAGCATATTATTCAGGCTACAGTTTTTGTACCGAGGACATAGTTAACACATTTTGCTAATGAATCGTTTATTAAAACTGCGTGAAATATGAAGTTAACAAATGAGTATGTGTGTTAGATAGATGACATATTCGCGCCTTGAGCCGTAATGGAGACAAAGTAATAATTTACGACAAATTTTACAGAGCAACACCTCTTTGACACAGCTATGTCTTTGTATAGTTAAAGATTAATTGCTTGCGACAATAATTAAAAAAAATCAAAGTCCGTACACTAACGTGAAGCTAAATTCTGTTTTGTATCATATTTTGTTCTGCTAGTATGCTATTAAACATGTTTTAACAAATAAAGATTTTCTGTGAAGACTTATTGCGGGCTGGTGTAATGAAACACATAAAACAAAAATATCACTGATAATTGGGGGCAGGTCACTGGAAATTGTAAAGGAAATTTGACGCCATTCCTTGAAATGATGTCATAAAGTGAAACAGGCGAAATTGCTTATCGTGCAATTCGCGTAAAATTAAAATTTTATAGTAAAATTTTTTAAAACAAATCACCTATTCGTTATGAGAAAATAAAAGACAGTTGTAAAAAAATAAAATATGCATATCAGGCATTGCAACATTCAGAAGACATAGCCTCCCCACGCAGACGAGAGAGCATTTTTAATAAAATGACAAATTTCAAAACAGACACCTCAAACAATTAATTAAGTTCTTTTCAAATATAGTTACAACTACAATGTCATAACACAAGGTCTCGTTTGACTGTCATGTTGGGCGATACTTAACATCCTGTTTCCATTTTCAAGCCAGTATGATTCGCCCTGAAACAAAGCATAAGGCAACTCAGCAATACCGACCATTGTTCTTAATGTAAGAAGCTGATCAGTACCCAAGGTTATAAAACTGAGCATGGAAACCAGTCTCAAATCTCAAGCATCTGATTGGCTGAAATGGCGACCAGTCGCCATTTCAGCCAGTCAGATGCTTGAGATTTGAGACTGGTTTCCAAACTCAGTTTTATAACCTTCAGCCCAGATGATAAGGTCTGCATGAAGCAGTGTTTCGTTACAGGGGTTAACAATTAAAAGAGTGAAGTGTTCAACAAAAAGAGTTATGACACATTTAAACATCATAGACGTGTTCTTAAGCACCAATAAAACCCAGCGATTTGACTATAACATCATGTTGTGCAATGTTGGTGTGTCGTTGAGATACAAATTACGAACAAAGTTTTTTCTCCCGATCATCTTTCATGACTTCCATAAAGAATATTTATTATCCATAAAGATTGCCTAATCTGCTATCTGATGTTCACTTATAAAATAAGCAATAAATTACCTGTGATATTGTCACTCTACCAGTAGATGAAGATGCTATCAGAACACAGGATGTTTTCCAAGGAGTTCCGGATTCATCACGCGCTGACACATTGAGCGCTTGTTAACAAGCTGTCAGTGATCCTGATCAGTGATTAAAACAGTTTATGCATTTAAACCAAAAAACCAAATTTCAATTCATAAAATATGATAAATTATTTTAATCAGGATACTCTATGATGCTTTCAAAGAGATGATTACCGAGGAAATTGGGATATGGTTATCAAAAAATTGAGGGAAGCTTATTCTGGCATTGAAGCTGGATTCTTCAATGAATGGGTACATTCTTGTAATTAAAGAAAGTCCATAAAATGCTTGTAATGGTTTCTGCAAGTGCATTGGCTAATTTTAAATATTGCATTTTGTTCTGGTGGATTTAAGCGTACTCAGGCAGAAAATAATTTAATTAAGATCAGCACCACATGGCCGATTAGCTCAGCACACAGCTCGGTTAGTTAGCTTTGTATTCCATAAATGATACATAAAATTGCTTTATGATTCCCACAAGTTCTCTATATATTTCATTGAAAACAACGGAAATGTGTATGGCTATTGTATTGCTTGGTTGACTTTTGACGCGTTTGACAACATTCATTAGATAAACGTTTGATTGTTTTAAGTCAGATTCAACTCCTATTTACATGTAGTTGTGACATTTGATGGCTTCCGCCGGCCATTGTTCGACGGATCAGGTTTTCAATACTGTATACCTCTTATCTTTAAAGCTTAACCTTAAATATATATATATACGTTCAATCAACAACTATTCGAATAATGTTTTGTTTTTCAATATTTTAATGTTATCTAATCTTTTGACATTTTTTGTTAATTTATGGTATTTCATTAATAGATCTCGCTGGAGGTGTGCTTGGTTTGGATTTCCATTGTCTGTTTAATTTGATAGTTCAGTCGTTCCAATGACACTTATGACTTTAATTTTCTTGTTGTTTGATTTTTACTCGTGTTACTTGTGTAAAGTTCATTAATGTTTATTGTAGCCTACAAGCGCCATTTCATACCAGCACGGCTGCAAGTGTAAACAGTGCCAATACCAATGCCAATAAGTTTATTTGCTCAAAACATAATACTGTGGTCGTCAACTGCAAAAAACAACAGATCTTAAGTAAAAAAAAAATACATAATATGAGATTAATAAAAACGTATTTATAATGAAAACAAAACTATTAAATTTAATTAAACATCAATTTCTCGACTCGATGCAAAGAATCCATGAAATTCTAACTTATTTTGCAGTGATATGAGAAATTCTTATAGACCTGTAACTACATGTATATAGTGCTTATTTCATCACGAGTTGTTATATGTGAAAGCTACAAACGTTGTCATCTCTAACTATTACATATGAAATATATGCTACATGACAACTTACTTAATAAATAATGTTCATCAAGAGGTGACTAACCTACTTGCTTATTGGATCCTACATTTTATTATATATATAATCATAAAATGCAAATTCTGCCAACATTTTAGTAACGCGCTGATTAGAATGAAATTGGAACGTAAAGAATCAGGAATGCTTTGACACATTTTTTAAAATAAATTGTTTCATAAATCTATCGGTTTTGTGTTAATAGTTATTATTACAATGTATTATAATAACCCGTTTGATTCGGTGTTGACGATGGCGTTAGCAAATAGAATAATAAAATTTTGTGGTGAAATGATCGGTGTAATGTCCTCTTATATATCGCCAATTTGTGGATGAAATAAGATTGATTATTGTTTTGTTATAGTGTTAATTTGACCACAGTTATTTACGAATTAAACAAGTCAACATTGACAAAGAACAGTGCAGCTAGTACTAATTGTGATTTATTGTAAAATTATTATATAAAAACGTATATCTATTAAAAAAAACGTTAAAAGATATTTTATTAAAAATAACAATTAATCGTATGACGTTGAAATTGATTTACATCGACGTGGAACTGTTGACAGGTCACGTGACTCGATATGTTATATGAATGTACTTGTCAGTATTACATGGTCTATTTTTTCTTCAGAAACTGTGTTTTACCTCTGATTTATGAGTCCCGTCCACAACCTACTAATCACTCACGCCCATAAACTGTTAAACTGACCACCGTTGTCCACGGCTGTGTCCAGCAGGTGGTCACCTCGGTCATCTTGGTGGGTTAAACATAAACAGCCAATTAGCGTCACCAAGTTAAACACACATTACTGGACAGTCGTCGTGATCTTAATGGTTCCTAACGTGCCAACAATTTTGTCTCGTCTGCTATTGAGGCGTTTTGAAAACCATTTGCGGAAATGACCTTAAATTATGTTAATGCATACTGTTTGACTGTATGAAACAAGGGCATCATATATTTCTGTGTGCTCTGTGTGCGAGTATCTCCTTAAAAATTGTTAATTTGTTGAAACATAATTTTGTCATTTGAATGGAGTCAGTGAATATTAAAGAGTTTTGACTTTGACTTTGACCCAGTGCAGTCCTAGTCTTCATCCCATATATTCAAATATATTAAGTAAATCAAAATGAAGAAATATGAATGATTTTCAATCAGTGTCACCCTTAACTTTTAGATATTTTACGATTTGTTTAATAAAATTGTAATATATGATCAGGAAAGAATGTAAAAATTGCAAGATTTCTATTAAGATATTAAATACATTTCGGCAATATTTAACACGATATTTTTTCAATGTAATATATATCGCAATGATCAATAACCAGTTTGAATTAGACACATCTAAAGCGTAAAACTGAATTATTTTTTTCTTCTATTTCAGAGATTTAAGTTTCAACAAAATAAAACGAATTGGGCAGAGAACTTTAAAAGGCTCAAAAGTTTTGAAAAATTTGTAAGTATGATTTTTTTTACAGTAAGATGAATTGAAAACAGTCGATTTGCAGAAGTAAATAAATCAAGTTAGTCCTTGTAGTATACTAATTTCTATTGTAAATTAATGTTAATTAAGAATAACAATAAAACTGGACTAATGTCAAATGAAAATCAAACCCTTATTTGCCAAATCCTGAAACTGTCAAGAACAACTGGAATGTGTTCTCGGACACTGGTGCCCCCACTGTTGCAACAAAATTTTAAATAACAAAGGGTAATAACTCTGGTAAAAATGGTCGCATGAAAAAATCCTTTCTGTACGATTGTCAACACATCCTGCTTCATCATCTGTGCAAGTTTGAAAGAAATCTGCCTTATAGTTTAGGAGAAGTTGATGCCACAAGATTTGGGGACGGACGAGTGCACTTTGTGCGGGCATAAAAAACAAGCACGCTGCACAATAACAATTATTAGTGGATAGTTAGTGTATCATGTCACATTACTGTCAGCATGACAAGACGGACCATTCTCTGACACTCGTGACACCAAGGCAATCTGCACCGAGTAAATAAGACTCTTTAATCAAAGGGACATAAGAGCAAGACAGCTCAATACAAATCACACCTTGCTTTCCACGCGGCTTCCTAAAACGCTGATTCTGAATCTTCATACAGGGGCGAATCCAGAGGGGATTCAAAGGGGTTGCTTGAACCCCTCCTCCCATTTGGGCAGTAATATATTTTTAATGAGACTTTTGGCCAAAAATGGAAAATATCGCGTGACTAGCCTATGACTACCCGCAAACAAACCCCTTTTCTAGGAATCTTGCATCCGACCCTGTCGTGTCATGATTTCCATGTGCGAATCGACCAATAATGTGCAGCTCACGGCAACTTTTACACAAAAGAACGTCAGCGTGGTTATATCGATAGATTTGAAATTGGCAACACTTTTTCATTTCTCTTGTCATGCTTGTTAAACTGTCTTACCATTTATAGATATCATTGAAACACTCTCTTATTCAGCTGCACCTGCACAAGCAGAGCATTTAGTCTGAGCCTTTCACCGCTGCTGACCTGGAGTCTCATTTGATTTAAACATTGACAATATTTCTAACTTGCTTGCACCTGAACAATCAGAGCCTAATGTAAAGAAGCCAATACTTGTTGACCTAATCTCTCCAAAAAACACTAGCCTCTTATCTGAACGTCGAAAATGTCACTTGGAACGTACAACGTTAGGGTATGAAGTAATGAAGTAATATGACCTTGCTTGTTGATACAGTCTGACATTGCAAGTCATAACTTTCTCGTTCCTCTAGTCTAACATTGATCAATTTTTGCTGAAACATGTTCGTAGATTAAAGTCTCAAATGGAACCTATCCAAATTGAAGTGTTGTGATGACAAGCAGGGGTAATAATTGGAATATGAAACTATGTTTGATTTTATTAAAAGTTCTATTTTTCTGAAGCACAAATACTTATCTTTGAATTTATCAGCATTTACATTATGGCTACATTAGTTTTGAGTTTTGTTTTCTTCAGTGGTTTTCTGGCATTGTGAACTGTAGTTAGTCTCTCTCTCTCTCTCTCTCTCTCTCTCTCTCTCTCTCTCTCTCTCTCTCTCTCTCTCCTTTAAGTTCGCTGTGGCTCTAAATAAGGCTTTTCCTGATATTTGTAGATTTGGCCGCCACACACCAGCTTCTTTATTATCTTTAATTACAACAAAGCATTAAGCCACACAAGAGTGCTTTACGTTTTCTCGGTGCAAGATTCCAGTTCTTTGAACTTGTGCTTAAATCTCAGCTGGGGAAAGTTATCTCTGATAACAGGGGATAAAGAAAGCGTGCCGGGCAACAGGGCAGATTAATTCATTGAAAACACATTTTTCGTGTAATTCCAACTTTAAAAATAAACACAAAATCTGATCTATGAAATATTTTGGCAATGGATTATTCACTTTTGTCTGATGGGTCAATGCCGATTCAGTCTAAGTATTTTAGAAATGACAGTCCCGATTTATTTCTTCTTTCGACGTGTTATTATTTTATATGAACAACACATTTAGTTTACAAATTAACAATCGTGTTATTTAAATTAAATAAACAGTTTTATTGTTTCAACCAGGGCCCAAGATCATAAAACTTAGACTTGAGATCAGTCTCGAATCTCAAGGATCTGATTGGCTGAAATGGCGACTGGTCGACATTTCAGCCAATCAGATGCTTGAGATTTGAGACTGATCTCCAGATTTAGTTTTATGATCTTAGTCTCAGAAGCCTTACCAGTAATAAACTTCATTTTGGTGTACGAAGGGGAGGCACTACCCGTACTTCATCAACTGCAATTGTTGTTTACCCGTATTTTATAAACCACCTTAGAGTTTGAACCAGAGGACGTTACCGTATTTTAATGGTGTTTTTTTTTGCTTTTTGTGCTGCTTTTTTTGAGCAAGTGGGCTTTGTATTTATTTGTTGTTATTTTTTTAAACTTTGGTCCGTAAATGAAACATTTAAGAAGAAAACTTTATAAAGAAAAGTTGGTGATTTCTCTGCCATATACTGGCACGGCTTTACATCACTCCAATAAAGATTTTTTTCATATTTTCTATTTAATGTCTTTTTAAGAAAAATGTTACACCAGTAATTTTCATCAGATAGATAATTGACACACAATAAAACATTTGGGAACTCCTGTATAAGATTTCTTGAATAATTGTAAGCGCAGTCGTACATTCAGTCAGTCCCATTGTGCACTGACACAATCTGGAGATTTTTAAAATCATTAAAAATGTTCAAATAGATTTCGCTTCCCTACAAGCTATTGTTAAGAGTATATCTAATCTTGCACTAATGAGTTCGAAAATACGCCCAAATTAAAGATATCCGACCCAGTCTGTCAGTAAATGAATTGCCACAAATATTCAATTTCGGAGGGATTGTTACAATAAATCATTGAAATTTGATACTTATTGTCAATAATGTTGTCATTTAATTTGTTTTATCAATGGTCATTGAAAGCACAATAAAAACGTGAAAATAGTAGACTTAATTGTGTGTATATAAGTATCTTTATCATCTATCATTCATTTTAGCCTAGTTTCATCCAATTCTAGATAGCAATACATCCTTATTTTCATGGAGATTTTACGTCAGTCAATCTTTACCATAATTCAGTAACATACTCGGTCAAAACTTGTTTTTTTCTATTAACTAAGCTCTATAAGCTTTTACTTCTGGTGGTGTTTTTTGCTGGTTTTCTGGTATTTTATCCAATTCTAGATAGCAATACACACATATTTTCATGGACTTACTTTTTACGTCAGTCAATCCTTACCATAATTCAGTAACATACTCCGATCAAAACGTGCTTCTTTCTACTAACTTAGCTCTATAAGTTTTTGCTTCTGGTAGTGTTTTTGCTGGTTTTCTGGTATACATGCATGTTAAAAGTGATAACATTTAAGTTTCCCGCCCAAACAATGCACATTCTGTTGATCTGGTGCCAAGGTTATAAAACTGAGATTGGAAACCAGTCTCAAATCTCAAGCAACTGATTGCCTGAAATGGCGACTGGCCGCCATTTCAGCCAATCAGATGCTTGAGATTTGAGACTGGTTTCCATGGTCAGTTTTATAACCTTAGGCACTGTGCCCAAGATCATAAAACTAAATCTGGAGATCAGTCTCAAATTTTAAGCATCTGATTGGCTGAAATTGCGACCATTTCAGCCTATCAGATCCTTGAAATTTGAGACTGATATCAAAACTTACTTTTATGATCTTGGGCCCTGTGGACACACAGAAGCGGATCAAGAGAGGTTTCGTTTCGGGCAGCAATATTTTAATTTTCTTGGAGATTTTGTATACTTAAAGTCGGAAATTATCATGTTACTTCCCTAAACGAATCCACTTTCTGGAAATCTTCCTTCCGACCCTGATGCATTGGAACCGCCCTTTAACTGTGGCTAACATTTCAAACAGATCCAAGATATTGTTTCTTTGTTTTCCAGACAACTAGATCATAACGAGATAACATGTATATCAGATGCAACCATCTCAGGGCTACAAGAAATGATATATTTGTAAGTATGCTGTGTTCCTCTTAAGATGATAAACTAAGAAAGGACTCTGGTCGTCATTCCAGCTAATCAGATGCTTGAGATTTGAGACTGGTCTCCAGATTTAGCTTCATGATCCTGGGGACCTGTTTCAGTATTTTTAAGCATTCTTTGCTACATTGTTAAACGTGAAAAGGTCCACCTCAAGTTATGCAAGTTTAAGAAAGAAATTATAATGGTTTTCTAAAAAGAAAAGAAACAACAGACAACAGCGGGTATTCAAGTTCTTACATATACTTTATGTATAGCTGTTTCGTTTATCATATGCCGCAAATTATGACAAATAACAAAATTGTTTTATGACTAAAATATAGTAGAATACTTCTGAAGATAAAACACACACATCCGTCAAAATTTACATATTAATAACAACAGAATATTACCTTAGTAATTATGAAAACATCAAGAATACATTATTTCCGAGTACTTTATTATCAGATTAAATTGTCAACTTATGATGCATTTTCATTTCAGAACATTAAACAACAATAATTTAACGACGTTACCTGAAAATATTTTTACCGGAATGACTCGATTAAAGGTTTTGTAAGTATTTCAGTACAACACTTTTAAATGCCAAACTGCTACTTTTTATGAATTATAATATCATAAAACAAACTTTAACTTTCAAATACCTCCGAAGTAATACTCAATGTGGCTCGGCAAGACTGAAGGAGACTGCTGAGATGAATGGTCAAGTAGCTTCCAAAACGGGTTCTGAACTTTACATTACGAGTACTTTATGATAAAATGTTTTTTTTTACCAAACGGGTTCTGAAGTTTTAAATAGATATAATAATAATATAAATATGTTTTTAATGCCGTTTAGTCCTAACTGGGATCTTATGCTATAAATTGTCATCAGATCTTAGGCAATGCTTTTGACAGAATTTAGGTTTTTATAAAATTGTTAAGTGAGATCCAAAGTGAACATCTTAGTTTACAAAAATCTACCTCTTCTTACACCAAGATTTAATACTGAAAATATATGGTGTACATTGGGTAATACATTACTTTTTCTCAGTGATACATGATGTAAAATAGAGGAATAACGTACTGAACGTCCTCAGTTTTATGCCATCAAAATACAAAATTTAGTACTTGCTGCTGAGATATTATTGTAATCTCAAGAGCGAAGGCAATCTAAACAGTTTATAAACCCTTAAACGCCATGACAAAGCAACTATTTACATTGTAACGAGAACTTGCGAACCATAAATATACTGTTAAGAAGACATGACTATGTTATGTACAAATTTCACTTTTTAGACGATTACGAGAAAACAAGTTTTCATGCGACTGTCACCTACTGTGGCTGTCAAGATGGCTGCGTCCCAGAAAGAGGCTTGCGAAGCATCTCACGTGTCATGGTCCAGCCAACTTCAAGGGTCGGCTGTTCAGCAGAGTTAATGACCATGAATTAAAATGTAACGGTAAGTGTGCACCGGACATTACAAAAACTAAATACACTCAAATATTTTTTATCATGACATTTTGAGCGTGGGAAGATAAAAAACTCAAAACTATAGAAAAAGAAGTGAACTGTAACGAAATGTGGAAAACATTAGTGAAATATAATAATTAGACAGTGTTTATTTCATTGCAAGAAATCATATGTTGGTGTAAGATTGTAAGATGACACCGTAGTTAGTCCTAAGAGAATACTTAATATAGATAATTTATTAAGTTGCTGTGTTAGGACTTCAGAGACTATACTTTGTCCAATAGCATAAAATGAATCTGGAGACCAGATTCAAATCTCAAGCATCAAATTGGCTGAAATGGAGTCTAGTCTCGAATATCAAGCGCCTAATTTGTCTCCATTTTCAGCAAATCAGATGCTTGAGGTTTGAAACTGGTGGACAGTGATAATCGCCCTATAGTTAAATGCTAAATAGAATATGTATAGATCTATTTAATTGATGAACATCCTTTTACATTATATTTTTGATACATTTACGTTTTCCCAACAGATGTGGACTCGTCCAGGGACACCTGTGCAGAAGAGGCTATATGTCCACCGGAGTGTACTTGCACCGGATCTTTTGTGGATTGTAGGGATCGAGGTCTTACTGAAATTCCAGACCTACTTCCGGTTGATGCAACGGAATTGTAAGTTGCCAATCACAGTGAAGCATATAAAAACTTAGATTTTTTTTATTGTAACCATAACTACTTCAACTATAGCTCACACAATTGTAAATTCTAATTTCTCTGATTCACTTATCATAAGATTCATTGTTTGAACAAACACCCGTATGCACTTTTACACAGGAATCAATGAGAATCTTTAAAAAAGTGAAGCGAAGTTGCAAGATACATAGAAAAAAGCAATAGTATGTCTTTGCACTATTTAACCCTTCATGCAACTAAATGTGCAAAAAATAATTAATTTACATCTAGATGATTCGCAAACTTCTCATAAAAGATGATAAAAGATTAATAATTCCTGATAAATCTGACATTTCAATGGCTGGAATATATCATGAGATGTTTAATATAAATGATAAACGAATTATCCTCAAATGACCTTTTCATAAAAATGATATAGAACACGGGGCTAGAGATGATTTATAGACTTGTTAGAGATAATAGCAGATAATAGCCTGGTCAGTTCAGAAACTACTCGAAACTATTCAAAGCTTGAGACAAAATATATGGTATTATATTATTTGACAGTTCTGGCCAAATTTTGACGAATGGCGGAAAGCCTAAATGATTTGAGTGGCATATCTAAGATAAAATATCAATCAATCATATTTTCTTTCATGTGGCTAACTATGGTTTGATAGATGTAAATAAACATACAACAAAGAAAACAACTGAGTATTTAACCACGGTTGGTGATAATTGGAATCATAAATTTGACAAGTTACGGTCTGTGTTATATTCTTTCAAATAAAACAAATAACAGCTTTAATTTTAGGTTTTTGAACTTGATGTAAGCCAAAATCAGTTGTATCAAATACAGTTTTATTGTCCTGGTTCCTGCTTTTCATTTGACAGTGCTCTTTTTTTTTGCTTATTTAGCGATTTGTCTAAATACTTTTTTAGGGATGACGATATTCTTTTGAAATTTCAAGGTTAATGTCTGCAGCCCCTATACAGTGTTCCAGTCGAGACATTCCTTTTTCAATCACATAATCTCCCGCCGTATGGTTCCTGTGGGAAATAAATTGTGAATAGACTGTGTTAGGAGACTAATAGACAGAGTATAATCATCTATTTCCTTATCAACCGCTGTTGATTAATAGGCGAATTCTAGATGAAATATAGACTTGCCTTATGCAGTTCATATCATCCGCTCGTGACAGTTCATCCATCAAAATTCTCCCATATACACTCCCTTCTGTACGCCTAAATTGCAGTTCACGGTGGATAACTTCGTTATTGAACGATGCATCATAATCTTTTTATAAACCATTTTAAAATGTTCATATTTTTTTTTCGAAACATCCCAAAAAGAGCAATAGCGTGTTTTACCATTAATTATTGCCAACGCCTTTGTAAATTCGTACCTTGACTAACAAAGACCTACAACTCTGATGGTTATACAAATATTCATAAACTTCTTCCCGGTTCAACCCGGTCTACCAGCTGCAAATTACAGGGACGCACCGGGGCATAGACCTGGACAGTCTGAACCGGGCTTTAGGAACCGAAAAAAAAAAGAAAACAATACTGACAGTTAACATCATTTGTTTAAGGTACCAAACAAGAATCTTTCCAGTAGGCTACTCGGTATAACACAAACTTTGTATGTATGAACTAACCTCTTATTGATATTTTTTCGGCGTTAGCTGTCTAAGCTCACTTTTGACCTAGTTTTTCAACCAATGAAATATTGTAAATAAAACTTATTATGCAGCGGGAAAATCAAATAGATTATTTTGATTGGTTATTAGTGGGTCTCGTTAATGATTACCGTAACGATTTTTATATTGTGTGTTAGTATTTACATGGCACATATATGTTCGGGCATTTTCGTTTTTAAAAGCGATAATTGTATTGGAGAAAAAGATATTTACGGTATAAATAACCAGTTAAGTCAATTGATGGCTTAAATACGATTTTATATGGAATATTCATGGGTGTCAGGTAAACACTCGAGTACAATACACAGTGTAAAACGACAGAGAAGTGCAGATATTTCTGGTTCTTACTGGTTCCTTTCTAGTTCCTTTGATACTGATTGTTAATTTCAATTCCAGACATTCAAATCCCCTTGGTGTAGTGGTTATCACACTCGCTCTCAAGCGGATGCCCCGGGTTCAATACTCGGGAGGGACACCTTTTTTAAGTTAGTTTACGTAAAAGTTGGTAGATTTCGCTCTTGTAACAAGTTGTTATTATTTTCATTTATTGTATTTTAATAACATTTATTCGTCATTAGTACTAACTCTACAAGAGGTATTTTATTGAAACTGAATAAATGTACAGTTAAAGTTAGACATTCTTCTTTAATCGACGTATTATCACCAGACGAAATTTTTGCACGCTCTTTATTTCTTTCTTTCTTATATATAAAAATCTTTTCGATCAACGCCGTTTATCTTTTTTAAAGATATTTCTTGTTTCGGCGTTAGCTGTCTAAGCTCACTTTTGACCTAGTTTTTCGACCAATGAAATATTGTAAATAATACTCGTATTCTCTTATTATGCAGAGGGAAAATGAAATAAACTATTTCGATTGGTAGCTATTTACACCATAGAGGCATCTAGCAGGGTGGAGAGGTATCTAGTGGGATTTTTATTATTATGCAGCGGAAAAATCAAATAGATTATTTCGATTGGTGTTGTATTGGAGACAAACATATTTACGATTTAAATAACCAGTTAAGTCAATATTGATGGTTTAAATACATTTTTATATGGAATATTCTTGGGTGTCAGGTAAACACTTGCATACTACACACAATGTAAAACGAAAGAGAAGTGTAGATATTTCTAATTCTTACTGGTTTCTTTCTCATTTCTTTGATACTGTTCGTTGTAGTGTAGTGGCTAACACTCTCGCCTCTGAAGCGGAGGCCCCATGAGGGACACTTTTTTTAAAATTTAATTACGTACAAGTTGGTAGATTTCGCTTTTTAACAGGCTGTTTGTATTTATTTTTATTAAATTTCAAGGACATTTATTCATCTTGAGTTCTAACTCTACAAGAGGTATTTTATTGAAACTGAATAAATGTAGACAAGACTTAATGTAAGACATTGCTTCTTTAATCGACTTGTTATCACTGTATGAAATTGTTGCATCAGCTTCAACATTTTTTTTGAAAGACACTTTAAATGAATTTATGAGTTGTCATGATTCGGTCGCTTAAACTCTAGGTCATACTAAGAAGGCAGGGAGGGTTCGTCAACAGCTATAACAAGTAAAATAAAATAACTAAACTGTGTCTGCTTCGCCTCTCTGTATTTCCTTCTTTCTTATATACATGTACATGTATATATAAATCTTTTCCATCAACGCCGTTTATCTTTTTTAAAGATATTTCTTGTTTCTTTTTAGGAGAATAGAACAAAACCGCATTACGAGAATTCGAGCAAGAAGTTTTGAAAACATGCATAGGCTCAGAAGAATGTAAGTGTTCAACATATTTTCTTGTGAAGTTTTCATGCCGGTATTCATTTGATTATTATTAGTAATTATAAATAATAATTATTATAATTGTCATTATGATTATTCAGTTTGATAAAAAGAAGTCAAGAAAGGGAAGTAACATGTGTACGAAAACAAAATCCCAACCTGCGTTGAAAAAACATATCAGCTGCTGACATCCACATCTGTTTATAAAAGAAACATAACTTTGCCTTACACCGTGAATCAAGTATTAACACACTTGGGTACGCATTAGTTGCCGTTTCAGTGTGACATGTGCTGTTGGATAATGAATTCTGCAGCATTACGGAGGACATGAAAATTCATACAAAGCAGTAAGAATGTATTTTACACCAAAATAAACAATGCTTATTATACCAAACTTAGCAAGTGGCACAACTGAGCAAAGTAGGGTTTCAAATGCCACAAAACCGCAGAAATTATTTATAACAAGATAAGAAACTTGCACTTCTGTTGTTTTAGTATGGGACCACAACAATCATGTTCAAATGCTGTTCTGCTTGTTGTCACCATAAGAAAAAACAATATGTATATATGGGGAGGGGGTGGCAAGATTGGGGTGGGGGGACAAGGACCTCAATAATATTGTTGTGTACTATAATAATAATAATAATAATAATAATAATAATAATAATAATAATAATCATCATCATCAAAATCATCGTTGTTGTCATTTACGTTTATGCTATACGTAATATTTGCAGAGTACCAGTTAATAATAATTGTTTCAAAATGAAAACGAACAATAAACGAATGGGAAAACCTACAGGTTACTTTCTTGAAACTTTTTATATAATTATTAAACACAATGGGTTAACTCCTAATTAAAGGGTGCGCCAAACTCATATTTCCCCCGTCAGGTTCTCAAAAAAAAATTGTTAATTAATTGTTAATTAAGTAACCAGTACACAAGTCTCAAGAAAATAATCACTTCTTCCTTTGGTAAATGAATGTCCAACCTTTCCAGCGCTATATGGAAGGTGCATATACAATCGTCTACGGCAAGCGTCAGTGTCCTTGGTTTTCTACTGACTTTTCTATGCATAACCAGACTCGTTTCATTACCTTTGCTCATCTCCTCTCTATCAACACTACAATACGAGCGAAAGCATAATTTGACGTATTGGGGATTGTATCTGTACTTAACTCAATAGATTCTGCTAAATTACCCAGAAAAATGGCACTTCCAAAGGCTTAACTGCGGGAAAAGGACGCTTCTAATAGAATCACCCGATTCAATGCGCCTCTAATCAAATCAGCAATGACATGAGCAAATTTCTTATTTTCCAAGTGGATAAATGGTATGGAAATCGGCCAACATAGGAAAACTGTTCATTAATAGACTTGCAATATATATTATTTTGTTCAGTGCTACCTTTGATAATTTTTAAAGGTAGGGGAACTTGGGAAAATTGCACTCACATCATGTGCATGTATGATAGATTTCAGTTTCATTTAATGGAATGTCAAAATACAAATGCAAGAAATCAAGTGGTTCTTTGAATGCACTCCAAGTAGAAAACAAAAACTAACATGAATGAATATAACAGGTAAATCACAACAATTTGAAAGCCATAATGCCATAGAAATCAAAAGACTAAAGGGTTCATTATTTAAGATATCAAAGACTAAAGACTTCATTATTGCAGAATAAAAAGCAGCTAGAAATGAATATATTCTGAAGTGGAAAAAGCAAAGCAACTAAAAAAAACTCGTCTGAAAGTATATCAAGGGTTATATGCAAGACCACAATAACTCTTTCTTTTGCTCAATGTTTTTACACTAGTCTTGCGTCCAACCCTCGACATCACTAAACTTTTAGTCATACAAATATCAAACATATATAATATTGGGCTTAAGTATTGGGTGTCAGTTCTTTGATACAGATCTTGAAAATTAGTCAGAGATATTGATCTCTTCCTTTTATCTATTTCAGAGATATTAGCAACAACGAAATTGTTGCCATAGACTCGAATGCATTTGCGGGACTGTCTTCTTTGAATACACTGTAAGTATACTCTAACAATTACAAATGATTTCATAGACCACTTGAAAGCAGCCCGTGCCATCTGTATTACCAGAGGCTTTTTGTCTCTGCCAATGCTTCTTTCTAATTTGGCAGTGGTTGTAATTTACAATTTCATTTAATTGTTAATTAAGTAGTCAATGCGCAAGTCTCCAAGTCAGTGCCAAACAGCGGATGAGTGGGTATAACAAGAGATCCTCGTCTGTTGATTTGTTCTAAGATAAATTACATTGGAACATTGTATTAGGAGTGTAATATCGTAATAAACACTTACTATGTATTGAGGACCGAAGAGCTTTATGATTGTTTTTGTTATTTGACTTTGCATTATTAAAATCTATAGGTAGACTTTTTACTTGATATATAACAAGGATTCCTTAACTGTATTATAATATTTGACTGATTCTTTTCTTGTAGGGTAATATAACACTGATTCCTTACGTGTAGGATAATAGAACACTGATTCTTTTCTTGTAGGGTAATATAACACTGATTCCTTACTTGAAGGGTAATATAACACTGTGTTCTTTACTGGTAGGGTAATATAACAGGAATGCCTTACCTGTAGGGTAATAATACTGATTTCTTACTTGTGGGGTAATATAACACTGATTCCTTACTTGTAAGGTAATATAACACCGATAGTTTTCTTGTAGGGTGATATAACACTGATTCCTTACTTGTTGGGTAATATAACACTGATTCCTTACTTGTAGGGTGATATAACACTGATTCCTTACTTGTTGGGTAATATAACACTGATTCCTTACTTGTAGGGTAATATACGGCAATAAAATCACAGAGCTTCCACCCGGTGTTTTCAACGGACTGTCATCTCTACAGCTGTTGTAAGTTATACTTTTTTAAAATTATCCACTAGAAAAGCTGGTTATGACCGACCGACCGACCCGACCGACCGACCGACCGCGGACGGACGGACGGACGGACTTTTAAATTTGCAAAAGCACCAGACAATTGTATTAAAGAAAGAAAGACACCAACATATATGGAATGAGTTTAAAGCGTTCTATAGGCAGCCAGAGATATGTGAAAGGAGCAGTACAGAATATAGGGACTATTGCAAAAACACATTGAAACTTACATTAAACTGGACAGATTTCTTAAATCGGTGGATTGGTTTCTGTAATAATATCCCCAGTCTCAGCTGACATCTTCTTAAGGTGACCAGTTACATCATGGTTAAATGTGCTGAAAATGTTAGAGCTGACTTAATTTGTTGAAAAAACAACAATACGACATTTAAAATTTAAAAAGTTTTCCTTTTTTAAATTTATTTCTGTATTATCATTAATTTAAACTTGCTGTTTTAGGCTTCTAAATAGGAATAAGATATCCTGTGTACCAGTGGATACATTTAAAGACTTGACAAGTCTTAATTTGCTGTAAGTAAACCTTAATTTTATTCGGACTGAACTTTTATGAAGAATCTGTTTCAATGAGTATAGAAGTTTCATAGAATGTCCGTAATTTGTAGAAATAATTTATAGATTTATATTTCCCAAGCTTGACACTATTTTAATGATTTATCCAGTATGCAAGAGTAAACATTTCCAGATGTGAAAGTCAAAGCTTCTTTCATAGAGGCAGTGTTTTTCAAATTTTTCATCTTATCTTTGAATCACATCAAGAATTATATTACAGAATGCCAAGAAAATTTCTTTGCTTGTTCACTTCGGAAAATGAACTCAGACACCTGGAATAATCTATGGAAGAATTTGTATTCAAACATATTTTGAATTGAAAATTTGATAAAAGTTTACCAATAAACCCCCGAAACCTTATGCCATAAATAAATATTGGGATAGGAGTGTATTAACACAGAACGTGTGATAAGACTAGGACATTCGCCAAATCCTCGCAGTGAAACTTTCAACAAATTTGTTATCTGATTTCCAGAGACATTGGAAGCGCCCTTACATTTTCTTTCTTTGAGCTTATCTGCCGACAGGATGAGCTGCTAAATTGTCATTTAAACAATTCACTATTTCCTTTCCGGTTCAGAAAAATTCTCGAATTATCTAATTAAATTATGACAAGCATATCATTTAAACCACGTGTCTTCGAGAAATATGGTATCATCGAAATAGAAGGTCTTTTGCTACTCTGGTATGTGTTCTGGTTAACCCAATTAATATCCCATTACCTATAACATATAATATTAACTTCAATACTGTATTATCTGTTTTCTGATATTTCTGCGATTAGAACTACATTACTTTCAACTATCCGAGTTTCCCTTTCTTTTAAATAAATAATTTGAGAGTATTTATTTTGATTAAGAATATTAAAGAGAAACAATAGACGGAAATGGAACTTTGAAATCACCGACTCGTCCAAGCCGCCTAGCCCCGGGTTGAGCGCATCAATATGTACACCAATAAACAGTACAATTTTGATCTCTCCCAAACGATAGTATGCATATGGCGGTGTTTGGCTGCGTATGGTCCCCAGATAAAAGAATCGGTTTGCCCTAAACCAGCAAACAATGGTAAACAGAATAGATCAAGTTCCATTTTAAAATTACCCATTGGGCTTAAACGTGGATAATTCAAATGCATTGTTTTATTTGTAATTTCAGCTAAAAGGACGGTTGTCAATCTGCCTAATCGGCTGCACTGTCTTCTAAAACTGTCAACTTTCTGTCAGCTAATCTACCGTAATATTAACAATTTAAAAGAAAAGCATTTATGCATAATTAAAAGATAATAAATGAATTTTTATCTTGTAGGTCCTTGTACGACAACAAGATCGAATCTTTGGCGAACGGAACGTTTTCTCCACTTATCAACTTACAAACCCTGTAAGTATGACAGATTTAGAACTTAACAAAGAGAAATAACCATTAATAAAAATGGTGAAAATGCATAACGTATTTAATTTAAATTTTTGATACAAATAACAATTTAAGAATTAAACGCAGATGTTGAGTTATTATCTACTATACATCCCACTGAGTTGAAACGTTATAATTATCAATAGAAAAATCAAGTTTGCATAATGAAATATGCTATAAATCATGTCGGCCCAGGCCAGGTATCGGACCAGCATCGCTTCCAGCCGCGGTTTCGCAACATACCCACAAAAATGTGCAAATAACGTGATAAACTAATGACAACACTGACTTACCTGCAACTTAAAACTTTTCACGACCGAAATGAAAGTTACTTTGATCAAATTCATATCATTTCAGACACTTAGGCAGGAACCCATTTATTTGTGACTGCAATTTGGCCTGGCTGGCTGACTATCTCGAGGTGAACCCTATAGAAACCAGTGGAGCTAGGTGTACTCGACCCAAGAAAATGGAGAAGAAGAAACTGAGTGGAACCAAGTCTAATAAGTTCCAATGTACAGGTGACTTTCAAACTTAGCATGTTGATGTTGTATAATTATCAGCTCTGTGAAAAAGCCCAATCAATTCCAAATAATGTTTAAGCAAACTTCATACATGTCATGTTTTAAAGCGAATGTCCGTATTTGTAAATTTACAAAGACTTTGTACGAGAATATAAAGCATGTTTAAATGTGGCAAGTATAAAATTAAATAGAAATTCGAGGCAGAAGCCGATTTAACATTTTGATTTTCACTGTTTTGAGCGCATGATAAAAATGTTGACATAGACGACATCCTGTTCACACAAAAGTATTTAATGTGAGTATTTGTTTGTCGTTGTAATTAATTTGAACAATTTTAATAATATTGTTAAATGATATTGTAAAATTGTAAACACTAACAGCGTGGAATCCTTCAACTGGGAGAGAAGGGCTCGTATCCCATACATGGATAATTTCCTCAACCCGCATGTAATGCCCGAGTACTGGATTCATACCAGAATTAATTAATCGAATTGTGATTAATAAAATAAGAAAAAAATGGAACTTTTAGAGCCATTGAATACGACAAATAATAAAATATTACAGGCTCGGTTTGATTAAGCCAGTTCATGGGCTTTTAAATACCTATGCCTCCTAGCCCCGGATTGAGATCAATATATACACATTCAAACACTACAAAATTTATCCACCCAAACGATGATTTGCATATGAGAAAACAATTTGTACCCCAGTCGTTCTCCAATGAATATTACCGAGTCTGCAACATGCTCTTATCTGCCCAGTTTTTGAAGCTTTTAAATATTTCTTTTCGTCTGTTTTACAAACATTTTATTACTTGCAGATAAATTTTACGATACTTGAATTTAGATTTACGTGAATCAGTTGCCCTTATTATAACTGCAAGCTGTTTGGCAAAAGACAAATTAATTTATATAAAATGGTGTCTAAAAGTTTCATCTGTTTGAGTTTGTTGTAATTTAATAGATTTTAAAGCACAGCGTTGGTATCGCATGCCGTTAGGACAAGCAAAGACAACACAAAAACAGTAAAAGCAAGTTCTTTAATTAAAACACACACAACCTTTTATATATTAAGAAGACAGTCCATTTGTCTTCAGGTTCCGAGGAGTATCGTACCCGACACGCGGGAAGCTGTACGATAGATAACACGTGCCCACTTAAGTGTGACTGTTCCGGCACGGTCGTGGATTGCTCTTCCCGCCGCCTGACGTCCGTTCCGTCGAGCCTACCACCGTACATTACACAGCTGAACCTGAAGGACAACCAGATATCTAAACTGTCGGCCGGTGTGTTTGACGAGCTACCCAACCTTCAGATACTGGACCTCAGCGACAACTTGCTCGAGATCATTGAAGACAACACATTCGCTTCTCTGGAGAAATTGATAGAACTGTAAGAAATTATTACTGGCATGTTCTTTTGGTAATTTTCAATAGAAACAAACGATAATATTCACTACTTTAAAGCATAAAAGAAACAGTTAAGTATTCCATGCCTGTAAATCAGAATGTGGAAGTGTGAGGGCAATGAATCCTATAATCTAGTTTATAATCTAGTTTAATCACCATCTTGCAAATCATATGTTAAACTACTTTTCTTGTATTCAAATTATCAATGTTTCGATTGCATCATCATAATACAATGACTGTTATACAATTTGTGCCTAACTTTAGTAAAATTTTCGATTGATACAAATATAATGATATATTCAATTTTGTCTTATTTTCAGAAATCTAAAGAACAACAGATTAAATAAAGTATCGGGCCGAATGTTTGCGGGACTCAAAGCCGTTCATCACATGTAAGACATACATTATATCTTCTTTCTTCTAATTCTCTAATTTTCTTTAATATATATTACTGATAAATAGATACATAAATAAACTAAATAGGTAGTGCAATTTGGAAAAAAATGGTAAAAACCTAATGTATGGAAAAGGAAATGCATTAAAAGGATATTTATTATTATTATTTAAATTTTCAGATCTCTGACCAGTAACAGACTGACTTGCATCAGCAACGCCACCTTCGCTGAAACCGTCAACCTTCGAAAACTGTAAGATTGTATACCTTCCTTTATTTTCCTTTACTTTTACAAAATGATGAAATCAGGAAGTCTTTGTGCAGAACTTTGTTAAATAAATTATTAAAACATTTCAGACTGTAAATAAAATTATCAAAAATTACTACAACTCAGTTGTCAACAGCCTATAATGTAAATATGAATGCTATATTATTCGTTTGAACAATTTTTTCCATTCTAGTTTGCATATTATTACACACAATATAAACAGATTACCTTATCAATAATTCTTGTCGGGCACGTCTTTTGGGAGAATGTGAGTCAAATAATTGACAGTATTTACGCGTACTTTACTGTAAAAGCAAACTTGCTTGAAATACGTGTAAAAAAATATGTTAGTCATTTTCTGTCTTTTTTCAGGGATTTATTTGGCAATCAGATTGGTTGTATCCAAGAAGGAGCATTTGATAGGACATCAGAACTTTCCTCTTTGTAAGTGTATCACATTGATTTTGAACAGGGCCCGACCCAAGTAGATGTCCATTTCCGTTCTTTTAGACATGCTACTAATATACACTGTCAGTGTGTATCTAAACCCTTGTAGGAACCTTAGATAGAGTGCTGATGACGTGATACCCCAGTTATTTTAAGGTTTATCTTGTGCAAAATAGGTGTAAGGAATTTTTGAACTTTTTTACTTTAATTGTTTTTATATTTTTCCTGCATAGTTTGAGTAAAATTAGCCATGCGCCTGACTTTTTTATTTATATGTTACAACACATTTATAGTTAAAATGCAGTAAAATTCGCAGAGCTCTGAAAATAAATCTTACATATATCATTTTCAGAAATTTGATGTCTAATCCATTTTCTTGCAACTGTCATCTGAAGTGGTTCTCAAAATGGCTGAAGACAAATGAGGTGTTGGTTGGAAGCCTCACGTGCTATTTCCCGCGCAAATTTAGAGATGCCCAATTTTTGACCGTCAACCCTGAAGAAATGATATGTGAAGGTATTCAAATAATAATACTTAGAACATTTATTAGTATTGACAATATGCAGTGGGGGATGCTTACATATATTTTGTTAAAAAGTGAAATATGCTTATCAGGGATGGTCACATCCAAAAGACACAGCGTCCATACACTGTCAAAAAGTAGAGGGAAAAGAAAGTATGGGTTATAAAATTTAAGTTTACAGTAAAATTCGAACTGTTGCAATTTCTTAAATCATTTTTTTCTTAAATTTTGAACAGTTTTAACATATGTTAGCTATACTTTACTGGTAGTAGATGATTTTAATGGTTGACAAGAGGATTGAAGAACCGTAATTTAATGCAATCAAAAATGTTAATACGTCGAATTAGATCTACGTTGAATTAGATGTATTTTTATCTGTCTTCCTGTTCATTACAGAAAACAACGAGATCGGTTGTAATGTGGGTATCCCACCATGTTGTTCAGATCAGCCGCCTGATGGTAGGTGTATATAACATTATATCAGCAATTTTATTGGGGCTATTAATTAAATACCTGTTGCATTACTTTTGATAATGACAGAAAACGTCGCTTGTCTGGCATGTCCAGTGTGTGGTAAGTTTAGGCTTTGAACGTGTTGTGTAATAAATGAATGACCATAGACTTCGTATAGTATGATATTATCTTGTAATTGATTGTGTTACTGATTAACTGATTAAAAAATACTGTTCCTTATTAGCGCCTTACGTATACATATGAATATACGTATACGAATAAAAATGGGGCTTATGGTCTTGGCGATTAGTGTAGACCCAGATCAGCATGCGCAGTCTTTTCAGGATGTACAGTGTTCGGTATGCAGTTAGTAAAACATTTTAAAAACATCTACAGTTTAGATCTTTAGTCCGCGATACGATCAGGATGTAAACTTCTCACAATGTTATTAAGACCCATGATATCATGGTGCGACACGTAGTTCCATTCCAAAAATATAAATAGCATCGCTAAGTCAATATAACGGAGTAACCAGACGCAAAATTACATAACCCCCAAACAAAGGCTTTCCACTTTTAAAAACTAGATTCTGACTAAACGTTGCTTTTACTTTTCGTCCAAACTGAAGACAATTTTTTATATTTAGATTTATTAACTCGGAACTGTGACCCGCGGGTACAGTGTCCAGATAAGTGCACGTGTACTGGGACAGCCGTGAGATGCAGCAGACAAGACCTGAAAGCAATTCCACAGGGAATTCCTCTGGACACCACGGAACTGTAAGCTCTTATATTGTTGGACAGGGACATATCCAAAGGGGGTTCGGTAGGGTTGCTCGAATTCTCCTTTCTTGACAGCAGTATTTAATTTACAGGGGAAATTTTGGGCAGACTGTTAGAAATTAACATTACCTTGATAAAGAGTCTACCTAACAAAGGCCTGATATGCTGGTTGTCAGCTGAAGCGGCAAATAAATATATACTCGTATAATTAAGTAAGAATGCAAATAAAACATGTACATAACAATACTTCGACATTCAGTTTCCTGTTATAGAAATACTCACTTTTCAATGTCAGTGAAGTTGGCATCCTAGAAGCGTGAAGAAGCAACCTGGCAGCGGGCAGCGGGAAGTCAGCAGCCTCGCAGATTATTTCACTATAAGCCCCAGTGTTGTATTTTTCTGCCAAATACGTAAGCAGTATAACCATAACCAAGAGTGCCTAGTCAAAAAGCTGCCCTGTTCATTCAGTTGTGAAATATTTTAATGTTTGCAGGTACCTTGATGATAACGGTATCGAGGAGGTGGAGAGCAAAGCAACAGACGTAATAAGTGAAATAGGACGACTCACTCAGCTGACCAGATTGTAAGTGCACACATATTTGACATGCTGTAATAAACATCTGATATGTATCAGAGTTATGGACCATTGAGAATTAAAATACACGTTGCTGTGTTATATGTTTTAAGAAAGATCTTTGCTTTGGAATTCATTATGTTGTTAAGATAGAGTAGCTAGCTTTATTCAAGAAATAGTGATTTGTTTTGGATAATATTAGATAAATTAAAGCGTAGTTATATTCTTTTCTTCAAATGATCGAGCTTCAAGCTTTGCTTTTTTCGTTGTTAAATGTTTTTTAAAGAATGAGGAATCACGAAAAAAACACAAGAAGCTTTAAGATCTGATCAGAATTGCAGCGCTTCAGAAATACGAAATTGCACTCACATTATCTCTTAATTTCAGGGATCTGAGCAACAATCAGATTATGAGTCTTCCTCCAAAGTTGTTCGCTAATTTGACGCATCTATCAACACTGTAAGTACCTGTCATTTTTGCACGATGCATTTGTTTCTTATTATTCTTGGTAACACGATCTGTAGTGCTTGAAAACATATCTGTTTGGGTAGTTTGTGTCACTCTCAGATGTGCTCTGGAAAAGAAATAGATCATGTTCATTAGCAACAACTGTCTCATTCATTAGTATAAGTATCCAAGGTTGCAATTCCTTTCTAACATGCTACCTTCAGGCATTTCCATCTCGATCTGTATTTATTTTCATTGTTTAAATCATAGGAAAAACACATCCTATATTTCAGAAGTCACCTATATGCTGGTTTGAGTTAAACTCGTCTATATCTAAATAGCTGACTTCATGTTAATGATGAGTCATATTTGTTTAAACATATGATTTTCGGGACAAAAATTATCTCGCTGGTCATACACAATTTAAATGTGTGTTTAACAGTGCCCGTGATCTTTAAAGTTATATTTCACTATTATTATAGTATTATACAATACTTGTTATTCTAAATGTATGCAAGTCTGATTAATTCCATATTGTTTCATCTGGCAAATAACCTGAAACATCGAATTGTTTTGTTGCTATAATACTGTTATTTCTGCCGTTTCAGGATATTAAGTTACAACAAACTTCAGTGTATAGCGGATACCTCTTTTAGTGGCTTGAAAGAACTGAGAATATTGTAAGTATGAGTTCAGTGAAAACCATTCTGTCATCGAAATCATTGAAAATAAGTACAGTTTTTGTAATATCATAACAGGGTTATAATAAATGTTTGTCGTTTATCATTGTTTACCTTCGTAGTGTGGATGTACAGACTTAGTCAACCCGAGCCTGCAATACTGGATGTTTCAGCGGCATCCAAAGTTCCATTATCATTTACTTGTGTGCTTGAAAACACTTTAATTAAGTAAAATACTTGTTTTTCAGATCACTGCACGGCAACAACATGTCTTCTATTCCTTTTGGAGCATTTGACGACCTCACATCACTTACTCACTTGTAAGTCATCAGCTTTACAAAAACGCTTCTCTCATCTTTGCTGAATTCGTATATTTTTACAGCGAAGCACACATAATTAGTGCACCAGCAATTTTTATAATGCTGTTCAAGATATGTTTATTTGAATGAGTATGTGTTTCAAATACAATTACAAGCACAAATAACTACCACAAGGAGAAGAGTTCATATAACCGTTTTACTTGTTCTTAAATCCACTTCACCACACTTATCGATTGTCATCTGTTTATTACTTGTGTATTTTCTACAAAAATATTATTTAAACAAAGTACAAGATCAAATACATTCGGAGGATGAAAAGTATGTATATGAGACAAAGAACTGCAGTCATTGTCATAATCATTGTATTTGTTGGCAGAAAGTTGTTCGTTTATTACCCGAAGACCTGAAGTATCTCTGTTTTGTCTTTCAGAGCGCTGGGTGGGAACCCGTTGTATTGTGACTGTGAACTGAAGTGGTTGTCGGACTGGGTAAAGAATAAGTACGTCGAGTCCGGCATTGCGGCTTGTGTGGGTCCGCCAAGTATGAAGAACAAGCTCATGCTTACCACGCCTTCTAGCTACTTCGAGTGTAACAGTAAGTAAACCTGATCATTTTATAACCAAAGCCCTTTTTCCTCTCTACTTTGTGGCTGTGTGAGGAGGCTGTGCCTTCTGGATGTGGCCATTCCTGTTATGCATATTTCGCTTGTTTTTTTTAAAGAAGGTTTTGGTGTTTTGTGCTTTGTTGTTAGCTTCTCTTGAATTTTTTTAGTATAAATGTTTTGTCTTTAAAATGTATTGACTTAATTGTAAGAAATACGTGCTTTAACAGTAAGTTTATGTCAGTGATGTACCACCACCCATACTTTAAACATAGCCATGGAGCTGCCCAGTAGTGTGTTTCGTACTGACTGAAAAGTTACTACTTATAATAATTAATCGAACAATCACAGCCTCGAATTCTTCGAAATGACAGTTGTCGTAGTGTGGCGAACTCACGTGATTTAATAATCTATAAATAATAAACAACAAATAATATAAATTTATTAATTTTGTGTACCTATCTACCAGGTGCTTCAGACCCCGAGGTGCAGGCAAAGTGTAACGTGTGTTACCGGAACCCCTGTCAGAACAGTGGTGTGTGTACGGCTCTTGGCTTTAGAGACTACAAGTGTGACTGTACTCCCGGCTTTCACGGAAGGAGCTGTGAGGAGGAGATCAATGCCTGCTTTGGTAATCCTTGCCAGAACAACGGCATCTGCAAAATCAAAGACAGGAGAAATCTGTTCGGCAGTTTTATGTAAGCCTATGACTCATTTTATTAAATCAAATAAACTTATTTACTTCATATTGATTGTGAAGCAAGTTATTTTTATAATCGTCCTTGATGATTAGTTTTTGAGTTGAACAGGTATTTGTGCCAAGAAAAATAGTGGTATTTCGTTTAATGGCGGCAGTCAACCACGCAGTTGCGGGAACTGGAGTCTGACGCCTTAATCTTGGTCCAACGTTCCTCCAATACAAATTGTTGATGTTAATTCATTTCTTAATATTATTCATTTTCTGTACGGCCAGATTATACAAACGTTGCCATTGGTTTAGTAATTTCGAATTACTGTTGACATATTAAGAAGTGGCATATTTAGATTTCAAAAAAAAAATATTTCTACAGCATTTAAATATTGTGCACAAATTATGCCTAGCAAACATTCAATTGATATTTTCGCTTTCTAAGGGTTTAAAAAAGAACATATGACTCCAAACGTATCTATGAAGTTACTACTACAGGTCGTTGGTGTTTGTCATCATTTGAAACAATGTAAAAAAATTCAATAACAATCGTTTTATATTCATAGGTGTTTGTGTGTACCTGGTTTTGAGGGGGAACGATGCCAGGTGAACATAGATGATTGCAAATCTCACACATGTCAGAACGGTGCCACTTGTGTTGATGGTATCCAAGGTTACACGTGCCAATGTTCTCCTGGATATACCGGTGAGTACACACATTTTTAAGTATATCACAGCAGATAATTGTACAAACCAGCATGAAATGAGAATAAATAAATTGTGCTTACATATTTTTCCTTAAATAATTGTCATTATGTAGATATATTTAATGTACCCTATTTTGTGTCCAAAATTGACCGAAGTACAACTCTCATTAAAAGTAGCGGTATTGGTTTCTAACCGAAAGCAATAAATAGATCGACCAGTACCGATTTCTTGTAGCTAAGTAAGTCTAAAAATAAAAGAAAAAAGGATTTGTGTGTACCAACAACCAGTTGCTAATAACAAAATCATTTTTGCTTGCAACGAAAAATACAAAGTGTTGTTTGTTCTACTGTTAACTCGGCCAGCAGAAAGCTTTAATGCTTGAAAAATACAATGTGGATTAAAATTTGTCAATAAAACTTTTTGCAGGAGAAAAATGTGGTGAAAAGATACAGTACTGTACAGGAAGTTACAACTTCTGTGAAAGGGGAAAATGTGTTGACCTATCAAACGACTACAGGTAACTACATTCAGTTATATTTTTTTCTAGTAAAATGTATCTAGTATGACACTAATATACAGAATAAAAACCTAAAAAGGACATTCTTTTTGTGTCATAGCAAGCTAAATGTTATTATAGATACCTGTTTGAACATAGTTTTTGTTTGGGATATTGATTTCAAACGCTTTTACACATTATATCAAAAACTAACAAATTTAGTTTTTAACGATGTGTACGTGTAACATTTTCTCATGCATTTTAATAAATTCTGTCGGTTATATTTTTATTACAGATGTGAATGTCCACCCGGCTACACGGATAAGAATTGCAGCACCAACATAGATGAATGTGTGGACCATATCTGCCAACACGGATCAACATGCGTTGATGAAATCAACTCGTACAGGTAATTTCACTTTCTTCATTGATTTCATTTTGTTCATTGTTGGAAATGTTGTAGTTAATTCAAAACTAAATTAAAAATACATACTTCATACTTATTTCATACTTAAACACTGCCTTCCATATAGGTGTTGACAAAATGTCTAGTACGTTTTAGATATAAATTCATAAATTTAAAAGTAAATTATTTGTGAACCACTGACTTAAAGTTTAAAAATGCTGTTTAACACAAGTAAGTGATTGCATTCTGAAATGCATTAAATTTGTTTGTTTTGTAGCTGTCTTTGTAAGAAAGGACACACTGGGAAATTTTGTGAAATAGCACCGGTTGACCTAGATCTACCGATTACTGAAACCGGCTTGTGTCAGAAACACGAATGTCAGAACAATGGTGTATGTTACCAAGAGAACAAATCCTCAGACTACATGTGCAAATGTGTGGCAGGATTTGTGGGCAAAAAGTGTGAGAAACTGGCAAGTTTGGCATTCATGGCAATAGATTCCTACATCCAGTTACCCAAATTCAACTTCCAGACGTTTTCTAACATAACCATAGTGATGAAAACGAACTCCAGTTCTGGATTGTTGATGTACACGGGTACAGAAGAGCATCTTGCCATCGAGCTGTACAAGGGAAGAGTGGCTGTAAGCTTCTACGTCGGCAAGGAACACATACCATCCCAGTTCAGCTACATCTTCAGCTTTGCTAAGGTGGATGATGAAAAGTTCCACACCATAGAGCTGCTCGTGTATCAGAGGAACTTTACAATGCGGGTGGACAACGGGATCCCTCGTACCGTGATCAACGAGGGGGCTCACCATTACCTGGATGTAGACGATGATATGTACCTAGGTGGCATTCCAAGGCATATCAGTGATAGAGCTCAAAGAAAATTTCACATTAGAGATGGCTCCAGCTTTAAAGGTAATATAGAAGTGCCTGATAAAAATTCACTTGAAGTGTGTTTTAGTTTATTGCCGATAAACCAATGAATTTAAACCTCCTTTAAAATCCTCAGAGATAGTTAGGTTGTATTAGTTAAAGCATGGTATTGTCTTTAACACCTGTTTTACTATTGTCTAATGATGGTGGAAATAATTTTACTAATTGTTGTTTTTCGGACTAATGACAATTCTTTTATATATTATCTGTTTTTGAAGAATTTTACAACGTTTTATTTACACATAGGAATGAGGATAAAGCTCTTTAAATGAATAAAGGCCCCATAACATATAAACTAATTCTGTGATATTTACAGCAATCTTAAGAAAATTTTGTTTATATTGCAGGTTGTTTTGCCCAAGTTTTAATCAACGGCAAGCCTTTAGATTTTATGGTTACCAAACGTAACCACAAGATGACGCCTGGTTGCAGTGTCCCTGACCCCTGTGCGGATCACAGATGTTTAAATGGCGGGAAATGTAAGGCTAGTGAAGGCGGAGAAGCTTACACGTGCCGTTGTAAGGCGGGGTATGGCGGTCAGTTCTGCCAATTAGGTGAATATCCGTCTGATAGTAGCAATAGTAAGTTTTTGTTCCTTTGTTGGCATTTTGTTTTGGTTTGTCCTTTGTTAAGACTTAAGGTGCCAAGGTTATAAAACTGGGATTAGAAACCAGTCTCAAATCTCAAGCATCTGATTGGCTGAAATGGCGACTGGTCGCCATTTCGGCCAATCAGATGCTTGAGATTTGAGATTGGTTTCCATGCTCAGTTTTATAACCTCAGGCAAAAGAAATCTTCAACCATCTCCGCTAGTGTATGACAGATCTCTATGTAGTCGCTTCACTTTAACCGTATCTTTTAAAAAGGTTTTGATGGAGGATAAAGGGGTGAGATTATATGCATTATAAGATATCCATGTGCACGGAAAGAGCTATCAATTAATGCTGTGAATTTGCTTGGCATTTTGCGCTTCTTCGTAAAAGGGCTTAATGGTAACAACAGAGGTTGGCAGAAAATGCTTGGTTTGGTTCCTTTCTTGCTAGTACTTATTTGGTTTGTGCCTTTATAAATGTATGATTTTAGTAAGAGTGGATGATTTTATATTTGTGGCGTTTACACAGAGTGTTTTATCTGGATTCATCCACAAAATAGTTTACAAATTACATGTTACATTTGAAATACTCATTGCATGCTTAGCTTGCAATAACGTTAGGTCCGGTACGTAATGCACGTTTTCCGGAAGTCGATATTCACTGATAACGTCCGGACGGAGTTGTAGTTCTTAATAATAAGTTAAATATCCGTATATCGCTTGTTCATTTTCAGTCTCAACCTGTAGAGGAACTGTTTTCCAAGATATCTATGTAGATCCAAAGACAAATTGCCGGACGAAGCGGAAAGTGAAATATCGGCGATGTGAAGGCACGTGTAACTCTGATTGTTGCCATCCACTCAGAATAAAAAACAGAAAGGTGCGGTTGTACTGCACAGATAACACGAACTATATCTATGATCTGCCAATCATTAGAAAGTGCGGCTGTAAAAGATGTTAAATGTAGACGTTTTGTGATAGAATGAACTAACAAGAACTGAAAAGTCACATTCATAAACCAAAAGACGCTAAAATTAGTGCTTTGGATAGTTTTTAACTAAGAAAATGGCAGTCATATATTTTTGAGGGATGATGCTGTGAACTTGTGTATATATTAACGAAACTAGTGAGAAGGAGTATGAATGAATGGAAAAATGGTTCACAGTCGATGGACAAGGGTAAACATGAGGTGTATTGAAGAACGGTTAGAGGTCATTTGGCCAAAATTATTTACTGTAAAGTTAGAACTCTATCAAAGGAAGTATAAGGTTGTACTCGTGGAGTGTAGTATACGGATGTTTTCTATGTAATTGTACGAAATAAGCTAAAGTGTGTAAAAAGTAGAAGTTATGGAATCCACCAAGTTTTTATCGTTTAATATGGCGATTTCGCCGTATACATTTTATGCAGTTCGTTCACGAAGAAATAGATCTAAACATTGAAATCACCGATGGATTTCATGCTATAGTGTATATGTAAATAATGTATTGAGGCGTATTTATGTTTTATCATGTACATACAACTTAACATAGAAATTGCACATTTCATACAAGAACAAGTTTAGATTTGAAACTAAATACCTCGAATTATTTTTTACTTACAATTAACGTATGTTATCATATTCTTGCATGAACTGCCATTCATACAAATTGATTCATTAATTATTTAAATTATCTCCCATTTTAGGTAAGACATCTTGCCTTCTGCAAAAGCACTGTTCTGTTTTTCATTTTCTGTGCCCAATGTTATAAAACTGAGCATGGAAACCAGTCTCAAATCTCAAGCATCTGATTGGCTGAAATGGCGACAAGTCGCCATTTCAGCCAATTAGATGCTTGAGATTTGAGACTGGTTTCCAATCACAGCTTTATAATCTTGGAACCTGGTTCTGGTGATACATTATTTCAAGAAGTTGAACTGTTTATTTTCGTCTGTATGGACACATATAAGTTATGGGGCTTGGGCTATTCGCCCTTTTCAACAAGGATGTGAAACCGGAGCCTCATTTTGATCACGTATTTTAAGATTTTTTCCACCAGTTTATTAGGCTGAATAAGCTACTATATTGGAGGTAAGCCCGGTGGATGCTTCTGTTCCAAGCCCTTCCTGCTTTAGAATCTTAGTATTATTGCTAACAGGTATATTGCCGGACACCAAATCCAAGGCAATGAAACAAAGGTTGGAGATAAGTCTGAAATGTATTTTGTGATAAGTCATTTTGGAAGTTAGCTTTACTTTAACCAGTCAGCTGTTCTTAAGCAGAGACTGGTCTTACTATCGGTTTTATGATAAAGCGTCCAGTTACATTGGGCTGAAGATTATAAAACTGAGATTAGAAGCCAGTCTCAAATCTCGAGATTGGCTAAATTGGCGACCATTTTAGCCAATCAGATTCTTAAGATTTGGGACTGGTTTCAATTCTCTGATCATCCTGGAGCCTGATGACCAAATCCTAGGTCTTGTGCTTCGTATGTCTTAAGTGGTCAGAGACAGGCCAAAGTCTGACACATTTAAGTTAAACCAATTTTATTGTGCAACAATAATTACACTAACCGAATGCCGTAACAGAGACAAAAGAAAATAATGTCTTTCCTCACATTGCTCTTAACACCATTTTATATATTAGACTAAGTTTTAAAAAGAATTCTACGCGCTAAAATATGTGGAAGCAACTGGTGTCCCAAATAAGGGTTACTCGATTTTGTCCGTAGCGTTTTTGTTTTCTGTTCGATAATATATGTATAGGCTTTGAAGTAATTAGACTGTGTTCTCCAACCAACACTTTTCTTTCTATTTATACGATTAGCCTTGTATTGTCATAATTATGTTTGCAGCTAAGAGAGAGGTTGTTTTTAAGGCAGCATTAATTGAAATCTCATTAAATAATTAATTATGATATCAAAAATTAACAAGTGTATTATCTTTAGCCGCTGTTACAAGTTTACTGAAATTATTTTACGCTTTATATGGCTCTCCAAGCGCAACTTTAAGCAATTTTAGGACAAATCACTGTTGGATTTATTGAAAGAACAATAAAGTTTGCAATGCTTGTAGCGGCTGGGTCTCATAAACAAGCCTTTTAAACGTATCCCTTATCCTTTCTGCACGTTCCGTGATTCTTTTTTCTCGTAAGCGTCTAAATAAAACTAGAGGCGTCTTGCTTTCCTACAAATCATGACATGGAATGAATATTTCTCATATTTATGTTACCACAAGTCTTAAAGTTTGTTAAGTGGTGTTTAACCCTTTCCTGTATAGATACACCTTTATTGCTAGGGCGAACAGTTTAGATCCAGATCAGCCGGCACATCCGTGCCGTCTGATCAGGATCTAAACTGTTTGGTTTTTGATTCATTAGGTTATTTCTTACCAAAATGCGACCAGTGCAGATCCTGATCAGACGGCACGGATGTGCCGGCTGATCTGGATCTCAGACGGCACGGATGTGCAGGCTGATCTGGATCTACACTGGTCGCACATATATATCAAGAAAAGGGTTAAAAGGAATTCGCGGCATAGTGATGAATTTTAAGTTTCCATCTTGTGTTTTATATTCTTTTGACAAATGCCAGTTACCAAGTCCTTAAGAATGTCATCTGTTTTAGTCTTCTCATCACCTTAGTTCTGTATTTAATTAATTGTCATTTTAATATTACACCAAACGTTTATATTGAACTCAACATTTCTATACAACACGATGCTGTAAACATGTTGAAATTTAATGACGCAGAATACTGAGCAGGCCTCAATTTCAATTATACATTATTTTCTGTTTTTCCTACTTTGCTTAATTTATTTCGGAATATACTTTTCAGAGTTTATACAGTTTTTAAACCTTTACTAACACGTTTTACCGATTTTATTGAAAGACCGTTCTTTGTGTTATTACCCATTATAACAAAACTAATTTATGCATTTGTTCTGTAGTCGCTGTGGGTAAATGTACATTGTGAAACATACTGTTATTATGCATTGTGCTGACCGAGATGTACATTTTATGATTTTGTCGTTTACACTGATGTGAATGGTTCATATAATATATGTTTAATTGTTTCCAGTCTTGCTTGTCTATAAAACGCTGTATATTTTCCTGTATAAAGAAAAGTGTTCGTCTCATATAACAACCCTTTTATCTAATCTTGAAGTTCAAACATAAATCTATACTTGGGACGAATATAAAGTATAACTAGCCAGCTACTGAGTTCTAACAATTCAGTATTCGGTTATTCTACTTAGGGACTCGCAGGACAATCTGTCTTAAATTGTTCAATCACGAGACAGTATTAGGCAACATGAATACATTTTAAAGATTTCAGGAGTAATTGTTACGGCCATGCAGTGTTGCAGCGTTATCGGTCGTTCAGGCCAATACACTGGCCTTTCACACGGGGAATCAGGCAACGTCTCAGACGACTGGTATATGCTATCACACGCTACAATCATGCAGAATTTATATTTCATGTATAAAGTGAAAAACAAAATACAAGTTTGTTCAAAAGAACACCCAACATTAAGTTTCATGTAAAAGTTGCATTTGAAAGGGGAATAACTCGAAAAAGTGAAACAGGATTTATCATTCTTGTTGTCGCCGACTGCTTTGTTCATGCAGACGATGTATTCGAAGTATGAAGTGAATGAAACAAGTACTTTCAAAGTTATAAGCAACGTTAAGTTAAAGTTAGGGGACTACCTGACGACGACGCCGCCGCTGTCGGACAATAAGATCCCTGTGTGTCTACCTTCTATCGCAGGCAACACATAAAAACGCATTAAAAGATTATAATGACAAATAAACACATTTTTGCCTTCGATATCTACCTTGTTCTCAGTGGAAACGATCGAAAACAGTTTTATCGAAATTCAAACAAGTAGCAAGAATTCTTTAAATAGTCATATGGCGGTAAACAACCGAGTTGGTGTCCGCTTTCAACAGAGAACGTCTATCAACAGAGGCACGTTAAACAAGTTGTTTTACAAACTTGAAATAACGCAAAAGTTTTGTGTAAAATAAGAAAATAAAATAACAATTCCTTATCACAACGAATTTACATAACTATATACTTAAATTGCCTAGACAGAATCATCTCAATGTATTGCATATACTATAATGTTATTTATCAAGTGAATTCATATTTGTCTTATTGTTGGGCCAATGGGTCACATTAGCCCGAAGCCGAGGGGTAATATGACTGATAGAGGCCCAATAACATGGCCAATATGAAATCACTTGATCAATGACAATTTAAGTGATTAACAGACTAAAAACATCAAACTCATATGAAGACTACTGGGCCAATACGGGAATTGCTGGGCCAATATAAGATAGTAACTGTTAAGGACTCGCCACACTCCTCCCAATCCTATTCATCGATAAAAAGAAAATTATAAAAATCTCAAAATTCCGTTAAATGAAACTTTGCACAAATGTATTTTATTAATGTATCTTTATTTTGCAGATGGTAAGACACGTTAGAATAGTAAAGAAAAATAGTGAGATCTAAAAATTCCCTCAACTTCTATTTACATAAATTCACAAAACTAAACAACACAAAACATCTTTTTAAACGCCCACATGAGTAATATGATACTGACAACAATTTATTGTGTCCTCATGACTTGCATATGTAAACTTTACGAGATATTAGTAAAAGTGTGTATGACCTTCAATTTTCTGGTCGCTTCCTGACAATCACTGATTTCTGTTTTAGTAGTTGAAAGTTTTTAACAAAGTACACAACATTGTCTTGTCAGTAACATTGCACTCATGTGGGAATTTAACATTATGTTTTGTATGGCTTAGTTTGTGTGAATTTATGTGAATAGAATTTTAAGAAATTTTAAGGTCTAGCTTGTTTTCTTTACTATTCTAACGTGTCTTACTGTATGCAAAATCAAGATACATTAGTAACATTCATTTGTGCAAAGTTTCATTGAACAGCATTTTGCCATTATTGAGATTTTGATCATTTTCTTTTTATTGATGAATAGGATTAGGAGGAGCGTGGCAAGCCCTTAATTAATAAAAATGGTATATTTTCACAAATATCAAACTTTCTCAGAAACAAATTTTTTAACCTGTATTTGATTAGAATAGCTGAGCATATTAATAATCATCATGTAATAGTTGATTGTAAATATAATGTATGGCCCATTTTTCGTCCGGAAGACAAGACAGACATTGTGGAGATATTTACAAAACGAAAGTGAAAGTAGAAAAAGTAAGTAACAACTCTGCCATACGAAAGACAATTAATATTTTCATGGTAAAACCTAAAATGAAGTGGAAAACATCAGGTCCCAAGGTTATAAAACTGAGTTTGGAAACCAGTCTCAAATCTCAAGCATCTGATTGGCTGAAATGGCGACTGGTCGCCATTTCAGCCAATCAGATGCTTGAGATTTGAGACTGGTTTCCATGCTCAGCTTTGTAACCTTGGGCACTGTCTGCTGAAACTTATGTCATATGTTTGGTTTGTTAGTTGATGGAAATTCACCATTTTGGAATGGTGCATTGGCCCCCAAATTAAATGGAAATGACAACGTACAGTATGGTATGTTTATGATGGTGTTTATGATTATGAGCTATAGCTTTTTCTACTATTATTCATTATATATAAGTCAACTTTTTGATTTTTTAAGCTTTTTGTTCTTTTAAAAGAAACCTTAAAGATGCCTCTGATATTGAAATTTCACCACTTTGGGATAAGAAAGCATAAAAAATTAGCCAACAATAGTACAAGGCAAACAATGAACATAAAACATGACCAAATACATACTACTAAGCAATAATTCAATGAAAAATGTATTGTAAACACACATGGAGATTTAGTTTCAGTAAGATTATGTTTTCCATACATCAGAAGCCATTGTCACTAGATTTCTCACTTTTGTCTCGTCTGTGACCTTGACACTAAATTCTGGAGGGTTCAAGGCTGCTCCCATGGAAATACCAGCTTTCCTGAAGGTCATCAGTGAGTCTATACTACCTCTAGCTGAACAGTGAAATTCCTTGGCACAACTTTGTTGTAAAATCCTCTCCAAGTTTCTCTCAGTTATCCCCCCTCCTGTAATGTAAAACATTATAAATTAACCGTTTCCTCCATAAATATGCATTTATATGCCAACAGTGTAGATCCAGATCGGCTGGCACATCCATGATATCTGATCAGGATCTAGACTGTTAGCATTTTTATTAATTAGATTATTTCTGATCAAAAAGCAAACAGATCTGAGCAATCTAGATCTGATGGCACACAAGTGCCCGCTAATCTGGATCAACAACGGTCACACAAGTGAAAGTGCATATATGGAGTTAGGGTTAAAACTACCTTAAGTTGAAAAGGAGTAGAAAAAAGAGTCATAGAATTTTGATGGAAATAAAAAGATTATGATGAAGAAAATTTATTTATGTTGATGACAATCACTTAACCCTTTCCTCCAGACACATCTTTAATGCATGGGCGAACAATGTAGATCCAGATCAGCTGGCACATGCATGCCGTCTGATCAGGATCTGCACTGTTGGCTTTTTTGATTTGTTAGGTTATTTCTGTCCAAAATGCGACCAGTTAAGATCCTGATCAGACGGCTGGATCTACACTGGTCGCACATGCGTTAAAATGCGTATTTATGGAGGAACGGGTTAACCCTTTACTCAGGACCATGGATACAGCTTATATCCCATGTGCAACCAGTGTAGATCCAGATCACCCTGCAAATCTGAGCAGCCTGATCAGAATCTAAACTGTCTGTTTTTTGATTGAATAGGATATTTCTGACCAAGAAGCACAGTGTAGATCCTGATCAGAATCCACAGATGTGCAAGCTAATCAAGATCTACATTTGTACACTGTTTGCCTGTGTAATTACAAGCCATGTGGGATATGGTTAAAACGATATCTAGAGTTGAAAATGAAATATGTCAAGACAGATATTTGTTTTAACCCTTTACTCCAAAGATAAATCTTTATTGAGTGGACAAACAGTTTAGATCCCCTTCTTTTTCCTATACCCCTTCAATAATAATTCTTAGACTACTAATCCAGAGGGGGTTCAGCAGGGATGCTCAAACCCACTTGTTTGGCAGCAGTACATGTATTTCATTTTCATGGATATTTTGGCCAGAAGGATATCGTGATATTATAGTGTAAGTGCTCCAGGACGGCACCAATGAACCCCCTTTTCTGGAAATCTTGCATCCAACCATCTTCTGTTATGATTTGTTCCATTTTCAAGCAACTCACCTGGCATGATAATTATCCTATCTTTTGCCTGCAACAGAAACAAAACAGCTAACCACCAAACAATGAATACTGATAAACATAGCAAAACATGGTACGACAAACGATTCAACAATAAAATCTTGCTTATAGTCAAGCCTAAAGCTTCTGAAAATTTGAAAGTTCATATTCTGTATGATTTTGTATAAAATGGTACATTTGTACACCTGTACATGTATTAAGCTTAACTACTGATATTTCAGCAATTTAAATACACCTGAAAATAATACTAATCTTAAAATGTTCATGCATTTTGGTGAAATCTCTGATGATCTTACTATTTTTACAATCAAAACAGCTGTTTAAAGAGTTATGTGACAGTTGTAAAATGTTGCCCTGTACTGTGATCTAGCTTTGTTATCACTGCTGGTCTCTAGTTACCATAAAGGCCATTTATTTTGGCAAAATTTCTTTTTAACCCTTACTCCATACATACACCTTTTGATGTGTGTGTGACCAGTGTAGATCCAGATCAGCCAGCACTTTTTAAGCCATTTGTTAAGGATATCAATCTTGTGTCAAAATATGAAGTATTACCTGCTTTACCATATTGGTAATTATTGGAAGTCCCTCTAAAGCTGAGGAGTCCCCACCGCTTGTCAAAACTCTTTGAAATCCAAGGGCAATAACTTTCTCCAAGGACTCCATAATGTTAAAAGTCATATCTATGGCTGAAATTAAAGAGACTAAGTTTTAGTTTCATGAAGTTAACGATTGTTAATAAGATAGAATGATGAATAATTTAGTCTCTGTGACACAGTCAACCATTGTAGATCCAGATCAGCCAGCACAAGTTTGACATCAGATCTGGATCTACTGTTGGCTTTTTGGTCAGAAATAACCTAATGAATCTATAAGAAAACAGCAATATCCCATGGAGTAAACGGTTAAAGGAAATACTGTCAAACAGATGAACACTGAATCAAGAGCATCATGTATTCTTACACATCATGGTTCAATGATTTTGAATTAATATGGAAATATTATGATTACAGTCATTTAGCAGATGGGTCTATGCATTTGTAAATTTAATCTTAAACACATACACATTAACATAAAGCACTTAATTTGTATGTTATTTTGCAAGATTTACACTTCAACTTTCATCTTCTACGATAAAGACATATTCATTTAACAAATCAGAACTACTGATGGTTTGCAGTGTGAATAATTACTTCAAGAGGTGTGGCTTTACTATAAGCCACTCCCAATTTGTTGGACAGTGCACAATGATTTGACATGTAACATTGACAAGCAAGCACATTTTGCAATGAGATGCTGCAAAAAGCCGGCCTTCATTAGCTTCCTCATCAACATAGCTGTTCTAATAGCCATAAGAAAACTGTGAATATCAATAATAATTTATGCATTAATGAGAGTATTTATGTGTGTAAATGTAAGACTTGAATCAATATTTGATGGTGTTCATTAGGGTATGAAAAACATTTGGATTGTTTTAAGTATGGGTAAAGCTCTTAGGGCTTTACACACTTTAAAAACCAAACTGTTTTCCATACCCAAATAAAAACCATCAAATATCGATTCAATCCTTCAGACATTACTTATGCAAAAAACTGTAGAATAAATTTATTCCTTTATCAACCATAACTTCTTGATGGAATGTATGTTTTGTTGAAACAACAGTAAGGAAGCAACATGAAAGCAATACCTCTATGGAAAGTACAAGGCAGAGGCTTGGCATAGTCTGAAACGGACAAAAAAAAAAATCATGTTACACACAAAAAGACATATTCTTGTTTAGAGGTCTTTTCCTGTCCTCATATGTAAGTATTAGAGGCTAAAAAATTCTTTTGTTCAAAATAATGAAAACTGCAAATTAAGTATAAATGCTTTCATTCAAAATAATAAAAACTGCAAGTTAAGTTTGAATGAAATTTCAAACCAGTCAGAAAGTTTATCTTTACAATATATGTAATAAAAATCTGATAAATGTAATAACTTGGTAAAAAATCTGTGAAAGTCACCTGGTATGATCTTACCTAGAAGCTCCTCACAGGCACTTACATCCACACTTCCATCCCTGAAATATAATCAAGAACTCTGTATAGTGTAAACAAATCAAAATAAAAACTGACTTTTTCTTATAAGACTTTTGAAACTTGAGTGGTAAACACAGTGATCTCATTTGATAGTATGCTAGGTAAATCACTGCAACTACAATCCTCACATGATGTTACACAGTGATCTCCCTTTGGTGTTACACTAGCTAAATCACTGCAACTACAATCCTCACATGATGTAACACAGTGATCTCCCTTTGGTGCTACACTAGCTAAATCACTGCAACTACAATCCTCACATGATATAACACAGTGATCTCCATTTGGTGCTACACTAGGTAAATCACTGCAACTACAATCCTCACATGATGTTACACAGTGATCTTCCTTTGGTGTTACACTAGCTAAATCGCTGCAACTACAATCCTCACATGATATAACACAGTGATCTCCCTTTGGTGCTACACTATGTAAATCACTGCAACTACAATCCTCACATGATATAACACAGTGATCTCCATTTGGTGCTACACTAGGTAAATCACTGCAACTACAATCCTCACATGATGTTACACAGTGATCTCCCTTTGGTGCTACACTAGCTAAATCACTGCAACTATAATCCTCACATGATATAAAACAGTGATCTCCCTTTGGTGCTACACTAGCCAAATCACTGCAACAACTATCCTCACATTATGTTACACGGTGATCTCCTTTCGAGGTTACACAAGGTAAATCAATGCAACTACAATCCATACATGATGTAATGTAGTGATCTCCTTTTATATGCTACGTGCTAGGAAATTCATTGCAACAAACATCATCATGTGATGTAACAAAGTGATGGAGGAATTTTTAATTTTTATTTTGTTATTTCTGACCAAAAAGTAAACAATGCAGATCCTGATCAGATGGCATGGATGTGCCAGCTGATATGGATCAACACTGGTTGCACATACCATAAATATGTATAATATGGAGTAAAGGGTTAACCCTTTCCTCCATAGATACACCTTTATTGCAAGGGCACATCCATGCCGTCTAATCAGAATCCAAACTGTTTGCTTTTTTGATTCATTAGGTTATTTCTGACCAAGGGGTAACCCTTTCCTCCATAGATACACCTTTATTGCAAGGGCACATCCATGCCGTCTAATCAGAATCCAAACTGTTTGCTTTTTTGATTCATTAGGTTATTTCTGACCAAGGGGCAACCCTTTCCTCCATAGATACACCTTTATTGCAAGGGCACATCCATGCCGTCTAATCAGAATCCAAACTGTTTGCTTTTTTGATTCATTAGGTTATTTCTGACCAAGGGTTAACCCTTTCCTCCATAGATACACCTTTATTGCAAGGGCACATCCATGCCGTCTAATCAGAATCCAAACTGTTTGCTTTTTTGATTCATTAGGTTATTTCTGACCAAGGGTTAACCCTTTCCTCCATAGATACACCTTTATTGCAAGGGCACATCCATGCCGTCTAATCAGAATCCAAACTGTTTGCTTTTTTGATTCATTAGGTTATTTCTGACCAAGGGGTAACCCTTTCCTCCATAGATACACCTTTATTGCAAGGGCACATCCATGCCGTCTAATCAGAATCCAAACTGTTTGCTTTTTTTGATTCATTAGGTTATTTCTGACCAAGGGGCAACCCTTTCCTCCATAGATACACCTTTATTGCAAGGGTACATCCATGCCGTCTAATCAGAATCCAAACTGTTTGCTTTTTTGATTCATTAGGTTATTTCTGACCAAGGGTTAACCCTTTCCTCCATAGATACACCTTTATTGCAAGGGCACATCCATGCAGTCTAATCAGAATCCAAACTGTTTGCTTTTTTGATTCATTAGGTTATTTCTGACCAAGGGTTAACCCTTTCCTCCATAGATACACCTTTATTGCAAGGGCACATCCATGCCTTCTAATCAGAATCCAAACTGTTTGCTTTTTTGATTCATTAGGTTATTTCTGACCAAGGGTTAACCCTTTCCTCCATAGATACACCTTTATTGCAAGGGCACATCCATGCCTTCTAATCAGAATCCAAACTGTTTGCTTTTTTGATTCATTAGGTTATTTCTGACCAAGGGGCAACCCTTTCCTCCATAGATACACCTTTATTGCAAAGGCGAACAGTCCATGCCATCTAATCAGAATCCAAACTGTTTGCTTTTTTGATTCATTAAGTTATTTCTGACCAAGGGTTAACCCTTTCCTCCATAGATACACCTTTATTGCAAGGGCACATCCATGCCGTCTAATCAGAATCCAAACTGTTTGCTTTTTTGATTCATTAGGTTATTTCTGACCAAGGGTTAACCCTTTCCTCCATAGATACACCTTTATTGCAAGGGCACATCCATGCTGTCTAATCAGAATCCAAACTGTTTGCTTTTTTGATTCATTAGGTTATTTCTGACCAAGGGTTAACCCTTTCCTCCATAGATACACCTTTATTGCAAGGGCACATCCATGCCGTCTAATCAGAATCCAAACTGTTTGCTTTTTTGATTCATTAGGTTATTTCTGACCAAGGGTTAACCCTTTCCTCCATAGAAACACCTTTATTGCAAGGGCACATCCATGCCTTCTAATCAGAATCCAAACTGTTTGCTTTTTTGATTCATTAGGTTATTTCTGACCAAGGGGCAACCCTTTCCTCCATAGATACACCTTTATTGCAAGGGCACATCCATGCCATCTAATCAGAATCCAAACTGTTTGCTTTTTTGATTCATTAAGTTATTTCTGACCAAGGGTTAACCCTTTCCTCCATAGATACACCTTTATTGCAAGGGCACATCCATGCCTTCTAATCAGAATCCAAACTGTTTGCTTTTTTGATTCATTAGGTTATTTCTGACCAAGGGGTAACCCTTTCCTCCATAGATACACCTTTATTGCAAGGGCACATCCATGCCGTCTAATCAGAATCCAAACTGTTTGCTGTTTTGATTCATTAGGTTATTTCTGACCAAGGGGTAACCCTTTCCTCCATAGATACACCTTTATTGCAAGGGCACATCCATGCCGTCTAATCAGAATCCAAACTGTTTGCTTTTTTGATTCATTAGGTTATTTCTGACCAAGGGTTAACCCTTTCCTCCATAGATACACCTTTATTGCAAGGGCACATCCATGCCTTCTAATCAGAATCCAAACTGTTTGCTTTTTTGATTCATTAGGTTATTTCTGACCAAGGGGCAACCCTTTCCTCCATAGATACACCTTTATTGCAAGGGCACATCCATGCCGTCTAATCAGAATCCAAACTGTTTGCTTTTTTGATTCATTAGGTTATTTCTGACCAAGGGTTAACCCTTTCCTCCATAGATACTCCTTTATTGCAAGGGCACATCCATGCCTTCTAATCAGAATCCAAACTGTTTGCTTTTTTGATTCATTAGGTTATTTCTGACCAAGGGTTAACCCTTTCCTCCATAGATACACCTTTATTGCAAAGGCGAACAGTTTAGATCCAGATCAGCCGGCACATCCATGCTGTCTGATCAGAATCTAAACTGTTCGCTTTTTGATTCATTAGGTTATTTCTGACCAAAATGCGACCAGTGCAGATTCTCATCAGACAGCACGGATGTGCCGGTTGATCTGGATCTACATTGGTTGCACATGCTAGAGGCGTATATATGGAGTAAATGGTTAAAAGAGCTAACCAACTAACTCGCTTAGGATTCCAAAGACAAACCCATCAGCCCCAGCTTCTTTGAGCACTATCAGATCCTGGTACATAACGTCAAACTCCTTTGGAGAGTACAGGAAATCACCTCCTCTTGGACGTAGCATCACATACACAGGGATATTGACAGTACACTTCATTACTTTCAACATACCTAAAAAGAAGACACACACAGTGAGCAAACTGATCAATCTAATCAGGATTTACACTGTTAACTTCTTGGTCAGTCATAACCTAATAAATATTTAAGCAACCAGTATAGATTCAGATGTATATTCAGGTTCATCTGGATCTATACTGGTGGTACATAAGAAATACCGGTTAGCCACATCCACTGAGTAAAGGGAAATAAAGGCAAAAGGCTAAAGTTGTTTTGCAGATATCTGTTAGCTAGACACTTTTGTTGTATTTTAGGGTCAAAGATAAAGAACTTCTTATTTTAATATTCATGGTAAAAAGTTATCCTTTTACACCACCTAAACAGGTTTTTATCTATTGTGCAAACAGTGTGACAACTGGATCTATACTGGCTGCTTATCAGTCAGACAACCTAATAAAACTTAAAGTCAGGGCTTTTTTTACTGCCTGGGGAAGGGGCCCACGTCCCATAATTCTGGGGAAAACAGCGTGCTTTTTTCTCAGAGGGGAATAAAAAAACCTGATGTAAAGTTACTATTTGCAGAAAACTGCATGATTTTTAAGAAATTTCCTGAGGGAAAGGTGCCAATGAACGGCCCCTTCTATAGAAGGAAAAAAAGCCCTGAAAGTGAACTGTGTAGATCCTGATCAGATGGCACAAATGAGTCAGCTGATCTGACTCTACACTATTCACTCCTGGGATGACTGCCATATCACATAGAGTAAATGGTTAACCCTTTCCTCCATAGATACACCTTTATTGCAAGGGCAAACAGTTTAGATCCAGATCAGCTGGCACATCCGTGCCATCTGATCAGGATCTAAACTGTTTGCTTTTTTAATTGTTAGATTATAAGGATGTGCCGGCTGATCTGGATCTACACTGGTCGCACATTCGTAAAAATGCGTATATATGGAGGAAAGGGTTAAATAAACCTGAAAGTTGATTGTCATATTCCACGTCAACAGTTAATCAAAGGCAGTTATTGTAAAGTATGTGAATATTATGAAATCAATGCTCACCAATACTGGGTGTGGTCCCACCTTCCATCAGATTGGCACAGAGTTCAACACGAATGGCACCTGAAGGAAACAATGTTGTCATAAATAATGTACAGTTGATATAAATACTGGTATACATTTATGTATTCATTTTAAAGCAATTAGCACTCTCTGCTTCCTGAGGAGAAACATCAAGATACACTGAAATCATCTGCTTATTAAGTTTGTGTATGGCCACAAACTTAGTATTGCTCCTCAGTCTTGTCACCACACACTTATACTTTCATATCCCAAATGGAATCTATACAACACAGAGCAGCAAATGGCAATGGTTAACATCAATTGCTCGGATTTTTTTCACTGCCACACGAAGAGGTCCATTTCCTTTAATTTTGAGGAAAACAGAGTGATTTCTTCTCTTAATGGGGAATGAAAATAAACTAATGTAAAGTACTTTTTATGAAAAACTGCGTATTTGTCATGAAATTTTCTAAGGGGAAGGCACCTGTAAATGGCAAGATGGAAAAAAAGACCTAAAGTGTCATAGAAATGTTACCATTCCTAAAATGAATATATAACATTCCCAGTCCATTACTAACAAAACAATCACAGCCCTAACACTCTTCTGCAAGTATGTTACCATTTTCCTTCTTACCCTGCAATGTGTTCTTCTGGTATTGTCTTCCACCAGATTTCAAAGACAAGATTGTTTGTATTTCTTTACTTTTAACCTCGCCTACATCTTTCATTTAATATACTAGTAACAGTTTTTTTAAACTCTCTTCTACAATGGCTGAGAATAATTTAAAACCATATGTACCAGCCGTGAGAACTATAAGGTGACAAGAACTTATTATACTGATAACAATTTAGAGTTAATTACAGATTGTGCAATACTTCAAAAAATTCCTGGTCTATGTGAATCCCTAGTATTCCCAACATATGTTGGCAACTGGAAGCCATCTCATTGGCACTACTATCTGATGTGTTGATAAAAAATGATTTCAAATTAAATTTTTCATCTATACCGTATATACTCAGCCATTAGTCGAGGTTTTTTCCTTTCAAAAACACTTCTAAAAAGTTGATTCGACTTATGGCCGAGAGAAAGAAATGAACCTTTAAAAAATCGTCGCTAATCGCCGCCATTTTGATTAGTTGTTGTTGTTCTTAACGTGTTGCCGGGTAAAGCCGGATATGGTGTTACTTTCGTACTTATATAACCTTGCTTTCATTGAAAAACAGAAAGACAAGTTATTGCAATATTAGCGTTTTATCTAAAACGCTTGTTTGTAGACAATTAGAAAATATAATTATTCACGTTTTACCCAAATTAAGCCGTTGAAAAATCGACGCGAATCGTTAGCGAGTATAGGCAGTATTCGGAGATACGAGATACGTTGTATCTAAATGACATTTAATTCATTGAGAAACGGGATGAAAATTTATTGCAACATTAGAATTCTACATACAGCGATTGTTTGTAGAAATTATAAAATAAAATTATTCACGTTTTACAAAATTGCCGAAAGACGTTTTGTTGAAATGCTTTTAAATATAATTACACGTTTGCTAAATTGAAACATGTAATAAGAAATATATTATTTTACTAACGACTGAGTCAATCAAGATTGAACCAGGGTCTATTCAATTTTATTGATACACCTTGATTGTAGAAAATTGTCGCCGAAAACTGCCGAGTCCATGTCAAACCGTGATGACATTTGATAACTGTACACATTTTCCTGTGTACTCTCGCCGACAGTCGCTAATTGCTATCAAAACAAACCCGACATAACAAAGGAAGTTTATTGGAAAATCACCTGCCAATTTGCCCCAACTTTCTGCTAGGCTGGGATTGTCTTACATCTTTGCTTAAGCCAATCGGTAACAAGTTAGCATGACAAAATCGTACAGAAACTCCGCCTCCCACCAATCAGAGCTTGCATATGAATTTTAAAGATTATTTCTATTGGCGGGAGGCGGAGTTACGTGTTAACTTTAACGACGAACATCAGACATCTAATCATAATAAACAGTTTTGAGGGATTTTAATCCATGTTGTGTAATCAGAAAAGTGGTCTTTTGCATAAATTGTGATGAAATAGAACGAGTGTAAATGCTTTAGAGCTTTTAAAAATATTTTGAACAGTTAAAATATCGCACCTAGTGACGGAATATCATTGACGAAATAAAGCTGTGAATGATAGTCATATTTATTTTGTTATGTACTTAAAATAAAGTAAACAATATTTCTTTTATCAGTACTTGTTTTTATTAATTTAAAAACCCCCAATATTGTACGTTTATTGATTTTCTCAAGGTTACGTCGGCGATGTATTTTGGCCAGATATTGGATGTCCGAATATATGTCGAGTAGTACGCTAATTGTAGAATCACGGTACTTGTTAAAGGAGTCAACACAGTAAATGTAATGCTGCCGTTTTCTTAAAAAGAAAAACATCAAGCAATACCCCCTCTTTCTGCATTTACAGCTGACTGAACAGAATCAACACAAACTTCCATTTCCAAATATTCCGGGAAAATCTTGATCAGTGGACGTTTGAACATTTGACTTTATTCTCGGTTACCTGGCGCTTTGTTTGCGTAAGTTGGACCTATCACCAAAAATTGAAAGTATCAGTTCTTTGACGCATTTGAAAGACACTTAAAAATGCAGAGTTGCTACATAAGATCATTATACACCAGTAAATCGCTATTTTCGTTTATTTCAAAGGTAGGTTATGTATTATCTGTGTACTATCACATATTTTCGCGACCAAAAATTGTTACAAAATTATGTTACATAAGAATCTATTAAGAATGATAAGTGACAGTATTTTCAAAGAAATATCATGTTTGTCATTTGTGGTTATTAAAATAAAGCTCCAACGTATAAATGAGTAAACAATAACGTTTCAATTGCGGGGCATAAAAGTTTTCAGAATTTTGACCGTTTGAAACAGTCACATGATAATTAATGTGGAATATTATTAACTGAAAAAAGGGCAACGTCATAACAAGCGAGCAAAATATTTCAATGAATTGTATTATCGGCATCATTATGTGTCCACAATTGTTTTACTTCAAAACAATTAATAGATGTTATGTACCTTGATATTGTAATTTGCTTGATCGAGGTAAAAAATGCACTTGCATTATAATGGTTCCACAATATTGCCATCATGTCAGTGAATGTAGCAAATTGAGAGATTTCACAGGTTTGCTGTCTAAGTTTTGTGATCCAATAAGATCGCTATCTGTGTATATGGAACTCTTATATTGGGTTAAAATGGAGTTATCTACAACGTACAAGGTTCAACGACACTTGAACGATTGCACTCAGGTCTGTTTGATATAAGCAACGTTTAAACGGGATTGTTCAATTTTTCATGGTTTTTGTAAACTGTTTCAACAATTTGTGAACATTGGAGCCTGAATGAAAGGGTAACACCTAACACTTCAAAAATTTACATGTAATATTCACAGGAAATACTAGATGATTATGTAAAGCCTTCACTCAAGATAGGCCTTTTTCATAAGTGTTTAGCCTACCGGTGTAAGTAACAAATAACGTAAGCATGCTGTTTTCTTTCTATTAAGACTAACTTATATTTCAGCATATCTATGTCAGCGAAAACAAATGTCTGGTAAAAATGTAAATTAATGCAGAGAAGGAAAAGCACATTAAACATGTTGTAATATATGGTTAAAATTTTCAACTTAAATTATAACAGACAGTGACACTGTCACTTGTTTCTATTTCAGCAAAGAAATGGGAACATTGACTTCCAATGTAAATTGCAAGTTGATAGTCATCAGATTTTTATCAAAAGAATATTTAAAAACAACTTTTTATATTCAAACGAAAAACATGTTTTTTGCAGCCACAGCCCTGTTGTCAGAAATTCCAGAAATGTTTTACTGCTGGGAGGGCAAGCTTTAGTCAGTTGTCTGCAGCTAGACACCATTTCACCAGACACAAGGTAAACATTCATTTATAATTATACTCTTATACATATATAACTTTATTTCTTTCTTTTTCTTGCAGATCAGCCAGTTAGTTTTTTAAATATTAATGTTCAAGTTTTAGCCCTTTACTCCATAATGATATATATACATTTTGACATGTTTGTGATCAGTGTAAATCCAGATCAGTGCCATCTCATCTGGATCTGCACTCAGGGGCATAGGCAAGTTTTGAATATTGGGGAGGTGGAAATTTTGTAACATAATTTGATTAGTGATAGTTTTATTGATAAAACTATAGGTGCACATATAGGATGTTTTTAAGTTTGTTTATTTTCCAACAATATTTCAAGATATTTTTCTTAAAGATTTTGAAAAAATTACACAAACATATAGAATTCCTAATTGTAATAAATCCATGGGTAGTCATTAAACTAGCTAGGTTTAAAAGCTCGTAACTTCGGATTTGACACTCCAAAAGAGCGTTTTGGAAATGCAAAATTGTTAAGTTGATGATCACATTCAACTGTGGATTAAGGATGTATATTATATGATTGCAATCATAAAATGCAATAAACAATCTGCTGTTATATTCATTTGCAAATCCATGTGCGCGCAGCAATTTGAGTGTATTAATACCTTGTTTGAGTGTACCAAATAAAAAAAAAACAACTACCGTATTTTCCTGCTTATAAGGCGATCCGCTTATAAGACGGGACCCCTACTTTGCCGCAAAAATCTGAGTTTTTTCTTTTTTGTATAGACCCGTTTATAAGACGGGGTGAAATTTCAGTGAGTTTGGACCCGAAAGTAGTGAATTTCGCTAAAAAAAAATCGGCGAAATTTCCGGCAAATGTAACATTTTTGAAGCTCTGTAACTGGAACATATCTTAATAAGTGTGAATTTAGCCAAAAAAAATCGACATTTTTTTCGGTAAATATAATATTTTCGAAGCTCCGTAATTGGAACATATCCTAATAAGTGTGAATTTCAGATAAAAATCGGCGAAAAATCGGGCCTTTTTTCGGTAAATTTGATATTTTCGAAGCTCTGTAATTACTGTGAATTTGGAAAAAAAAAATCGGCAATTTTTTCGGCAAGAGTAATATTTTCGATGCTCCATCATTGATACATATTCTAATACGTGTTAATCTCGCAAAAAATCGGCAGATTTTTTGGTAAACTTGATATCTCTAACGCTCAGTCATTGGAACATATCCTAAAACGTTTTTATAGATCTATCTCTATCGTGATACCTCTACGATTGTTGATGATTGTGTATCACCACTGCGCAGTTAACTGTTAATTTCAGTCTTTGCCCGTATGCAAGTTTTTGACATTCAATTATTTATCTATTGTCCGGATGTTTAATTCAATTAAACTTTGTCAAAGGCGAAGAGCAAGAACAATCAAGCCTCGGGGCAAACAAACTGTATCCTTTCACTTCAATTCATGCAGAGTTTGTGTCATGTAATCTGAATTTTCGAGTTTGCAAGAGGTGTTGACAGCAATGTCTGTTAAGCAATTAACATTACCTGATGACAGATTCAAACAGCCTTAGACAATTATAACAGCTGTGACAATTTTCTACAAACTGAAAATCATTGGGAAATTTTGAGATTATAACAATATGCAAACTGGCTAAAATATTGAATTAGCGTTATTACTCTGGCAAACATGAAGAGTGATCTATGCTAATTACATCATAATAAATAATAGACCTTACAACAAACATTGCTTACATCTACATCGAATGCTGTTAACAATAATTTCCAAATTATATCTTCAATATGAAAAAGATTTTTGAATTTTTTTTTTCTAAGCCAACAAAAAAACAGACAAACTTACGTTTAAAAATGCTCGTCGAAAATTAGTTAACGAAAAATTACTGATAGTTTGACAAAAAAAACATATGTTTTTATTAGAAACTTTTGAAAAACCTGCCAAAAAATGAGGTCTTCTTGTAGATCGCGCTTATAAGACGGGTCCCCTACTTTTAAGGCTATTTTCCAAGGAAAAAACCCCGTCTTATAAGCTGGAAAATACGGTAATGCAACATGTAAATACTGGAAAGGCTAGGCTAAAGTATAACGAAAGCTGGTCAAAATATTGGGGCGGCGACTGCTGCCCCTGCCGCCCCATTGACTACGCCTATGGCACTTGTTGCATCTTGATCAGAAGTAACCTAATGAATCTAAAGGCAAACATTATAGATCCTGTTCAGACAGTATGGATGTACCAACTGATCTACTCTGTTTGCCCCAGAATACACATAATAGATACAAAATTACAATATAGGTGTATCTGTGGAGAAAAGTAAAATGATCAATCTATATTTTATAAAATTCATTATAAACTATAATATTGAGAAATATTTCCCTCCTGTTCAAAAACATGATATTTATCATTTTTTTCCTTTCAGAAATTGTTACCAGGATGTATGTCACAGATACTACGTCAAACAGCCACTGCAGCCGGAGCTGTGGCACGTGAGATACCTGTGAGGGCTCAGAAGATTGTTGGAGGCTGGTTACTGACATGTGCTGGTATGTGTGTCGGTGCAGTCATTCTTGGTGGTGTTACAAGGTAATTTACATTTTTCCATGTGGATAAAATTCTCTTGAATATTTTTTATTAACAAACATTTTCATGGAAAAAATCCGGATGCTTGCTAAATAAAGACTAAATTTCCACCAAAAGTCTGAAATGTGGTTCTTTTGTAACTTTATATGAAATAAATATTATTTTACGTAAGTTTTACTTTGATTGCATATTTGCTACAGCATTTTGATTAAAGCTTTTCACAGTGTACTCTTATTGTACAGGTCTAGTTCTAATGATAGTTGAAAGTTAGAAAAGAGTCAATCTTTTACTCCATAGATATCGAATATCGCATGTGCAAACATTGTAAGTCCAGATCATCCTGCATAATCATGCAGTTTGATCAGGATCTACACCATTTGTTTTTAGTTTCATTACAGTATTTTTGACAGTGTAGATTTGAATCAGACTGCATAGATGTGCTGGCTGATCTGGATCTGTGCTTGTCTGACATGGAATATAAGCTGTTTTTTCATGAAGTAAAAGGTTAAACTATCAATGCACTTATTCTGCCCCTTTTGCTTTGTAAGATTGACAGAGTCGGGCCTTTCTATGGTAGACTGGAGACTTTTGAAAGATATGAAGCCACCCGGATCTCAGCAGGAATGGGAGGAGGAGTTTGAAAGATACAAACAGTACCCAGAATATAAATAGTGAGTATATCTATACCAACTTTACCCAGAATATAAATAGTGAGTATATCTATACCAACGGTACCCAGAATATAAATAGTGAGTATATCTATACCAACTGTACCCAGAATATAAATAGTGAGTATATCTATACCAACTGTACCCAGAAAATAAAAAGTGAGTTTATCTATACCAACTGTACCCAGAATATAGTGAGTATATCTATACCAACTGTACCCAGAACATAAATAGTGAGTATGTCTATACCAACTGTACCCATAATATAAATAGTGAGTAAATGGATACCAACTGTACCCAGAATAGAAAAAGTGAGTACCTTCAGTACTCAGAAGATCTAAAGTGTATAGATTAACAGTACCCAGAAAATAAATAGTTAGTAAATCTGAACAAACATCACCTTCAATTATAGCCAGAAATTAAATAAAAGGAAATATAAACATAACATAAAAGCTGTATACATTGTATACAATGTACATATAGTCTGATGAGGGTTTGCATTCTCAGTTGCTTAATATTTTATGAAAAAAAAAAAAGAATATGGATTAAATATTTCAGATTCAATGAGACATACACTTTATTTACTACATTTCAGGTTAAGTTTCTGTTTAAAACAATTTATTTGACATTTTATCAGAGAAAATAATAAATGTTAATAATAAATAATAATAACATACTGGAAACATGTCATGTTAGAAGTGTAATGTATTATTCATTTATTTTTTTCAGTGTAGCTAAAGAAAAAGAGATGACATTGTCTGACTTTAAGTTTATCTACTACATGGAGTGGGCACACAGAATGTGGGGTAGAGGTGTTGGTCTCGTATTTGCTATCCCAGCCTTGTACTTCTGGCAGAAAGGCTGGCTCTCAAAGGGTATGAAGCCCAGGGTGGCAGTGTATGCTGCTCTCATAGGGTTTCAGGTAGGTGGAGCAACATGAAATACATGTACATGTATACTGTGACAGGTGGGCGTTGTAAAGTGTTGTATCAGACTTTAGTTTAAACATATTTACTCTATTACTCTATACTGGTCTTCAAAATTATTAAATCTCGCTTGGTAAATCCCTATTGGTTTGAACAGTTAAAAAAGGTAAATATGTTGCTTGAGAAAGAAAATTTCCTCTGTGGTAGGTTTCAATTTTCTGACTTTAGAACCGGAGCCCAATGCTCTTCATCAGTACCCATTATTTTCTGCTATCTGCACACAGAATCCTATGCAAAAAAGATGACAGGCAACATAAAAACTGTGTATTGACAAGATTTGCTTTATTTGTAAATAAAAGCACAGCATCTGCTAGGCATATTCAGTGCTTTTTTATGCCAAATATTTGGGAGAAATTGGGCCCCATTCCCCCCTCAAAATAGTATATATTTTTCCCCCCACATCCAATAAAAAATTCCCCCACTTTGCTGGAGTCTGTTACGGACGTTTAATTTGTTCTGCTAATGTGTAAAATCGTGATAGTGAAGATGATAAATCTTTTTTTTCTGATGCAAGAAAATTCAACTCTGGGAAGTATGAGGCAAGATTTACTTGGTTATACTACAGCAAAAGATCAGTGAAACTTTGTTTTGTTGTGTTTGACAGCTGCAAATATCTTCCAAATATTCCCCCTATCCTTTGTTCGCATCGCAATTATCCCCCTCCAAAGGGCTGCGACCCCCTTTCCCCCAAAAGTGAAAAAGAACACTGATATTGCTTTCAAACTAAATAACAATGTAAATGGAAATATTAACAAATGGATGGTATAACAAGATATGGAAATGGGTGTATTAACAAGATCTAGAAAATAGCTTCATTAAATTAGTAAAATAGTATCACATAAGTGCACTATTGAGCTAAGTCTTAATAGAAGTTGATAGTTAGAAATGTAATTTTGGGGGCATGCCACTGCAAGAGGTGTGTTAAGTGATACTTTTCATCATATACTATATGCCACTCTTTGTATTTCAGGGATTTCTGGGGTGGTACATGGTGAAGAGTGGGCTAGTTGATCAGCCCGAGTCCACAGACATTCCTAGAGTCAGCCAGTACAGGCTTGCCTCTCATCTTGGCTCAGCTTTGCTTCTCTACACATTATTCCTGTGGAATGGGCTCTCACATGTATTACCTGCTTCTAAGGTAAACATGATTTAATCCTTTACTCCATAAAGAACGGGTATTATTGCATGTGGGACCAGTGTAGATCCATGTCATTTGGTAAATCTGTGTCATCTGATCTGGATCTACATTGGTTGTTTCTAGGTCAGAAAGAACCTATTGATTCTAATAGCAAACAGTGTTGATTCTGTTCAGACAGCACACATGTGCCGGCTGATCTAGATCTTCTTTATTCCCCCCCCCCCTCTCCATGTGATAAAAGTTGTATATATTGAGTTATAGATGAAAACCGACTTGATTTATTTTACATCAGCCTTGAAAGTAGTTCTTTTCAGTTTATATAAATCTAGCTTGATGGCTGCTTCATTGATAGAAATCAGTATTCACTTTCCAGTTAGACTGGGAAAATTGAAGAAGGAACTTGTGTAAATCCTAAATTCTATTACTTGTTAGTACTTGACTAGTCTGTAATTCAGTCAACTCATTTATCATTCAGAAGAATACGATGAAAAAATGACTTAATTGCTCCTTGACCTGGTGGTTACACTGCAGGAAGTTGACATGTTACATTTCCTTCTTGGGAAAGAATAGCCAGTTGGGCAGCTGATTACTATATTATGTAACCATTTGTCAGCCTGTCTGGATAGCAGTTGGGAAGCAAAGACATTCATGAAATACATGAAAGTGTCCTTTAACCCTTTCCTTGAAATATACACATTTTTACGCGATTGCGACCAGTGTAGATCCAGATCAGCCAGCAGATCCATACTGTCTTACCTGGATCTGCACTGGTCACATTTTGGTCAGAAATAACCTAATGAGTAAAACAGCGAACAGTTTAGATCCTGAGCAGACGGCACGGATAAGCCAGCTGATCTGGACCTAAACTGTTTGCTCTAGCAATACAGGTGTATCTATACAGGAAAGGGTTAAATAGGAGTGACACTCACTATAAGAAATAAACACTTAACTTTAACAGCTGATATAGAAAACATTATCAAACATTTAAAGAATATCAACATGATTTATTATAACTGTATTCTAGCCTGAATATGCGTTTAAATTGATTTACATTAAGGCTGCTTATCAATGGCTAAGAAGGTAATTGATATTCATATGCTGTTGTATTTCAGATAGAGAACTTTGCACAGTTGGCTAGGACGAGAGGAATGGCTCATGGATTGATGGCAGTTGTCTTTATGACAGCTTTATCAGGTAGAATTGATTTAAGACATGATGTATATTGATGGTGTAGGTTAAGATTTAAAGTGGTACTCATATATGTATTGTGTGTCACATGCTAAGTCAGTTGTGCTGAAATAAATTAAGGCCATTAGACCATGTTTTTCCTGCATAAACCAGCTTAACTCTAGCATTGGTATACAAATATTCTTATTTGTTTCTTATTGCTTGATTTCCATCAAAATCATTTGTGTAAATCTCTTAGACCTTCCAAAGAAAGCCAACATACAATACAACACTGCTTGTTGATTCTTACAATATTCTTATTATATATGTTTTGACTACTTTTTATTTGAATACATGCCATTCCATTACAGAAATACATTGAAAGGCAGACCATTACCAGTCAGTAAAGTTTCTGGCACATTTATGTCTTGTGTATTTTATGTGACTGCTTTTTCTGCGCTTTGTTTCAGCAAGTCATGGTTCTAGTCTCACATAACTTGTTTTTGCCTTGTTGTTGTTACTGAAGGTTTATTACCTGGTCATGCTTATTGTATTTTGTCTTGATGCTGATTTCATATTTTGTTGTAGTTGTAGGTTATCACCAGGTCTCATATATTGTCTTTTGTTTCTGTTGCTCGTGTCAAGATGCTGGTTTCATATATTAGTATTTTTGTTGTTTCATGTCTACATATTGTCTGTTGTTGTTGTTGCAGGTTAAATAGCTGGGCTGAAGGTTATAAAACTGAGATTGGAAACCAGTCTCAAATCTCAAGCATCTGATTGGCTGAAATGGTGACTGGTCGCCATTTCAGCCAATCAGATGCTTGAGATTTGAGACTGGTTTCCATGCTCAGTTTTATAACCTTGGGCACTGGTCTCACACATTTGTTGTTTTTTTCAGATGGGTAAATCTGTATGCTGGTCTGACATTTTGTCTTAGATTGTTTTTGATTTTTCGTATTTATTAGCTTGTCTCACATATTGTTGCACTTTGTTTTGCAGGAGCATTTGTGGCTGGTCTGGATGCTGGTCTGACATACAACACATGGCCAAAGATGGCTGACAAGTGGGTCCCAGATGACATGTGGGCAATCTCACCAGCATGGAAAAATATATTTGAAAACGCCACCACTGTCCAGTTTAATCACAGATATCTGGTGAGTGGTTTCAGTTTCATCAAAGATACACGATTAAGTGGTTACCAAGTCTTGATATAATAAACTTTATTATCCCCCGCAAAAGGCGAGGGGGATATTAGAAATGCCCTTCGTCCGTCCGTCCGTCCGAAATAATTTTGTCCGGAGCATAAGTCCAAAACTACTGGAGGGATTTTATTCAAACTTCATACACTGACAGAGCACATTGGTAGGTAGTGCAGTGTGCAAGAACAATAACTCTACCTTGCCTATTTTTAGAGTTATTCCTCTTTATTATATTTACTTGATAAATTTTGTCCAGAGCATAACTCCAAAACTACTTGAGGGATTTTATTCAAACTTCATACACTGACAGAGCACATTGGTAGGTAGTTCAGTGTGCAAGAACATTAACTCTACCTTGCCTATTTTTAGATTATTCCTCTTGATCATATTTACTTGATAAATTTTGTCCAGAGCATAACTCCAAAACTACTTGAGGGATTTTATTCAAATTTCATACACTGACAGAGCATATTGGTAGGTAGTGCAGTGTGCAAGTGCAATAACCCTACCTTGCCTTTTTTTAGAGTTATCTCCCTTTATCACATTTACTTGATACATTTTTTCCAGAGCATAACTCCAAAACTACTTGAGGGATTTTGTTCAAACTTCATACACTGACAGAGCACATTGGTAGGTAGTGCAGTGTGCAAGAACAATAACTCTACCTTGCCTATTTTCAGAGTTATTCCACTTTATCAGAATTACTTGATAAATTTTGCCCGGAGCATAACTCAAAAACTACTTGAGGGATTTTATTCAAATTTCATATACTGACAGCTTTCTTGTTCAAGTGTAATGTGGAATGTCAAAGGGGAAAAACTGCAGGAAGCATAAATACTAAACTTACTTGAATTACCTCCCTTGTTAAGGTGTCTTTGAGGCACTTTATGATGATGATTTCAAAATTTGTTACTGATCTTAACCATTCAACACCTTTCAAATCAACTTTGATTTAATGTCTTTCTCCGCTTCTCCCATGGATGACCTTGATTTCATTCAAGTCATTTCAAAATCAACAACACATCAAGCATTGGCCATACTTAAATCAAAGACAATACCCCAGCAGCTACTGGTTTTCTTTTCATATATACTACTCAAAATTCGATAGGGATCCCTTTCCTTTTTATCCTGAATTACTGTCCCAGCCAAGTTCCAACCTCTTTTTCACTTCAACAGTTTGTTGGCTCATTCCGTCTTTGGCACAAAGCTGATGTCAAATGAACAAATTTTCGGAATCACCCCAATATTTTATGCAATCAACCATATGTAAGTAATAAACATAATCGTTTTAGTGATCCTTATCAAATTTTGAGTAGTATATTACAGTTATCATGATTATCTTACTTGGCTTTTAAGGTACCAACTGGTATAAAAATCTGCACTGCTGTTTTCTATGTCCTACTGTTACTGTGTCTCAGTGTAATTCCATTATCTTGTCTGTCCCACTATTCCCTGTTTTTCTCAAAAATTGTATGTTTAATATTAACAAACCACTCACAGTTGCTTTTGAGAATTGTCATTTTTGGTTGTTTCTTGGAAAATCAAAATTTCTATAGTTTAGTTTTTATAATCAATTATTATTTAAATATATCTTTATACAAAATTACTTGACTTGATTAGCATGCTACTTTCAAGCATAAACTTCCATTTGAATAACTCCTCTTATGAAATATACATTTCAGGCCGAGACTACAATAGTGTTGATTGGTGGATTTTGGTTTATGGTTCGTAAATATCCTCTTCCCAGAAGAGCAAGACTGGCTGTGAACTGCCTTCTCGGAATGGCTCTATTACAGGTAAAATGTCAGATTGAGGGAATTTTTAACCCCTTACATCCTACCTATGCTGTTATTGTTAGGCAAACAGTGTAGATCCAGATCAGCCAGCACATCTGTGCAATCTATTCTGGATCCAGACTGTTCACTTCCTGGTCAGAAATAAGCTAATGAATCAAACAGTGTAGATCCTGACTGGTCAGCACAGGTGTGCCAGCTAAACTGGATCTGCACCATTTGCCTACTGTAGTATCATATAAAACGCAAAATAAGAATTTGCGGGGGCATGAATTCGCGCAACTGTATTATTCCATTTAGACACACTGTTAAATTGTTTAATTTGGCTGGGCTTAAATTTCGCGCAAATGTCATAGCCGGAAATATGCGAAAATTAAACCAGCGCGAAATAAAATGATACCACAGTATAAGAAACAGACATATCTCAAAGGGTTAAGGATCAGTATTAAACTGAAAATTTATCAGTACATTTAAATACAATGTTCACACTTACATCCTTGCTGGAGTAATGTCTGTATTCACTGGCGGGGAATGATAAATGTTATCCAGCTTGGAAATAAATTTTGTTTTTGATTAAGATAATTTGTTGTCTGGAAGCGTTTTTATTGATTTTTGCTCAAAATCTAATGTTTCTGAAGTCTAAATTCCAGCCAATCAAATGCTTGGGATTTGACATTTGGTCTCCAGTTTTAGTTTTATGATCTTCAGCACTGCTGTTATTTATACTATAAATTTGAAAAAAAGAGGAACTTTGTTAAAGGAGAAAGAACATATAATTTTGATTGTTGTATATTTTCAGGGCACTCTGGGTATCCTCACATTACTGTGGTACGTGCCCACTCACCTAGCGGCCACCCACCAATCTGGATCTGTAGCACTCCTGTCTATTGCAACCTGGTTAGCGCACGAGCTAAAACGAATGCCAAAATGAACAAACTCAATGAGTGATATTGTATATTGTGTATATTACACAGTTAAGGGCCGTTTACAGTCGTCACTGCATTGTCATTACCAATGTAACATTTCTTAACATAATAAAATAAAGTTACATCAATAACAATTATTTATGCAAAGTTTGATTGAACTGCATTTTGCCGAGATATTTTTACAGTTTTCTTTATTTAATTTAAAGTGTAGTGACGGCTCTAGATGGCCCTTAAAACCAGTGTTTACGGTATATAGTGAAAAAAATGCCAGATGTCATTTAGACAGTTTGGACCAATAAAATTATCATTTTAAATTGTTTCTGTTTTGTTTTAATTTTTATATGTTTACTTTTTAAAAATATTTTTTTTATGTACAAAAGAATCTTGAACTCTTAATTAACAGCTTAATTATACCCCCTCTTCAATGAAGAGGGGGTATACTGTTTTACCCTTGTCCGTCCGTCCGTCCGTAACAAAATTTCCGTCGCAGTTTTCTCAGCAACTATAACATGCAGCAGCCTGATACTTTGCACATTGCTTCATCCTATAGTCCCATGTGGTGTAAAGCGATTTTATGCTCCTTGCTCATCTACTTCCTGTTTGTCCCATATTTTTAGATTTTGTAACTATATAGGTGCATTACATCAACCAAAGGGCATTTTTATTTTCCGTCACAGTTTTCTAAGCAACTATAACATTCAGCAGCCTGATGTTTTGCATAATGTTTTATCCTATAGTCCCATATGGTGTAAAGCGAGTTTATGCTCCTAGCTATTCTACTTCCTGTTTACCGATTTTTTCACATAGATGACAAACATCACAATTTCCGTCGCAGTTTTCTAAGCAACTACAACATGCAGCAACCTGATACTTTGCATAATGCTTTATCCTATAGTCCCATATGGTGTAAAGCGATATTATGCTCCTTGCTCACCTACTTCCCGTTTACAGAATACTTAGATTTTTACACATAGATGACAAACATGCACACTTTCCGTCGCAGTTTTCTAAGCAACTATAACATGCAGCTGCCTGATGTTTTGCATATTGCTTTATCCTATAGTCCCATATGGTGTTAAGCGATTTTATGCTCCTTGCTCACCTACTTCCTGTTTACCAAATATTTAGATTTTTACATATAGATGACAAACATGCACAATTTCCGTGGCAGTTTTCTAAGCAACTATAAAATGCGGCTGCCTGATGTTTTGCATATTGCTCTTTCCTAAAGTCCTATATGGTGTTAAGCGATTTTATGCTCCTTGCTCATCTACTTCCTGTTTATGGACTATTTTTAGTTTTTTTTTTACTATACAGGTGCGCTACACAATCCAATGGGTATCTTTATCACTATATAGGTGCATTACATAAACCAAAGGGCATCTGTATTGAAAAATGCAAATTACATTTTGGAAGTCATATTTCTCACACCGGGGGTATCACTAGTGAGCATTAGCTCACAGATTTTCTTGTTTTCTTATGCTTTCAAATTTGTGTAGATCTCTTTTGTATTAATGTATAAATCTTGAATTATGTTTTGTGAAAAAAATCTTTTTACACTACAGATGTCCCAAACTTCCCATGTTAAAAAGTTAAGACAAGCTGTTAGATAAGTCATTGGTGACCCTGACCTTGCAATAATTAAATGGGTGTTCAGTTGAACTGGGACATAGAAAGTGGTCCCTATATATTGCCATTTCTTCCATAGGGCCAAAAAAAGAGGTTTATAACCCTGACATTCACATTAGATCACTCCTTCCCACAAGGATGTCCATTGCATTTGTGTTGTTGTGTTGTTGGTTAATTGCCATGTAAAGAAGGATGCATCAAACATGCCTGTCTCTGAATGCTAAATTTTAACCCTTTACTCAATAGATATACGTTATTGTGTAGGCGAACAGTGTAGATCAAAACTGTTTACTTCTTGGGCAGAAATAATCTAAAGACTCCGCAAACATTGCAGATCCTGATCAGACAGCATGGATGTGACAGCTGTTCTTGATCTACACACTTCGCCGAGGCAATAAAAGACATATATATGTAGTAAAGGGACTAACTGACTGACAACTGCCTCAGTCACTGTTTCTAGTCTTAGGTTTTACTAGGCCAACAAAATCAACAACTGTGTAATTCAATAACATTTTATTGCAAACAAGTTCATTATGCTCATGATGTGTCCTTATAATATTGACAATATAATAGCATGATGTTAACAAAATGTAACAATAAAATCAGCTGAAAAAATGAGATAAACATGAAAGCTGACAATTTTCAAAGAATGCAACTGTTTGGCCATAATTATTCATTACATAAGACCCCAAACTATAAAATCGGACCTGACATCACTGTGCTATACTGTGCTGGTGGACTGAACTGTGTTGAGTCATGCAAAAGTGAACAATGAATGTTTGGCTTTCAATAAGTTGAAACTGAACATATCACTAAATTAACAAGGGAAATAACTCCAGTGTTACTGCTAGTAACAAAAGGTAGCTTCCCTTGGTTGTTTTGAGTGCTTCAGCTTTTCTCGAAACAGATGACCGGTAACATGCCTTGTTTGGGGTCACCTTTATGATCTCCAATTCAGTCCAGTCAGATCTTGATTTAATAGAGTAGCCCAGTATAAGAGATCTGATTTTAATGAGATTTCTTAGATCCCTAAACCAATTAGCTAAATCTACATGTAAATAATGCTGGATGACCCTCTTTTAATGTCCATTAGTTCACTAGTTTCTAAGTTTCTATGTCTTGTTTCCAGGCAACGATGTTAAGTGAATATATTGATAAAATCATGTATTACTCTTATACCAATGTTAATATGGTCCGAGTTAGGTTAATGTTATAACAAATTTCTAAACCATCTGAAAATTTAAAACTATGAGACTGTGCTCAGTGTCAGTGAAACTAACAGTTAACTATTTCTTTTCTTCACAATCAGATATTTATAACTTAATTTCTGATCAAGTTGCAAACAGTGTGCATCCTGATTAGACGTCATGCATGTGCAAGTAAATCTGGGTCTACACTAAGTGTACAAGTTGTATCCATAGAGCAAAAGATTAAGGAATCCTGTGTTTTGGCCATGTTAAATCATTCTTAAGAAAGACATACCAACATCACGGGTGGTTTGTGGACTAAATAAAAACATCATCCTTGCAAAAGTATGGGAACATGCACCTCTATTGAATATTCTTACTTATTGTTAAGTCAAATATAGGAAAGCAAAAACTGTGAATTCATTAATATTTGTTAGTTTCTAATTTTTCGTGGATTTCAAGTGCAGATAGGTCCGGAAATTTCAAACCACTATGAAATATAGCATTAAACATAAACACAGTTTAGAAAATTGAGATCAACAAATTTAAGAAACCACTTAATGGTATCTAGGGGAAACCACGAAAATTTATAACCACGAACATTATGTGCATCCACAATAGAAAGTCTAGTAATGACATAGCTATTCACTTATTGCTAAATTTTCCCAACCTTTGTGTCTGTAAATTTACAGCACTTACAAAAAAACAAACATTAACTAAAAAAGCCTTTTTAAAGCAAGCCTGCTTACCTATCCAAAATGAATAATTTAACAATGCAGAAAAGCAGAAAGCAGTTGCAACTGTGACCAAAATTTTGTTTGTGGTAGGTGGCAATGGCATAAACAGATGTCACCTTAAAACCAAAAACCAAATATATTATTCATGTCTGAAGTAGTTTCTGAGAATTTAACAGCGGTTTTGCTATTTCTGTGGGCAGCTGTAACAATACATATCATGATGAATTTAATTTTATTGCATAGTAATCAGAACCAGTATTCATATTAATTGCCATGTTATTGCAAAAACAAGTACCATCAAATAAGGAGTTTTTCTGTTCTGCATTAAGGCAATAAATATTCATGTAAAAATACTATTAAAAATGTTCAAGGGATCTGTAATGTCATTTTGGAATGGGAAAGTTTGCTCTTATCGTCAGTATTTCAAAAGACATTTTTGCACTTTCTCTACTTAAGTTATATTACAGATTTATTTAGCTTGCTGATACGTGTAGTCTAATCTGGATCTTCCCTATCATTTTTTTTCTGACCATGACAAAAGATCAGGATCTCTGCTGGTTGCATCTTGGTCAGAAATAATCTAATGAATCTAAAATCAAACAATGAGGATCCTTATTAGATGGCACAGATGTGCAGGCTGTTTTGCTTTACACCTTACTTGGGCAATGACAACATCTTCATTTCCCCGTGTGAAATACACAATATATTATGATACAACAGCAGGAAAGTTAATCTCTAATTAATTGTGTATACTATTAGTAATTTGCCCTAACAATTGAAATCCTCTAATAGTCATAATAACAACAAGAAATACATAACCACAAGTCCCGAATTACCCGTTCAAGACTGGCACTTAATTCATGCCATTTACCAGTCATTTACCAGTCGACCAGTTCAAAATATTTGGTTTTTAGGAAAATGCTTTTTACCCCCATCCCCCAAACTAAATTTTGTGTATTGCCTGGACAAAGACATAAATTAGATATATCTTCATTATTTAAGTTTGTGTATAAAAAGTTGACCTGTAATTAATACATGTGTTGACAGTAGAAACTTGAACTGAAACATTAAAAAAAAATACCTGCAAGTTATGCATGGGTTTAGGATGGGGGGTGAGAAAGCAAGCTTACCATGGTTAAGGTAATTAACCTTTCATGACAGTTTGTTTAGAAAAAAAACTTGGAAAAATACATGAAGATTGAGAGATAGACTCACACTGTTCTGTGATAGACAGAAGGGCGAGGATTTGGACAGATCCAGCTGTTTTGTAATAGACAGCAGGGCGGACACGGTAATCAGTAATTATATTTGACCCCCTTGGGATCGCAACTTGGGATCGCAACATAAAGAACAATAATGAACCGGGTACCAAACATCACAGTCCACTGATTTTCTATTGCTAGATGCATGTTAATTGTATGTGACTTGAGCCTTGACTCCTTATATAAACGTTTTATCGGTTTGATCGGCGTCTTTTGAAGTGTTGCACTGCAACAAATATTTACAAGGTTGTTTGCTAGGTCAGATCTAATTGAAATCGAAATCTGTAGTATTTAACATTTATTTTTTTACTTTTACTTTATTATAAAGAGCTCATAATTATTTTCTATTTTCTCACAACTAATCAGGAATTTCAATAGTCATTTTGATCATAAAATGTTATTTTGACAGCAATATGCATTATAAGCAATGTGGTCAACTTTATGACCTCTTTTCAAAGAATAATGTCCATTCCCCTAAGACACCTTTCCCCACGAAACGCCCCATATTATATGCTGAGGTCTGTGCTGGTCATGGAAGCCCACTGACTATTTTATCACATGGTAAGATGAAAGATTGTCAGAAAGGGGGTTTGTTTGGGGAAGTCTTTGTGTAGTTACATGATAATTTCCAACTTTTTGGCCAAAATTCTGATGAAAATTGAATATTGCTGCCCTGAAGTGCTCTGAACAAAGCCTCTGAAGCCCCTAAAGATATGCCCCTGTATCATGTAAAAACTATAACAAATGATGCATATGACCTATAGAGATCATATTTGTTAACTGCTATTCTGGGAGACTGTTCTGGTGCGGAACCGGCGTGGAATCCTGCGGTTTTCAAAGTCCTTTAGTAGGTCATCAGCCAGGATCTCCTTAGCAGACGGTCGACCATCCGGAGAGGGTGACAGTAACAACTTGACAAACTCAGCCTGAAGACATAGAAACAGTGTGAAACAGATGCCCATAAATACATTATACACAGTGTAAGCCTTAACCCTTTACTTCATAGATACACCTCTAACCCATTCCTGTATAGACACACCTTTATTGCTAGGGCGAACAGTTTAGATCCAGATCAGCCGGCACATCCGTGCCGTCTGATCAGGATCTAAACTGTTCACTTCTTGATTCTTTAGGTTATTTCTGACCAAAATGCGACCAGTGCAGATCCTGATCAGACGGCACGGATGTGCCGGCTGATCTGGATCTACACTGGTCGCACATGCGTAAAAATGCGTATCTGTACAGGAAAGGGTTAATCACACCAGTGTAGATCCAGATCAGCTGGCACATTCATGTCATCTGATCTGACTAAACTCTTATTAATCCTTAACTCAATGGGTAAACAATATAGATCTAGATCAGCCTGAACATCTATGCCATCTGATCAGAATCTACACTTCGCTTTTTGGTTCTTTAGGTTATTTCTACTGGTGATTAAAGGTGTATCTATGAAGTAAAGGGTTAAACAATTTTTTAACAATACAGTAAAGTTTGATTCTTAAGCATCAAAGACTACTTCGAACAAAAAGAAACTGCACTGTGAAGTGGATGCATTATTTTCCTGTCAGAACACTGCTGCCTGTCCATGCATGTGTCCATCCAATACTTTTGTCTGGATCATAACTCTGTTTACATTGATTTACAGGAACTTATTTCAAACTTCAAATACTGTAAGTCAGGCCTTATTAATGCAGTAATGTTATAGTTATTTCCCTTTGTTGATAAGGCTTTCCCAAGGCATCACTTTATTAGTACTGTTCAATGACCATTGAGAATTTCTCATTTCTGGAATGAAAGCTTATGATTTCGGACTCCGGAGGTCATTTTGAAATGTAATACAAATTATCTTATTAAGAGGCTTAAGTATTTAAGTATGATCAAGTAGTTTTTTAGTCATGTACCATCCAAACATTTAGTAAAAGTATGCAGAGCTTTTGAGTATTATTCTTTGGGAATCATATTCAATGGTATTTTGGCTTGAGGGAAAGATTGCTTCTTATTTAAGTCTTTTCTAAAACAACAATCAGAAAATTATGGTACAACCGATCCCAAAGGTATTTTTTTAGAAAGCCATAAAATGGAATCTCAACATAAATAACAGATTCACCAATATATTATTGAAGCAGAGTGAAACCCTGCTATTAAGACCACCTTTGGGACTTGGACAAAGTGGTCTCAATAGTGGGGTGATCTTTATTGAGGGTAAGAAAATAGTGCAAAACTGCAAAATGGGACCCCGTGTAGTGTTCTTATTAGCGAGGTGGTCTTAATGAGGTGTCTTACAAGATACCAAACAACTCAACCAACAACCACATCAACAAAATACTCATCTTACCTCAGTGTGCATTTCTCGTGTAAATCTTTCTGGCAAAATCTGTTGTCTGACCTTGACCAAGGTGTTGACCCGTTCCATCTGTGTAGCAAATGGGTAGAGTAGCTCAAACAATATCACCCCAAGGCTGAATATATCCACCTTCTGCGTGTATACCTTACCAGACATCTGAAAATATTACCAGACATCTGAAAATACAATGTCATTAAACTGAAATTGGAGACAGGTCTCAAATCTGAAGCATTGCATTGGCTTAAATAAAGTCTGTCATTTGTGCAGTCTTGCCTGCAACTTTCAAACAAAAGAGCAACAAAGGGAATCAGGGAACGGCTAAAAGGGAGAATTGGAAAAATAGTCTCCCAAATGTCCAGAACTTCTCCCTCTGTTCAGCCAAGGGAGACGTTTTTCACTACATGTACTTTTTTTTAATAGAGACTTCTCACTAAAATGGAAAAAATTCTCCCTGTTCTGACAACCTAAGCCAATCCCTCAAAGATAACATCTATTATTAAAAACATACTTGTTCGGGACTCATGTACAGCTGTGTTCCAACCTGTGCTGTATGTTTCTTATGAGGATTCCCACCACAGAACCCTTCATTCTGCTCCTCCGGTTGTGCCGTCACCAGGCCAAAATCACCCATCTTGATCACACCATCCAATGAGAAAAATATATTTGATGGCTGAAATGAAGCAAAATTCAATGATAAGTAATTACTACTCAGGGCTTTCACTTACGCCAGAAATTCAAGGGTCAAAATGATGCATTTTTCTGAGGGTTAAAATTTTTTTTCTTATTATGATATTTGATCATTTGGTTGAATTTCTCCAGGGTCAAAATAAGCATTTCTTGAAATTCAAGGTTCAAAACCTTGTTTCTTGGGTCAAATGGAAACGCTGATACTAGATAGGTGTTCTGTTGATCACTTGTGTCATCCTTGGGTACTTTGTTTAAAATAGAAAACTGATAGTCTGATGAAGAAATATTAAGAGCTGGAAATGTCATAGCCAGCATTAAGTTTTTGTGACTTGGACCTACACTGGTTGCCCATATGATGAAAGGCATATCCCTGAAGTTTGTTAAGGTACATCAACTCAATATACCACATTTTGTTTTAATAGAATGAAGCTGATATATGAATGATTTTAATATAATATGAAAATTTATACTTAAATATTTGATTATATTTCAGTGTTAAAATAAATTAGATGAAAAATTAAAAATATAGCTACACAGGGCTCTTACTAATTGTTATATCTCAGTTTTACCCTTTTTCCCCCCCAAGAGATAAGGCTTTTTGTCCATGGGCAAACATTGCAGATCTAGATCAGCAGGTACATCCATGTCATCTGATTAGAATGCACTCTGTTGGCTTTTTAATTTATTAGGTTATTTCTGACTAAGAAGCAATTATTGTAGATCCTGATAAGATGGCACAAATGTGTCAGTTGATCTGGATCTAAATTGTTTGCATATGAAATCAATCCTAATACGTGGGGTTAAAGAGTAAAATTTTTCTGTTCTTACCTTAAGATCTCTGTGCATGAGCCCACAGTCATGAACATATTCTATCGCACTGACGATTTGATCAAACATGTCCAGTACCATGTGGCGATCCCTGTTAAGTGTATTCGAAGCTAACCAATCCTTCAATGTCTCTCTCTTGCATAACTGCATTTGAATATACAGGAAAAGTTTGGGTTTATGAGCTTTTTCTGACTGACAGGAGCTCATTTTGTCATGTTTTGTCAGGTCTTTTGTTTCTTTCTCTATTGTTAAGTTTGCAAGGTCTTTGGAATTTGAACGAGAGTGAGTTTTCGAACGATTTTTATTGCAAGAACATTTGCTTCCCAAACTTGATGAAAGACGACACTTTCCAGAGCATGAACTGTATAATTTTTGAAACGGGTTGTGCATTTCAAAGTGATCAGTGCCCCCACTTGATTCTTTTGAGCTTTTTTCACCACATCCTGAGTCCTCAAAGACAATCCGGAAAGAACTGTTTGTTTCTTCTAACGGTATAATTTGGTCAGTCTGTTCCAATGATATGGACTTGTCTAATCCAGACAAGGAATTATTGTTTAAGTTGTCTTCGTCATCACTGAGTCTGAATTCAATTTCAATGGAATCATCCATATTTACAGCTGCAGAATTCGGAGTTCCGACCCCGTAGCTGAACGATCCACTTTCATCATCATGATCGTATATTCCTGGAATCTGCACCCCACCACTGAAGGACATGCTATTATTTTCATCTACACCCCATTTACTTTCGCTAACATTATGTACCGAGAATTCTTCACTGCCACCACGTTTGATGTCAAGCTCACTAACCTCCAGGTGATTTTGGCCGAATGGATTCTTTAGAGCATCAAATGGACTAGGTTTTCCAGAAGGAGACCTGTTTAGTGAGGTCTTGCCATAGAGACTTCTTTCATGACCAAAATCTGATTTTGGAGGTGAACACTTGTTCCCTTGTGTAGGAGACTTTGTGAACTGGGATATCATTGAAGGGGATGTAACTCCATCACTACAATCATAAACAAAAATGGTTATAACAATCACTACTGCCATAAATATAATGTGATGATGTTTCACTCCTTATTTTACAGGTTTTAGCAAGCTTTAAGTTGAAAATGATTGATCAGTAAATTACTGGCAATAGCCTTCACATATTTTCAATTATGTTTCAATGCTACAATAAGATATACATGTACTCTGAGATCATCAGATGTATAATATTTAATTAGTTATTTTCAATTAACCTTAAGCATTTACTGCAGCTCATATCTTATTTGCAATCAGTATAAGCCTAGATAAGCCTCTATATCCACTGAGTTTGATTCAAGTAATTTGAATTTATTAACATATACTACACATACAGGTTTGATCTGTTCAATTTAGTTCAGAAATAATCTAAAGGTTTTTATCACAAATTGTGCAGCCGGCACAGCTATGTCATCTAATTAGGATCTACACAGTTCACTTCTCGGTCAAAAATTACTTTATGAATCAAAAAGTGAAAAGTATAGATCCTGATCAGAGGCCACAGATGAGCAACACTGAACATACATGCAATAAAACCTGTATATATGGTGTAAAATTAAATGAAAATTTCACTTGGTTAATGTTTTCACACCATTCTATTGGGACACTATAAATAATTTGAGGATTAATTTATGGATTTTCAAGATTGATTCCATTGGCCAGATTCCAGGAAATATGGCTGGTTCCCATAACTACCATACCTGCACTCTAACAGCTGGTCCCTTTCTTCTTGCCATCCAGGGGGAGGGGACTCTATCCAGGCATGGAAGAACCTCACTATGCCAACATGATCGAGCTTGGCAAGGGCCTTCACCTCTCTCATAACTTTCTCTTTGGCCCCATCACTGAAAAGAAAACACAATGATTTAACCAATTATTCCATGGGATTTAGATGTTATTCATGAGTGAACAGTGTAGATCCAGATCAGCCAGCACACCTATGTCATCTGATCAAGATCTACACTGTTCTTTTATAGATTTCTTGGAGATTTCTTACAAGATGGGGACAGTGCTAATCCAGATTAGACTGGCATGGAACTGCCAGCTGACCTTGATCTGTTCCCACATGCGAAAAGACCTGTTTATATGGAATAAAGGGTTAACTGATACACCTTCAATACTAGGTTTATTGTAAGACCCAACTGAAGACTTATGCCCAAGGTTATAAAACTGAACATGGAAAAATCAGTCTCAAATCTCAAGCATCTGATTGGCTGAAATGGCTACTGGTCACCATTTCAGCCAATAAGATGCTTTAGATTTGAGACTGGTTTCCAATCCTGATATCTGTGGCACAAATAAAATGTTGTCTTTATCCACAGTGTACTTTTCACAGAATCTGAAGGTCTTCAGAAAAGGTTTGATTGTACATTGTACAATTCTGTGGTTTCTACCAGCCAAACTAGCAGCTTACGTAAACTAGAATTATCACTGAAAGTGATTAAATACCCCCACATGTGTGCTTGATACTTGAACTGGGAATTCTTAGAATCAATGGCATAATGTAACTAACACTAGAAACATGGACACATGTAGTAGTGACCTTGACCTTGACACCACACACTTACTTTTAATCCCAAGCAGTCTTCAAAGAAGCAACCTAAACAGTAAGTTTCATCACAATATCTCATTCCTCACTAAAGTAATTTAGCATAAAAAGTTTTTCTATCCTAAAATTTAGTAACAGTGACCTTTACCACTGTGGCCCCACTTTCAATCCAAAGTGTTGTCTTCAAAGTAGCCACACATACAGCAAGTTCATCACAATATCTCATTCCTTCTAAATTTATTGAGCAGAAATAGTATGAATATGTTAATAACAGTGACCTTTACTTAACTTTTATCTAACAATTGTGTGCTAAAAATGTTAAAATATGTGAAGCCTTTCATTAGAAATCATCCAGAAACCATTTTTTTTTATTTTTAGTAACAGTGAACAGTGACCTTGACCCCACCAGGCCCATTTTCAATACCAAATTTCGTATTCACAGACACTACCTATATAGCAATTTTCATCACAATATATCATTCCAAACTAAAGTAATTGAGCATATACAGTTTTTCTATTTTTAGTAACAGTGACCTTGACCCCACAGGCCTTACTTTCAATTCCAAAAGTCGTCTTCACAGAAACCACCAATACACCATATTTCATTCAAGAATCTCATTACAAGCTATAGTTACTGAGTGGAAATGAAGTTTTGAAGTTAAAGTAACAGTGACCTTGACCTTGAGCCCACAGGTCCCAAAGTCAAACCTAACCTGTATCTTGTAATGTTACATCTGTGTCCCAAAAAATAATTAAATCTATGAAGTATTTCATGAGTTATAGTTCAGAAACAGTTTTTTCTATTTTAAGTAACAGTGACCTTGACATTGACCCCACAGCCCCCAAAGTCAAACTCATGCTGTATCTTCTGATGTTACATCTTTGTCCCAAAAAGGGATTTAATCTGTGAAGTATTTAATGAGTTATCATCCGGAAAACATTTTTCTATTTTTAGTAACACTGACCTTGACATTGACCCCGCCAGCCCCAAAGTCGAACCTGACCTGTATCTTGTGATGTTACACCTGTGTACCAAATATTTTTTAAATATTTGATGCCTTTCAGGAGTTATCGTCCTGAAAGCACTTTTCTATTTTTAGTAACAGTGACCTTGACACTAACCCCACCAGCCCCAAAATCGAACTTGACCTGTATCTTATGATGTTACACCTGTGTACCAAAAATAATTTAAATCTGTCAAGCCTTTCATGAGTTATCATCCGGAAACGAAGAATCCGACCGACAGACCAACCGACCAACAGACAGACCGACAAGCTCACTCCTATATACCCCCTCAAACTTCTTTTGTGGGGGTATAATGAACATTTATTTTTTGAAGAATATGAAAAGTGGTGTCTGCGGCAAGCTGTGTTTTCTTCAGAATTGATCTATTACATAAGTTTAATCTGAATATGATATCTTATTCGCTAAAAGTTATTATACAGCTGCAAATGTTTTTCCAATTTAACAATACTTTCAGTCTAACAAATAAGCTGTTATAACTTAATTTATTCCAAGGCTACCATATCTTAACTGATTATTCTACTCGTTTTGAAATTTAAGTAGTTTTTACCACACCACAGAAAATAATCTGATATATATGGTTTTTAGATAATTATTTACCAGCAAAACAAGAATTATTGCAAGGTACAGGTGGTTATGTAACATCTTCATGTTTTGCTTTTTTAGTTTTAGTTTTTGCAGGAATGATGGTACTATAATAAGAAATAAGAATATCTTCATCTTTCAGGCTGCACATGTTATCCTAGCCCAGTAAGTGGTCAATTATTACAACAGGCTCAGAATTTTATCAAAATAACCGTTCCTCTCATAGGGATCATTTATTGATAAAAAGCGCCGCAATGCGACGAAACCAGGTTTTCAATGACCGAGTACATGTATTGATATGACAGGAATTATGAAGATGAAAGTGACATAAAACAAAACATTAAAAAGTCATTTCAACATACCACTATCTACTAGCTTGAATCAGGAATGGACATTGTACACAAATTATGTTTGAAAATGGATTTAGATATTCTTAAATGTGATAAAATGAAAGAGAATAACTTGAAATTGAAGGCTTTGAAGAACCGCAAAACCTTTTTTTTAGTAACGGTGACCTTGACCTTTGATGGACCGCCCCAAAAGCAATCCCAAGCGAGCCCTCCATCTGTACTTACTGTACACCAAGTTTCATGTCAATACCATGAACCAAACCCACATTTCTATTTTTAGTAACGGTGAACTTGTCCTTTGACGGATTGACCCCAAAAGCAATCCCAAGCGAGTTCTCCACCTGTTCTTACTATACACCAAGTTTCATGTCAATACCATGAACGGAACTCAAGTAAATCGCCGGAAACCAAATTTCTATTTTTAGTAACGGTGACCTTGACCTTTGATGGACTGACCCCAAAAGCTATCCCAAGCCAGCTCTCTCCCTGTTCTTACTATACACCAAGTTTCATGTCAATATCATTAATGGAACTCAAGTTAATCGCCGGAAACCAAAATTCTATTTTTAGTAATGGTGACCTTGACCTTTGACGGACCAACCCCAAAAGCATTCCCAAGCGAGCTCTCCATCTGTTCTTACTTTACACCAAGTTTTATGTAAGTACCATGAACGGAACTCAAGTTAATTGCCGGAAACCAAAAGTTGACGCCCGCCCACCGACTTCAGCATTACAATAACCAGTTTTCGTTGAAAACCTGGTTAAAAATTCTATCATGCTTTCTTATTAATAGGTAAACAAATGTTATTATAATAACCACATCAACAAGCATCAAGCATGATGTAAATATTTACCAAGCATGCTAGAATTTATAAGAAAGCATGAAAGCAACCTGATTAACCCTTTTGTCCATGGGATATGGCAGCTATCTAACAGGCCAAGAGCACAGATCCTGATCAGTTGGTAATCTGTACCATTTGATTAGGATCTACACTGTTCTCTTTAGATTTATTAGATTATTTCTGACCAAGAATTGCGAGGTGTAAATGGCAAGGAATTGCAAGATATTTTGACAGGTTTATTGCTGATTTATTTTTGAAATAATGTTCACATATTTTGGCACACTTATATTACAGGCTCAGCCATTCTTTCACTTTTCATATCATGCCTATTTTCTGCTTTGGGGAAAAAGACCGTCATTTAATTTGGGAGCTTTTCAATGTCAAAATGGGAAAACATAATTATGTTGATAATACACTGCGAACACTCTAATGCAGTCTGTTTAAGATCACAGTCCAAAATAATGCTGTTGCAATGTGGATCCTCTTTTTTTGAAGTGCATTTTTTGAGGCAAACTTGCGAATGTTTGCACACTTACTGTTAATCACCGATCCAATACTAAATTCTCTTGTCTCTTTATAAGTATCAAATAATCCAAACAATTCAAAAACAAACAAATGTTATTTTGCAAACATGTTTTAAAAAACTGTAGTTCTATGTAAATTTTGCTTTGATCCACCATCCTGTTAATATTGGACGGAGATTGCATTTGAATGACCATCAGTATTGAGATAAACATCAATAATACCTGTCAATCAATTGCAACTTAACCCTTTCCTCCGTATATACACATTTTTACATGTGCAACCAGTGTAGATCCAGATCTGCCGGCACATCCCTGCCATCTGATCAGGAGCTGCACTGGTCACATTTTGGTCAAAAATAACCTAAGGAATCAAAAAGCGAACAGTTTAGATCCTGATAAGACGGCACAGATGTGCTGGTTGATTTGGATCTAAACTGTTCGCCCATGCAATGAAGGTGTATTTATGGAGGAAAGGATTAAAAGGTGATGGTCCTAACAAGACAGTGTTGTTTTATCAGCTCATCTAGGAAATCATTGATCTATATAATAGTATTGACATGACATTTTTTAGATGGGTGAAAAATGTCAGGAGTGTGACAAAAAAGTGTGACACTTTTCAAAATCACATTTGTTCAGACCATTATTTTACAAAAAGCTTGAGTAAAGACAAGTTTCAGTGTTGTTTTAGTAAAATGTGCATTTATTAGGCATCAAATAATGATAAAATTAAGCATATTATACTTAAAGTAATCAAAATTTATGCTATTAAGTCAAGCGTGGTAGATTAGAAAATACCCCAAGAAAATGAATACATCTTTGCTTTATATATTTATAGGACTTTAAAGATTAATAGTACATAAGAAATGTTTTGTGTATCATTAAGTTTTATGTTTCTAGATGCAATAATTATAATATTATCACCTCTACTGAAATTATATTTGTCTGCAGCTACCTTCAGAAAATGTCAGCTAAATTTGTCAGGAGTGTGACATTATGCACATATTGCAATATTCTGTCAACATATCCTTTACATGAAAACAAGAGCATATTTTTTCCTAGAAGTCTATGTCATGTTTTGTTAAATTGTGACAAAAAGGAATGGCCTTAGTGAAACATTTTTGAGTAAACTGCACTTATGTGGTTGTCAGGAGTGTGACACACTTTTTTTAACAATATGAATTTTTTATCTTTATGCAATACCACAAGTTCTAAAGCACTTTTATTTGATGCTTCAACATGTATTTTAACAGAAATACACATTTAAATAATAAGAAACAGTAATACTTGTAATTTAAGCACATAAATTAAAATTCTTTGATTTATTTAATATTGGTCAATAAAGCTCCATAAAATTTTTATTCTGCCACATAATTATGAGTATAACTTGATTGATTTTGCTCACCGTAAAGACTGTACAAACATATGGACGAACCAGTTTGGACTTTTTATGAACTTAAATTCTTTACATTTTTTTCACTTCACTTGCCATTTTTCAAATGACAACATCTCAGCAACCAGTTGACCCGATTTAAAAATCTTTTCAGTTCTATACTCAGATTCAATAAACAAAAAATACAGAATAACAAGTTTGGAATTTTTATCAACTTTAATTTTTCCCTATTTTTTCACTTTTCCAGCCATTTTTTTGAAACAGCCCATTTGTGTTTTGCAGAAAAGTCTCAATAAAAACTGAAACAGTATATCTTACCATTACAATTTATCGTCTACAAAGAATTTCATTTATGATCCATTGTTTTTTTTTATCATATTTTATGTATAAAGATTTTTATGACCATTTTTTATGTAAAAAATGTAAGTTTTTATTAACTGAAGAAATTCAAAGTAAAAATAAAGTAATGGGTAATTTAAAATCAGTTCATTGTTAAGAATAAACTCAAAGTAGCTTAAGAATAGGCCAGAATAACATCCCAATGAGAATCCTAGAAAAAGGTCTGCATATCCAAGTTTTATACATATAAAACCAGCACATCTGTGCTATCTGATCAGGATCTAAACTTTAGTTTTTTTCTTTATTAGGTTATTTCTGACCAAAATGCAACCAGTGCAGATCCTGATCAGACGACACAAATGTGCCGGGATCACACTGGTCGCACATGCATATATATGGAGGAAAGGGTTAAGTATACATTGTATTTATGAAATTTCAGTTGCACATTCTGGCTGTGAACTTGGCAATGTCTGCCCTCCTGGATATTTCAGAATCCTCGCTATATGTATTGAAACGTTACCTGTTGGGCAGAGCAATTCTCTTGATGGCATAGTGACACTCATCCACTTTGTTGGTGGCCTCAAACACGACACCAAACCCACCTTTACCCAGCACCTCAATGTGATCAAAGTCAGCAGCATATCTAAATACAACAAGACAGAATATGAGCCCAAACCAACATGACAGAATATAAGTTCTTGACCTACATGATAGGATACTAGTTCTTCTCTGTCTATCAGTACTTTTTAATTGGTAACTGAATGTTGCAAAACTTAAACATTTATAAATTAATTTTATAAATGAACTAGAAATGTGTCCATAGGACACGGATGCCCCCGCTATGCATCGTTTCCAGATACTAAAGTGCAATGATGGGAATAATAGCATTTCAAAGACAGTGATGTTCGAGTAATTATAAGAATATGCATAAACTTGATGATCAAGTAAATTATTTGTATTTGTGGCACTGTTGTCTTCTCATTACGGAAATGTCTGTGAAGAAGTTGGTGGTAATGCAATGCAATGTCATAGTGAACATTTGTGCCAAGTTATTTTGAAATCCCTTCATTCATAAAGAAGTTATAGCCCGAACAAGTAAATTCAAGTTTTAGTAACTGTGACCTTGACCTTGGACTTACAGACATGGGTAATGTACGCAACACACCACCTTGTCATGGTGAACATTTGTGCCAAGTTATTTTGAAAACCCTCCATTCAAAACAAATTTATAGCCCGGACAAGGAAATTCTATTTTTAGTAACAGTGACCTTGACCTTGGACCTACAGGCACGGACATGGTACACAACTCACCACCTTGTCATGGTGAACATTTCTGCCAAGTTATTTTGAAATTACTATATTCCTAATGTAGTTACAACCCTGACAAGAAAATTCTATTTTAGTAACAGTGACCTTGACCTTGGACCTAGGCATGGGCATGGTATGGGACACACCATTTTGTCATGATGAACATTTGTGTCAAGTTATTTTGAAATCAATCTATTCCTAACAATGTTTCAGCCCGGACAAGAGAATTCTATTTTTAGTAACAGTGACCTTGACCTACAGGCATGGGCATGGTACGCGATACACCGCCCTGTCATGGTGAACATTTGTGTCAAGTTATTTTGAAATCCCTCCATTTATAATGAAGTTACAGCCTGGACAAGAAAATTATATTTTTAGTAACAGTGACCTTGACCTTGGACCTTCAGGCTTGGGTATTGTGCGGACACACTGCCTTGTCATAGTGAACATTTGTGCAAAGTTATTTTGAAATCCCTCCATTCATAACAAAGTAACAGCCTGGACAAGAGAATTCTATTTTAAGTAACACTGACCTTGACCTTTGACCTACAGGCATGGGCATGGTACGTGACACATCGCCCTGTCATGGTGAACATTTGTGCCAAGTTATTTTGAAATCCCTCCATTCATAACAAAGTAACAGCCCGGACAAGAAAATTCTATTTTTAGTAACAGTGACCTTAACCTTGGACCTAAAGGCTTGGGCATGTATGTGACATACCGTCTTGATATGGTGAACAATTATACCAAGTTATTTAAAAATCCAATAAGAAATAACAAAGTTACAGAGCGGACAAGATTTTGCAAGAAAATTCTATTTTTAGTAACAGTGACCTTGACCTTGGACCTACAGTCACGACACACCGCCTTGTTATGGTGAACATTTGTGCCAAGTTATTTTGAAATCCCTCCATTCCAAACAAAGTTAAGGGCAAAGTGTATATTTTTCTTAACACAAAATGTAAGTGAAAAAGGGGCATAATTTGAAAATATTGGAAGCATGGTTATGGGTCTTGTTGGTTATGATGTAGATTTTGATGGTGAAAATATACTTCAAGTTTCAAGGCAGTATCTCAAGTAGTTTTTAAGTTATGGGCAAAATGCACAAAATATAAGAAACAAGATATATTCCTTTTAAAACTAATGTAAATGGAAGTATCAAAGGGCATTAACTTCTGAACAGAACATGTAAGAGCAAAACCCCACCTTTTTGCACAACAACATATCAGGCCAAGCATTGTGGTAAAGTTTCATCAAATTCCCAGCAGAGGTGTAGGAGGAGTTGCGTTCACAAGATATATTCCTATTAAAACTAATGTAAATGGAATTATCAAAGGGCCATAACTTCTGAACGGAACATGTAAGAGCAAAACCCCACCTTTATGCACAACAAAATATCAGGCCAAGCATTGTGGTCAAGTTTCATTAAATTCCCACCAGTAGTGTAGGAGGAGTTGCGTTCACGAGATATACTCCTATTAAAACTAATGTAAATGGAAGTATCAAAGAGCAATAACTTCTGAACGGAACATGTAAGAGCGAAACCCCACCTTGGTGCACAACTACATATCAGGCCAAGCATTGTGGTCAAGTTTCATTAAATTCCGACCAGTAGTGTAGGAGGTGTTGCGTTCACGAGAATATCGGACGGACGTCCTTACAAATCGGTACTTAAGTGGCTATCCTTTTGTTCTCCCCATTGTTCTTTTTAGCCACATAAACCGAAATAGCCACATAAACCCATTACGGAATGAATGACATCAAAGAAAATGTACAGTTACCTATTGTCCCTACAGCCACCTAAGTACCAATTTATCCGGTCGGACAGACGGACGGACGGACAGGAGCAACTCTTAATGCCCGTCGCCATTTCATGGCGGGGGCATAAAAACACTTTTTATGTCTAAGTTGAACAACAAAACAAATTCAAACAATAACTGTAACATGATACCATTTTCCAGAAACAATACAGGTATAGAATGTGTATATCTCTATTTGGCTTTACATAACCCTTTAATCCTTATATACACCATCATGGCATAGGCAAACAGTGTAGATCAGGATCAGCTGGCACATCCATGCAATCTGATAAGGATCTGCACTGTTCGCTTTTTTATTCATAAGGTTATTTCTGATAAAAGGGAATGTGCAGATCCTGATCAGATGGCAGGAATGTACTGGCTGATACGGGTCTATACCCTTAACACACACGTAAAACACACATTATATATTGATTATAGGGTTAATTGGAAATATACAATGGGCGCTCTAATATCACAGTATATCTCTTTTTGGCTTTAAAGATGTTAATCATGAGGCTTTTTGGAAATTACAATAGTCAAAAGGTCATCTCCCATGCCTTAAGGAAACCCTACTAAAATTTGGACCACATAGATCTTGACAGCCCTGGACTTCAGGTTTTAAAACTGAGTTTTGAGACTGGTTTCCAATCTCAGCTTTACAACCTTGGGCACTGGTCTTTAAACAGTTCAAGACTGTTTTTATAACATACTGAACTTTATAGAATAATAGAGAATCAAGCAATAACTGGTTTAGGGAAAAAAAGACGCCCACTTTCCTATCAAATGCCATTTAAACTTATCATTTATCATCCAAGGTCTGAAAATGTATGCTGTAATTATCAAGAAAATGGTATTAAATAGGGCTTATATATTACCTATTGTAAATCCACCACAATAACAAGCAAATTATGTCAGGGCACTTGTGTTGACCAACAATGACTCCGATCTTATTTATGATATTAAAAAAGAAAAAAAAACTGATAAGGTTATTTATTTTATGGCAGTCCAACAAAACAATAATTGTGTTCATATTTATATTGTTACATAAAGAACAGTGAACTTCAATTTCAATAGTGAGATTTAATGAAAGAAACATTTAATGGTCATATTTTGGAGAAGCGTGCTCCATACATACACTTTTTATTGCATGTGCAAATAGTGTAGATCCAGAAAAACCAGCACATCTGTGTTGTCTGATCAGGATCTGCACTGTTCACTTTCAGGTCATAAATAACCTGATAAATCAAAAAGTGAATAGGGTAGATTTTGATCAGATGGCACATATGTGCCAGCTGATCTGGATCTGCAGTGTTTGTCCATGTGATTAAGGCTTATATATGGAGGAAAGGGTTAATTGGAGCATGATTTATTATAACATAAACATTTTAAACGCTAAACACAATTTTTTCACCTTTGACCAGTGTAGATTCTGATCAAGCTGTGTTAGCTCTGTAAACTTCATTTGTGTGGTATTATTAATAGTAATAGAAAATTGGCCTATTTTGTTAGAAACGGGGTTTCAATGTAGGTCTAAGATTTGACATCTGTAACTCAACCACAAGAGATTAAAAGAGGGCACTTGTGTTAACCTATATAGTCTCCAATCTAAAATATGATATTAAAAAAGAAAAAAAGCTGATCAGGCTTTTCATATTATTGCCGTCGTGAGACATACTTCGTAGGAAAAGAAAATTTGCTTTTCCTCGCAAAAACTATTTTAATGGGAACATGGTTTGTTATTTTATTAACCTTTTAAGAGCTTACCACAATGTTTCCACATTATCAACTAGTGAGGAACCAGATCAGCTGTGTAAGGTCTGTAAACTTCATTTGAGGGAGTATCATTAATGATAATTGCAAATTTTCCTTTTTTTAATAGAACTGGGTTTTCACTCAAGGTCTAAAATATTTAAATCAACCACAATTATAACAATCTAATTAAGAGTGTTAACCTTTTGCAGACTCCAACATTCAAAATAATACTGAAAACTGATCAGGCTTTTTATATTATGACAGTCAAACATAGTCAAACAAAAGTAATAATTTGTGTTTATAATTATATTGGTCAATAAAACCCCCCACTAAAGTTACATTTAAATAGTGAGTGTTGTATTGTAGGTAATACCCTGTCTTGTGGGTGTAGAGCTGAATGAAATATATTAAAAACGGAACTAGAATTAGGTGTTCCCTAGTTTTTATTTGAACCCTCAAAACTGAAGTGAAAAAAACTCCTTTTATTTGAAAACAAATGGAGTAATTACAATGTCAATTCCTACTAAAGTGATCAGCCAATCCCAGCTCTGGGCTCAAGGCTATAAAACTGAGATTGGAAACCAGTTTCAAATCACAAGCTTCCGATTGACTGAAATGGCAACTGGTTGCCATTTCAGCCAATCAGATGCTTGAGATTTGAGACTGGTTTTCAACCTTGGGGCCTGGTGATAGAGTAAGCAAAGCAATTACCTTGAGATATACTCGTCAGAGTTCTGCCTGCTAGGGGGTGTGCTGCTCGTGTTTTCCGTATCTGTGTCTTTCACCTCGAGACCTTGCGCTGTAACACTCCCACTGTTAGACTGAAACATGTAACATTTAGTTTCATTCAAATTGTGTACTTTCTTGAAAATGAGATCTCATTTTGTAGGTTATCTTTAACAAAAGAGACTATTTTGTGGGGATATCATTTAATGCAAGAATTTGGTGTCATTAAAATTAACAGGACCCTTTTTATGTCAACTGTCTGTTTCATAATAGTTAAAATAATATTTTTGAATGCTGAAAAAAGGGACTTATATTTGGTAATTGGAAATGATTAATGTTGGTCTGAAGATCATAAAACCAAAGACCAGCCTTAAATATCTGATGGGCTGAAACCATGACTAGTCGCTATTTCAGCCAATCAGATGCTTACGGTTTGAGACTGGTCTCCAAACTCATGTTTATGATCTTTGGCCCAGAAAAGATCATCCAGAATACATTGAAATAAGTGAAGGTTGCAATTTAATATCCTAGTGTATTGGACCCTTTAATGAACTGAATGTCCATTATTTTTTGCACCAATTAGAGGCAAAATGTGCAATCAATTCAATAGGTTGTGAAATTGCCGTGATTGTAGCCATGCCTTGAGCAAATAATTTTATTGCAAAACAAAAAAAAGTCAGAGCTGAGAGTAAATAATTGCCATTGAAAAATTGCTGGCAGTTATTGTATGTTTTAGTTATGTTGCCACTTGAAGAATTAAAATGTATAGCCCTTAAATTATCTTAATATAATTTATTATTTTTAAATTAGGAACCTGCAATTATTATTTATTAAATAAGAAAATACAGGCATAAACACAAAACAGATTATTTTGGCAAACTTTGAAGAAATGATTTTGTCATTCAAAGTCTTTTGAAAATTACTATGATTCTAGAAAAGATTGCATTATTCTCAAAATGCATTAAAGGCCATGTAACCATTCATATACCATGGCTTCCATACCACGAGCGAACAGTGTAGATTTACAGTACTGAAAATTATGAAATTGACAATTTTTACGATTCTGATCCGGTCCGCTTCCGATCCTAATGTCATCTATAACCGATCTGATTCCATTCCCATTGCGGTCCAATTCCAATTCGATTGCACTCCATTTTTTTCACTCCAGACAATGTGCTCCAAACGATCTTTACGCTCACACCTATTCTTCCGATTCCATTCTTTTCGCTCCCATTTTCAATGGTCATTACTTATAACACATCTCACGCTGAATTAACATAATTGTGACATTTTTCTTATTTGCAGTTTTGTTTTTTGTTTATTTTTTGTATTAACACCGTGGTTACTAAGAAAGTAAAGTGATCATTTTAGATCTTAAATGACGTCTTATTAAATTTTACATCAGTTTAATGTAAGCGTTCAATACAGTTTTAAAATATAAGCGTAAATTACACATGATGTAAGTAAAATTCATGTTCATTTGAGATGTTTAGGAACCCAGCTGGTTTAGCGAAAATCAAGTCAGTAAATGCCCTAGGTCCATATGCATCAATAAGCAGTAAATAAAACTTTGTTGAAGAGCTATTTTCACACAATTTCTCAGCATAAATGTAAGCTGAAATATTGAAGTTTTGAAAGACTTAATAAGAATATTTGTTTCGTTTTGTGTAACTTATGCTATAACATAGAGGTAAAAGAGATTATCATGGGCTTTCAAACTTGTAAAACATCGATTATAAACTTATTTAAATGTGAATATCATGTTTATTTCTTTGTTTTTCACCGCTGAAATCAAAAGGGAAAAAATAGTTTCACTTTTAGTTTCGGACAGCGCTTATGGTTTATATTTCATACTGGACTTAATAAATGTTTAGGTTCAAAAGTGTTTATAAGTATTAAATACATTTTAGTCATGAATCTCTTTACTAGATAAAATAATACATTAATGCCATACTGAAGCACAGGTGAATGTACCTGTTCATTATTTCTTCCTTTGTGTAAGATAAATTATAACATATTTTCGCTTAAAGGGCAATTTATACAAAAAGGTTGCGAACTTAATTTCAATAATATCATGTGTGTGAATGGCAAACAGATCATTTTCTATTATATGTCTTCAGTTTTATTTACAAAATTATCATTAAATTTGTTTTTTATTACTAGTGTTTGATAGCAGAAAACTCAATTAAATTATTGTCAAAAATTGCTTCGTTCAAAGTCGTTAAAAGAATCGGAAGAAGCGATTCGGACCGCTTCTATATATAACTGAAACACTATAAATAGAAGCAATCCAATCCGGTCAAAAAGCTCCGGTCTTTTCACTCCAAGCGATCCAAACGCTCAAAGCGATTCCGATCCGGTCATAACGCTCCGGTCTTTTCACTCCAAGCGATCCAAACACTCAAAGCGATTCGTTTCGATTCCATTCTGTTTCCAATTCCATTGCGCTCCTAACGGGATCGGTTTGCGGTCCGCTTCCGATCCGATTGTCAATTTTATGATTTTTCAGTACTGTAGATCAGCCAGCATCTGTGCAATTTCTGATTCTACATATTTGCATCTTGGTCAGAAAAAAACTAATGAATCTATCCGCAAACAGTGTAGATCCTGATTAGAAAGCTTGGATGCTGATCTGGATCTACACTGGTTGCCTGTGTGATAAAAGTCATATCCAGGGAGTTAAGGGACAAATGATTCTGTGATGGTTTAAAAATTAATCAGTTGGCTAAGAAAATCAAAAACAGAATGTTCTATGGCATTTAAAGACATTGTTAATTTTGACAGATGATCAATGGAATGTGTGGGACTCTAAGGTACGAGTAAAGCAAGGCAAGTAACTGTAAAGTAGTTGTTACTTTATTCACTGAAGTGCTGCAAATGAAGCCCTCCTACTATTTTTTAACAGTAAAATGAACAGGACAATTAGTAACTTATTAAATAACCAGTCTGGCAACTTTTTTTAACACCAGATCGGACATTTAAACAGTAATGGAAATGAGCATTATGGTTAGTTGATAATTTGTACACAGTGATGGTGAAAATATAATTTTACTGCATTTACCCACGCATGTGTTTAACAATCAGACGGGCCTAATAAAAACATCCATAGTTTATTATTGCTAAATGAACTTTTATAAAAACAGTTTCTATGGAAAGTGTGTATAATTATACAGCATAAATTGAATAGGCTGTACATTTCCTTTAAACTGATTCAAATGACTACTTCAGATGTTTCTTATTCAAATGACTACTTCAGATGTTTCTCAATATGTGAAGACAGCATAAAATATTTATTAATATTATATTACAAATGTTTACTGCTAACAACAACAATTCAGTCTCTTGAATTCAAAGACTGGATTAGAACCATAGGAGTAGAATCTGCCATTTTATTTTTTTTCTATTTGCTTTCAATAGGAGAATGTTTACTTTTTTGAAACAAAATTTATTGTTCACATAACAATTAACTGAACACTGACAAATATCTTCCCCACAAATGTCTGAAGATCAGATTTAACCCTTTATCTGCCAGCGTTGAAAACCCGAATTGACGTCGTCAATGCCGAGAGTTTTTTTACCACATAAACAAATACCAATACCAAGGTTAGAATGAGGCTGGTTATTTATAGATATATCAAATAATTACTATGTTTACATGTGAAAACAAAAGCAATAACATTATTGGTCAATATTTGAATGATCTGCCTACGTCAGCATAGAAATCCCGGCTTTGCATGCTCGTATATATATAGAAACGGTAGAAACAGCTAAAGCCGTCCATAGGGCAAATATGCCGAAAATAATAGGAACGGCTTAAGCTAAATGGCAGTGAAAGGGTTAATAGAATAAGTTTTGGAAGTTTTGCAGATAAGTTTTCATCTATCCCTCTAAAATTATTTATAGTAGTTCCAAGAATTCAGTCTATGTTATTTCATTGGAAAATGGATGTTTCCAAGTGGCGCATCAGTAAAACCATGCAACAACAGTTTACCTTTTGGGGATTTTTTTTCTTTTTTTATATATATATAGTGCACTGATTTACAAAAAAAAACACTTTGTACAATCTTTAATATGGTTTTGTATAAAAGTGTTACTTTGTGATCCAACTTACAATGATCAGCTGGAACACCCTTGCAATCTGATCTTGATTTACAATATTTGCTAGTTGGTCAGAAATATCCTAATGAATCTAAAAGTGATCAGTGTAGACCCTGATCAGACAGCACAGTTGTGCCAGCTGATCTGGATCTAGTTTCTTGTAGATTCACACCATAGAAGTCATAACTATGGAGTAAAGGGTTAAAGATCTTCTTACCTCAGTTTATAAAAAAACACATGTTGATATCATATTACTGGACTAATGTAACACTTTAAGGTACTCAAAATGCAGTTTTGAAATATGTGATCAAACCCTAAGCTGGACCAAAAGCTTCTTTAATAACAAATGTCCAATCTGTAATCCTTATAGGTACAAGCTAGGACCCCTTATCATTATCAGCAGGTGTCCCAAATGGATCAGTTCTTGATCCACTGTTATTTCTCTCATACAAAAATAATCTCCAATACAATATAAACCCTTTACTTCTTGGATACACCTTTTATCACAAAGGCCATCTGATCAGGGCCCAAGATCATAAAACTAAGTTTTGAGATCAGTCTCAAATCTCAAGGATCTTATTGGCTGAAATGGCGACTGGTCGCCATTTCAGCCAATCAGATGCTTGAGATTTGAGACTGATCTCCAGATTTAGTTTTATGACCTTGGGAACAGGATCTATACTGTTCTCTTTTTTTTGGGGGGGTATTTCTGACCAAAAAACGAACAGTGCAGATCCTATTCAGAAGGCATGGATGTGCCGGCTGATAAGTATAGACTGGTAGCACATACGTGTAAAATGAGTATAAAACTATGGAGTTAAGGGCAAAGTCCTAATACCTCTTCAGCCTACTCAGAGCATCGATCCTCATCCTTAATCAAGGTAAAACTATATCAGTACCTGACTGGATGTAATACTTGGGGCATCCACTGCATGTGCTCTACGACATCGTGTAAGCACCATGTGCACCAGCACTGAGATCAGCACATTAATAGCCACCACCTCCTTCCTGCAATAAAACAAGAACACTATAATACACACTGGCTTGCAATACATTTACTAGACAGATGATTTTTCAATCATGTGCATTCTTTTTGAAATTTTGTTTTAATAATTTTATCTTCAGGGTAACTATTTATCACATCATTTGTTCAGCACTTCATCTGTAGCATCTTCTCTGACTACCTTATATAGCAGATCAGAAATGACCTCATGAATCTTAAGGTTTTAGAACTGTAATATTTCAGCCAAACATCGATTTATGCCGTCTTATATTCGTGTTTTCCGAACGCCGATTCGTACATTTCCGGTTGATACTATTTTTCGTAAATGGAGTCTACTCTTTAGTTGTTTCTCGTGATTATGACGTCATTAATAACTAAATCAAATAATAAGAAATGTGGACTAGAATTTTATGTAGTTTTAATAAATATTTCCATAACAAATACTCAAAATAAGACTGTTGATGAAATCACTCGGCAATGAATACAGTTTATATGAAATTGACATACTTTTGATTAATCCTCTGTGGCGTAATGGTAACGATCAGGACTCTTCATTTTGACGGACCCGGTTCAATCCTCGGGAGAGGAACTATTTTTCCTTTTTTCTTCTTTTTTTAAGTATTGCGAGGTAATTTTTTTTGGAAAATGGTGTAATCAAGTGTTTTAAAATTAGGAAATAATTGTTATTATTCTTTATCTTCATTTATGAGCCATGAACACTAAAATATTGTAATGATATTATTACAAAATACTGACTCTTTTATAATACATCAACAGAATCACGATATGAAACTAAAATGATTGTTGAATCTGTACTTTCATTTCGGAAAATGTTGCTTTTTTATTGTTTCTATATTTTAACAGTAATTTTTGTGATACTTGTCTTATAAAAGTAATTTTTTTTTGGAAAATGTCTTATAGAAGTTGTCTTATAAAAGTAATCTCAAACATCTGATTTGCTGAAATGGCAACTCAATCACATGCTTGAGATTCGAGACTGGTTTCCAATCTCGGTTTTATAATCCAAGACCCAGAACCCTAAGACCAGTTGCCATTTCAGCCAATCAGATGCTTGAGATTTGAGACTGGTCTCCAATCTCAGTTTTATAATCTAAGACCCAGAACCCTAAGACCAGTCGCCATTTCAGCCTATTAGATGCTTGAGATTTGAGACTGGTCTCCAATCTCAGTTTTATAATCTAAGACCCAGAACCCTAAGACCAGTTGCCATTTCAGCCAATCAGATGCTTGAGATTTGAGACTGGTCTCCAATCTCAGTTTTATAATCCAAGACCCAGAACCCTAAAACCAGTCGCCATTTCAGCCTATTAGATGCTTGAGATTTGAGACTGGTCTCCAATCTCAGTTTTGTAATCTAAGACCCAGAACCCTAAGACCAGTCGCCATTTCAGACAATCATATGCTTGAGATTTGAGACTGGTTTCCAATCTCAGTTTTATAACCTTGGGCACTGTGGTTTGAAAACACGATCAGTAACCTACCACCACTTCCAAACAGTAGTCTGCACAGTCATGACCTCCTCATACATCAAGGATTCTGTGTTCTGCCGGGACTGGTTCCACTCCTCCTCTGTCACTGGGACTGGTACCATAAATTCTGGGTACAGGTAAAATCCATTGTCTGAAAATATTTAATTGTATACATGATTAGCTTTTAAAATATTTGTTAACCCTGTACCCCATGGGATATTGCTGTTATCCAATTGGCAAACAGTGTAGATCCAGATCAGCCAATCAGGATCTAAGCTGTTTGCTTAATATTTATTAGGTTATTTATGACCAAAAAAGCTACCAGCTTAAATACAGATCAGATGGCATTTTTTACAAAGAAAACCTGGTTATAAACTTTAACATGAAGGTGTGACAGATAATGAGATTGCAATAAAGCATGGACAAGATTTTTATAAAAGAAGTTATAGTGAATAATGAAGTTATAGTGAATAATGACTAAGGGTCCATAACTCTTTTAAAAAAATCCAAGCGGAAACTCCTGACAATATGCACAACTAGGCTTGGTGACAAATACTCTTCTGAAGTTTCAATGAAATTCCTTATTGAGATGAAGCGAGGACAAGATTTTATCAGACAGATGGACGGACAAAAGCACAGACAGTGTGATTACTATACCCCTTCTGGGGCATAAAAAATTGGTATAATTTGAATGTTATTTAGAGTTTCCAAAAACTATAAGATAAATTATGGTTATGAATATTCATAAACAGACTCCAAAGACAACTTACCAAATGGGTAGTTTTCATGCCATATGACAAGAGCATTGCCACCCTCTTCGCACTGTTCCATGTCCTGATGACTGGGTACAGATGTGATTTGTGGGGGCTGGTTATTCATTGATGGTGTTCTCCATTGTGCTGCAATATTAATACATTGTTATTGTACTACAAAATCATTATAATTCAGAGCATTTACTACACACAGATCCTACAAATCCCACTATAGGACCTATTCTCAATGCTAGATGAGGGGAGTTTTTTTTTTAATCTGAAATATATATTTAAAAAATTAGAAATGCACCTTCTTTAAAAACGAAATAAATTTTGTGTTGAAGAAACTTGCGTTTCTAACTTCTTTAACTATGTAAAATATACTTAAAGAAATTAGAAACGCAACTTCTTTAAAGACGAAATAATTTTTGTGTTTAAAGAAGTTGCATTTCTAGTTTCTTTAAGAATATACAGTACAGTGAACGTTTAATGTTACAAAATTTGCGTCTATCGTGCGTCCGTCATTTGTGTATCATGCATCCGTTTATCGTGTATCATGCATCCATCTAACGTGCATCATGCATCTTTCACTTGAATCATTCAACATGAATAAGTTACTTGCATATGCAAATTTATAAGATTTAATTTCAAACATTCATCTTTTATTTTCATACCATTTTCAAATTTTTAGAAATCTCGTTCATAAATTATATGAATCAGAAGCACTGTGTATCGTGCATCTACCGTGTATAGTGCGTGTGTCTATCGTCTATCGTGCATCCATATATTGTGTATCGTGCGTTTCGTTTGAAACCTTAAACGTTCACAGTACTGTATTCTCAATTCAAACCTAGAATATAAAAAGTCAAGCCTTCCAAGTTATTTCATATTCTGTGCAGTTTTTATCAAGAAATTAGATGTACAACCTCCAGGATTGACATGTTATTCTAATCATCTTACAAAGGGTTTTGCAGCAAAACAATTTCTATAGCTTCGTTTTTGTCAAATCATTAGTTAATATGACAATCCGAACAGCAGTATAATCAAATCTACCTGTCTTAGGAGACAACTTTGTTTTTGAATGAGAAACTGCAATAAATGTCCTTTTGTGCTTTTTGCTTGTACATTGCATTGTCAACGCTGCTAATTCTACCATATGATCACTTCATGTATAGGAGATTTTAATGTTGAAAACGTCTTGTGATCAAAATGTCAATTTATTTATAAGACGTGCTATAGAATTGTTGATATAACAGCACTAGATTTAAAAGCAAGTAGATATTTTGAAACGTAATTATTATGTAAGTCAGACTGAAAAAAACAACACTTTCAATAATGTACATCAAAAACTGAGGAACACACCTCCAGTCAACAAGCAATATGACGCCTACTTATGAGTTTTTCTAAATTGATTAGGGTAATTTGCCCTTGAGTCGAACAGGTTAGTTGTTCAAAGTGATCCTATGGCGGACATTATAATGCTAGCACCGTTTATAATTTACGGAATGATAGGGCATTTACCTAAGTTTATATTATGATATATTTTACCACAATATCTCGGACGAAATGTATCAAAGTACTGAAAGTATTCACTTACCACGTTTTTGCCCTTAAGTCAAACACATTCGCCCTTGAGTCCATCATGCATGTTTGCAATAAAATTGGATTTTTAATATCAAATTAGTCAAACAAAACCCTTGATCGCTTAAGTTGAATCATATTACATCACAGGGCGTCATTTGTATAAGTTCTGAGTATTTGCTTTCGTCTCTAAATACTCTCTAAAGTAACACCTGTAACACCAAAGGAAGTATGTGGTTTCAAGAACTTTAACAAGTATCCTTTGTTATTTAATAAAGAGATATGATTTAGTTTTGTGTGTTTCTCACCTTAGTTTTGTTAAAAAAAGAAGGATGACATTATTGTGAGTTTTTGAAGAGTTAAATAAAAGTTGTTTTATCTAACTGTTCTAACTTTGACTTTCTTAAATGTATAATAAGATATGGCAAATAACATAAAAATCTTATTTACAAGCATGACTCAAGGGCGAATTTTGTTTGAGTCATGGGCAAACACACCTGTGACAAAATTACCTCTTTCTTGCACTTTTTCATGTGTTTTTGGCACTTAGAAGTACCAGCTTATATAAAAAAAATACATAATAACTTACACATAACATGGATTAGAATTAAGTGAATAATGATTTCTGTATTAATATTTGTAGTCTCTGAGGTTTGTATTATTGAAAATTTCACATTTCCCGCCATGAAAACTTCAGTGTACTGTGTATACAACATCATCCAGAGAGACAGATAAAAACATAATAAGTTTTTTACAAAAGGGTGTGGCAAAAAGCAGAAAGGATGAAAAAGACACCACCAACGCATTGGCGTCAAAAGAAACGGGAGAAATAGATAAAAAACGGCGTCAAAAATGTCTGACTCAAGGGCCAAATTGACTCAAGGGCAAATTACCCTATCACAAATTCTAATCAAGATAAGAGAATTGCTAATTTTTCATTTCTTGTTATTACTAGATGGGTGTTCAGTTGAACACTAGTGTCACCCTCTGGTGCTGTCGGAATAAAAATGCAAGTACAAAAAGGGGCATAACTCCATCAAATGTGACCTTGACCTTAAGAATATAGTATCGTCACGATCTTATTGTCATAAGGAATATAATTTGAAAGTTTGATGAAGAAATATTAATAAATGGCAAAGTTATAGCAAACGTTAAGTTTTCATATAAAGGGGAATAACTCCATCAAGTGTGACCTTGACCTAAAGAGTGTGGTATTATCAGGAGCGTGTTGTGAACAGGAATATAATTTGAAAGTTTGATGAAGAAATATTAAGAAATGGCAAAGTTATAGCCAATGTTAAGTTTTCGTAAAAAGGGAAACAACTCCATCAATTGTGACCTTGACCTAAAGAATGTGGTATCATCACGAACATGTTGTCATAAGGAATATAATTAGAAAGTTTGATGTAAAAATGTTAAGAAATGACAAAGTTATAGTCAATGTTAAGTTTTCATGTAAAAATCCAAGTACAAAAAGGGGCATAACTCCATCAAATGTGACCTTGACCTTGAGAATTTGGCATCATCTCAAGCGTGTTGTCATAAGCAATATAATTTGAAGTTTGATAAGAAATATTAAGAAATGACAAAATTATAGCCAACGTTAAGTTTTCGTGTAAAAATCCAAGTAAAAAAAGGGGCATAACTCCGTCAAATGTGACCTTGACCTTGAGAATTTGGCATCATCTCGAGCGTGTTGTTATAAGCAATATAATTTGCAAGTTTGATAAAGAAATATTAAGAAATGGCAAAGTTATAGCTAACGTTAAGTTTTCGTGACAGACCGACGGATCGACGGAGGTTTTCTTATAAAGGGGAATAACTCCATCAAGTGTGACTTGACCTAGAGAGTGTGGTATTATCAGGAGCGTGTTGTGAACAGGAATATAATTTGAAAGTTTGATGAAGAAATATTAAGAAATGGCAAAGTTATAACCAATGTTAAGTTTTCGTAAAAAGGGAAACAACTCCATCAAATGTGACCTTGACCTAAAGAATGTGGTATCATCACGAGCATGTTGTCATAAGGAATATAATAAGAAAGTTTGATGCAAAAATATTAAGAAATGACAAAGTTATAGCCAACGTTAAGTTTTCATGTAAAAATCCAAGTACAAAAAGGGGCATAACTCCATCAAATGTGACCTTGACCTTGAGAATTTGGCATCATCTCAAGCGTGTTGTCATAAGCAATATAATTTGCAAGTTTGATAAAGAAATATTAAGAAATGACAAAATTATAGCCAACGTAAAGTTTTCGTGTAAAAATCCAAGTTAAAAAAGGGGCATAACTCCATCAAATGTGACCTTGACCTTGAGAATTTGGCATCATCTCGAGCGTGTTGTCATAAGCAATATAATTTGCAAGTTTGATAAAGAAATATTAAGAAATGGCAAAGTTACCAGTCGCCATTTCAGCCAATCAGATGCTTGAGATTTGAGACTGGTTTCCATGCTCAGTTTTATAACCTTGGCACCAGGAAATCCATGAAAATTATCACCCCGAGAATATTAATGATTTTACAGAATTACAAAGAAGTAAGATGGCAGCTAAAACTTACGTTAAAACCAATCCTTCATATACTTGTTTAACCCTTTCCTCCATAGACACACCTTTATTGCATGGGCGAGCAGTGTAGATCCAGATCAGCTGGCACATCCCTGCCGTCTGATCAGGATCTACACTGTTCGCATTTTGGTCAGAAAAACCTAACAAATCAAAAAGCTGATCAGACGGCACGTATGTGCCGGCTTATTTTGGATCTAAACTGTTCGCCCATACAATAAAGGTTCATCTATGGAGCAAAGGGTAAAGCAACACATTGGTCTGCATGACCCAAGATCATAAAACTACGATTGGAGACCAGTTTCAAATCTCAAACATCTGAGTGGCTAAAATGACCACCAGGAGCCATTTCAGCCAATCAGATGCTTGAGATTTGAGACTGGTCTCCAGATTTAGTTTAAGATCTTGGGTACAGGAATCAAACTTCTGCTATATTTGGACAAAGTACAGATATTTTTAATGGCTGCACTATGTGAAAGATTCATGTAGTGATATCAGTTTTGTTACTTAACCCTTTCCTCCATATATACACCTTTTTACGCATGTGTGATCAGTGTAGATCCAGATCAGCTAGCAAATCCTTGCCATCTGGTCAGGATCTAAACAGTTCATGTTTTGGTCAGAAATAACCTAACAAATCATAAAGCAAAAAGTTTAGATCCTGATCAGAGCACAGATGTGCCAGCTGATCTGGATCTAAACTGTTCGCCCATGCAATAAAGGTGTATCAATGGAGGAAAGGGTTAATGTATACAGGTTTTAATCCATGTGCAAATTGTGTAGATCCAGATCAGCTTGAATTGGTGCCATCTAATCAGAATCAATCTTGGTCAGAAATAACCAAATGAATAAAAAAATTAGCAATGTAGATCATGATTGAATGGCAGGTGTCAGCTGATCCTGATCTTAACTGTTCACCCAAAGATGATTAGAGCATTATATCATGGGGTAATGGATTAACCGTTTGCTCCATATATAAGCCTTTTATCGCAGGCAAACAGTGTAGATCTAGATCAGCTGGCACACATCTGTGCCATCTGATCAGAATCTGCATGTTTGCTTTTTGATTTATTAGGTTATTTCTGACAAGGAAGCGAACAGTGCTGATCCTAATCAGACAGCACAGATGTGCCAGCTGATCTGTAGCTACACTGTTTGCACATGCAATAAAATGTGTACAAATATGGAGTTAAAAGTTAACCCTTTCCTCCATAAATACGAATTTTTACACATGTGCGACCAGTGTAGATCCAGATCAGCCAGCACATCCGTCAGAAATGAACTAATGATGTGCTGGCTGCTCTGGATCTAAACTGTTTGCCCATGCAATAAAGGTGTATCTATGGAGGAAAGGGTTAAAGACAGAATTGAACTAGACAAACCTGTGTTGAGATAAGGCTTCCAAGTCACCCTGGGCAGATGATAACCATCTCTCTGGCATGTCCCTGGAAGCTGGTCTCGGGTAAAACTGTCACTGGCTTCTGTCATTCGTTCCTGCATCTGGTCAGATGGCTGCACATACAGCTGCTTATCATGTAAACCTGTTGAGTATAAAATACTATTACAACTTTACCCCTTTACTTTGGTTATGACTCCTGATATGACTACACTCCCCTGTACAACCTGTGTAAATCCAGATCAGGGCCCAAGATCATAAAACTCAGATTAGAGACCAGTCTTAAATCTTAAGCATCTGATTGGCTGGTCGCCATTTCAGCCAGTTAGATGCTATAGATTTGAGACTGGTCTCCAGTTTTAGTTTTATAATCTTGGACCCAGTCTGCATATTCTAAAGCAAGAAATCTAAAACGATGTAGATCCTGATCAGACTGCATGAATATACACTGGTTGCTCTGAGGATAAACACCTTATTAATGGAGTAAATTTACATCCTTTTTCTCTATAAACCTCTCAGTTAGACAGTATCAGTGTTTTTACACAAATCTCTGGGTTTGTATGTATGACCAGGTTCTGGAAAAAAATCATAAATGATATTGGTTTATCAGGTTTATCTGTTAGGGTTGACAGAAACATATATAATAATTATTCTCTTTTGCCTTACATAAATTTTGTGAATTATGATAAACAGATTGCATTTGGATCAAGGCTGTGTTGGTTTAAAAGCATCCTTGATAAAATGACATCAAGAAATACTACCCGTAAATTGCTGTGTTATTTCATAATTGATAACTTTTTTCACCCTGATTTTTGGGTGGCGTTTTTACGCCACCCAGTGATTTTACATGTGAATTTTGGTCACATGATCAAAATGGTACCTCGGTCTCTATCTACTTATATAGTCGAACGCGGTTACCAAAAGTAAATTTCGATCATTTTACCTCCAGAGAATTACGCCCTTGAATAACTTATACAGTATATGTAGGTCACAGAGGTTATGAGACAGTAGACGGTGCTGCTCGATTGTTAATCTGTCCAGAGTAAACATGTCAAATTATGAAACTTCCTCCCCAATTTCAAGTGTTTCTCTGATATTATTAAGCGTCTACTGTACAAGATCACTCCTTACAATATTTAATGAGCATCTGTTGTGTCTCAGATGTCGAATAGTTGGATAAGTGTCTGTTGAGTATAGAGAGGACGGTCGTAAATCAGCCAATTAAGAACAGATTATCTCAGCAGTTATGATGGCCTAACTGAGACTATAATTGGAATATTGTTCTTTGATGACCTGCTAACTGTAAAGAGTTGTGAGCATGAAAGTGTTAGGATAATTGATAATCTTGTCACTTTTATAAACAGGTGATTAGGCAATAGAAAATTAATTCCTAGATTCCCCGCCCGCCCCTCGAAAATCACTCAGCCCCAACGTTTTTTATTCTGAAAAAATGTGTGCATCAAAATTTACATTTACGAGTACAAATCAGTAGAGTACGAAAACGCAGTATGTAACATTTAAGTGCGAATTGGCAATTCATAGTTGGCTTGATGATTATTTATCTTTTCACCACACAAGTGTCATTAAAAACAGCAAAAATAATTAATAAACAAGAGGGCCATGATGGCCCTAAAAGCGCTCACCTGAGTTTAGTCTCTTGCAACAGTGACCTAGTTTTTGGACCCAGATGACTCATATTCAAACTCAACTGAGATATCATTGCGACAAACATCCTGACTAAGTTTCATGACAATCTGAGCAAAAATGTGACCCCTAGTGTTAACAAGAAAAATTCTATTTTTAGTAACAATGACCTAGTTTTTGGACCCAGATGACTCATATTTGAACTTGTCAGAGAAATCATTGGGAAATACATTTTGACCAAGTTTCATGACAATCGCAGCAAAAATGTGACCCCTAGAGTGTTCACAAGAAAATTCTGTTTTTAGTAACAGTGACCTAGTTTTTGGACCCAGATTACCCATATTCAAACTTGTCCGAAAAATCATTGGGACAACTATTCTGACAAAAGTTTCATGACAATAGAAGGAAAAATGTGATCCCTAGAGTGTTAACAAGAAAATTCTATTTTTAGTATCAGTGACCTTGTTTTTGGACCTTGATGACCCATATTCAAACTCGTCTGAGAAATCATTGGAGCAAACATCCTGATGAACTCTCAGGACAATCAGAGCAAAAATGAGACCCTTGGAGTGTTAACAAGAAAATTATATTTTTAGTAACAGTGACCTTGTTTTTGGACCCAGATGACCCATATTCAAACTCCTCTGAGATATCATTCAGAAAAACATCCTTACCAAGTTTTATGACAATCGGAGAAAAAATGTGACAGCTAGAGTGTTCACAAGAAAATTCTATTTTTAGTAACAGTGAGCTAGTTTTTGGACCCAGATGACCCATATTCGAACTCATCCGAGAAATCATTGGGACAAACATCCTCACTAAGTTTCATGACAATCAAAGCAAAATTGTGTCCGCTAGGATGTTCACAAGAAAATTCTATTTTTAGTAACAGTGACCTAGTTTTTGGATGATCTGGATCTACACTGTTCGCCCATGCAACAAAATGTGTCCTGACTAAGTTTCATGACAATCGAAGCAAAATTGTGTCCGCTAGGGTGTTCACAAGAAAATTCTATTTTTAGTAACAGTGACCTAGTTTTTGGACGATCTGGATCTACACTGTTCGTCCATGCAACAAAATGTGTCCTGACTAAGTTTCATGACAATCGAAGCAAAATTGTGACCGCTAGGGTGATCACAAGAAAATTATATTTTTAGATACAGTGACATAGTTCTTGGACGATCTGGATCACACTGTTCGCCCATGCAAAAAATGTGTCTAATATAGTCTGAACATTTTGAGAACGTGCTAGAAATATGTTTTACAAACAGTGAATAAAATATTCAGAAAAGCCTGATTTGCAAAGAGCTATAAAGTAAGAAAGTTTATTTGGTCAATATCCATAGAAAATGACAACATTTACAGTATAAAATCTTCCAGAGCAAAGTTCTTAATATTGCATAACACAGATATAACACAGATCTAAATAGCAAAGTTCACTAGGTCATTGTCAAGCATCTAGAGCTATACTGTGGTACTGCAATATAATAACACCTTACATTGAACCTAAATATAGTTTAAGACAGGTAGAAATATTGGAATTTTGTCACTTGAAATTTTCACTCTGCTACTAAAATTTTTGTTTTTAATTTTATCACTGAACAACCAGTGTATGAATTGTTCAGGAAAAATTGAATTTTAAGATGGTATAAAGTTTGTGTCAAAATCTGGTTGATAACTGTAGAAAATCAAAGGTTAAAAACAGAATTTATAAGAAGAAAAACGAAAAACCCCAGGGCGGGGCCAATTTTGACCCCAGGAAAATAATTTGAACAATCTTTGTAGAGTTCCACTAGAGGGTGCTAAATGCCAAATATCTAAGCTCTAGGCCTTGTGGTTTCAGAGAAGAAGATTTTTAAAGTTTTTCCTTTCGGTTGCCATGGCAACCAGAGTTCTGCATGGAATTGATTTCTTTGAACAACTTTGGAAGAGCTTCATGCAAGGAACATTTGTGGCAAGTTTCATCAAGTTTGGCCCAGGGGTTTAAGAGGAGATGTTGTTTAAAGCAAAAATTGACGACGAACGACGCACGACGCACAACGCACAACGGACACAGAGTGATCCTAAAAGCTCACCATGAGCACAAGTGCTCAGGTGAGCTAAAAATAAAACCTGCCCACCCGCCCCATTTTTTCCCAAAATTCGGATGAGAATCTAGGAATTAATTTTCTATTGCCTTACAGAAGGTTACTTATAACGGATTATAAACAAAAATGAAGACAATTTTAAAGTAATTTAATGTAGTAAAAGTGCTAACTGTACATCTTTAAATGCTTATAATAAATGGCCATAAATGGTTATATTACTTTTATTTGTGCATATCTTTTATTTCTTTCTGGTGAATAAATATTGTTTCAAATCTACGGGTTAATGCCAGAAGGTACCAAGCGACATTTTTGTGTTTTTGAGAAAATCAAGTTTTAAAGTTCAAAGTTGAATGGTAAATCAAGGATTGGTGAGTTTAAATTGATACTTCACAAAGTAATTGAATATATCAAGTCCTATATATCTAAATAATATACATGTCATTATCTTAATTATTGACTGCTAATTAATTAGTTTTATGCTTGACACCTTTTGGCATGCGTCCAAATAGGCAATAATTTCTTCCAGAAGGTACCATATAAGGTATTTGGTTCCTTTTGGCTCTAACTGTTTAACGGATTTATTTCATATTTATGCTTAAAAGGAACCATGTAAAGAATGGTCCCTAATGGTTTTCTGTCATTTTACGCAAAATGAACAACCAGACTAACCAGATTTTAATTTTATTTGAGCAAGTAAATAGGAAATGACATTTTTATGTGTTATATATTACAACAAGAGGGCCATGATGGCCCTTATATCGCTCACCTGAGTACAAAAGTACTCTCAGCTTGTGGTTTCAGACAAGAAGATTTTTAAAGTTTTTCCTATATCAGTCTATATAAAATAAAGTGAACCCTGGGGCGGGGCCAATTTTGACCCCAGGGAAATCATTTGAACAATCTTTGAAGATTTCCACTAGAGGGTGCTAAATGCCAAATATCTAAGCTCTAGGCCTTGTGGTTTCAGACAAGAAGATTTTTAAAGTTTTTCCTATACAAGTCTATATAAAATGAAGTGACCCCTGGGGCGGGGCCAATTTAGACCCCTGGGAAATAATTTGAACAATCTTTGTAGAGTTTCACAAGAGGATGCTTAATGCCAAATATCTAAGCTCTAGGCCTTGTGGTTTCAGATAAAAAGATTTTAAAAGTTTTTCCTATACAAGTCTATATAAAATGAAGTGACCCCTGGGGCGGGGTCAATTTAGACCCCTGGGAAATAATTTGAACAATCTTTGTAGAGTTCCACTAGAGGATGCTAAATGCCATATATCTAAGCTCTAGGCCTTGTGGTTTCAGACAAGAAGATTTTTAAAGTTTTTCCTATATAAGTCTATGTAAAATGAAGTGACCCCTGGGGCGGGGCCAATTTTGACCCTAGGGAAATAATTTGAACAATCTTTGTAGAGTTCCACTAGAGGATGCTAAATGCCAAATATCTAAGCTCTAGGCCTTGTGGTTTCAGACAAGAAGATTTTTAAAGTTTTTCCTATATAAGTCTATATAAAATGAAGTGAACCCTGGGGCGGGGCCAATTTTGACCCCAGGGAAATAATTTGAACAATCTTTGTAGAGTTCCACTAGAGGGTGCTAAATACCAAATATCTAAGCTCTAGGCCTTGTGGTTTCAGACAAGAAGATTTTTAAAGTTTTTCCTATATAAGTCTATATAAAATGAAGTGACCCCTGGGGCGGGGCCAATTTTGACCCCAGGGAAATAATTTGAACAATCTTTGTAGAGTTCCACTAGAGGATGCTAAATGCCAAATATCTAAGCTCTAGGCCTTGTGGTTTCAGACAAGAAGATTTTTAAAGTTTTTCCTATACAAGTCTATGTAAAATGAAGTGACCCCTGGGGCGGGGCCAATTTTGACCCCAGGGAAATACTTTGAACAATCTTTGTAGAGTTCCACTAGAGGATGCTTAATGCCAAATATCTAAGCTCTAGGCCTTGTGGTTTCAGACAAGAAGATTTTTAAAGTTTTTCCTATATAAGTCTATGTAAAATGAAGTGACCCCTGGGGCGGGGCCAATTTTGACCCCAGGGAAATAATTTGAACAATCTTTGTAGAGCTCCACTAGAGGATGCTAAATGCCAAATATCTAAGCTCTAGGCCTTGTGGTTTCAGACAAGAAGATTTTTAAAGTTTTTCCTTTCGGTTGCCATGGCAACCAGAGTTCTGCATGGAATTGATTTCTTTGAACAACTTTGGAAGAGCTTCATGCAAGGAACATACGTGGCAAGTTTCATCAAAATTGGCCAAGCCGTTTCAGAGAAGAAGTCGATTGAAGCAATTGTTGACGACGCACGACGGACGACGGACATCAGGCGGTCACAAAAGCTCACCTTGTCACTACGTGACAGGTGAGCTAAAAAGCCAAATAGATCAGTCATAGGAGGACTGTTACACACAGTTAAACTAGTATTTCTTGTAAACAACTGACTTGAAAATGTAGACTGCATAATATTTAGACAATGTACTTAGAGATAAACATACATTCAAACATAGGCCTGTATGCTATCTATATTCTTTACTCTGCTTCTGTATCATCAGCTTCGGAGTCAATTGGTACAACATGCTTTTCAGTCTTGCTGATTGGAAAATAAGCATAATGTTGATAAAACTCTTCTGGAATTATTTCCCGTTCACAAAGACGGATGGGATCCTTTAACTTCTGAATCAATATTGGAAGTTTGGACAGGTAGTACAGGCGCAGGTCTTTATCAGACTGGCCACTTTTAGGATTATCCCTGTTTCCTTGTTGACATTTGTACTTTGATTTCCTGAATGTCGGTGATGTCAAATGTATAATACAAACACAGACCTCGGACTGTCTTGTCACAGTTGTAGCCACTTTACACGGAGTCAGTTTATACACTGGCCAGTAATGGATGTTTTGAGATTTTTCAACACTTCTGTGCTTCAATCTTTGAAGTCAATAATATGGTTGTATTTTGTTGGTACAGTTACATATGGATTTTTCTTCCGAGCTAATGCGATAAGTGTACACCACTGTAAAGGGACAGACAAGTGTGATTTTCTTTGCTGTTTCCATGGATGCATGGACCGAATCACATTCCATCTGTAAATGTTCTGATAACAAAAACTTGTGAATTATTCAATTTAATTGTGGTACAATTGATATCAATTGATATTGCGTACAGGTGTTATGAAAAAACACACTGGTTTCTGTCTGCCACATGAATCAGAATAGTAAACTATTTTGTTTAGGTCTGTTGAATGAAACACAGACTTTGTGTTTTTTGGAAGGAATTTCACATATTCACAAGATCCTCGTTTGCCCTGGGTTTCGTCCCACATGTAACAGAAGACATGTTTATTCCCCTAAAGAATATAGCACAGTAGTATGTACCAAATAAGCTGAATGTGTGTCTGAGATCTTTAGACCAGTTTCATAGTGTAACTGTCTCTTCGAATTTGGAACTGAATCAACAACCTTAATCAGCACCAGTGATGTGTTTTATGCCTATAAGAACCAGAGCTGGGTTGAGAGACTGCTTGTACAGGACTAGCGGTGTGTTCTGTGATTTCATAAGTAAGACTCATGTTATTCATGCATAGGAATAGTACTGGGTTCTATGTCCTGATAGCTAATGCCTGTGCTATGTTCTGTGTCTTCATAAATATGACCAGTAATGTGCTTTGTGTTCATTTATAGGACCAAACCTGGGCTCTTTCACTTCAAGAATAAGAGCAGTACTTAGCTCTGTACATTGATGTATGGCACAATTACTGGATTTGTTCCAGAATATTTACTTTAGGACCAGAAATGTTCATGAAGCATATAAATAAACTCCACAGGTATCTATCCATCTTGTGTAGGGAGTTGTTCTTCTTGCCCATTTTCGAGTAGGTACTTCCCCAAGCAGCATTACGTATTTAAATCATCATCAGACCATGCATCATTCTGGCAAAACAAACATGCATTTATTACACCCATGGGAAATATTAGCCCTGTTATTCTTGTAATAGCAGGATTAGCAGAATCTTAATTTTAAAGTTGCATTATTTAAGATGTTAGATAATAAAATCATAATAATTTCAGAAGTTTTTTAATATTATCATTGTAATAATTGCCATAAAAGTTCCACACAAACGAACAAGAAATAAGCAATAAAAGTTTAATTTGTAGTTACAAAATCAGATTAATTTCATTTATCATTTAAATATCAATAACTTCACTTTAATTACAATGGAAATTTAAAAATAGTAATTATAGGTTACTCACATTTTCAGCAGTTTCCATAGGTTCATCATTCTTAAACTAGCAGAAATTTCCTCTAAATGCTAGAAAACATTCCATTTATCTAGGTGTGAACAGATTACAGCCGATCTTATAATTAATTGGTGGACAAGTGTAATTGGATATAGAACATTATCTTTCTTTTCTGTACCTTTTCATGTATTAGCAAACAGTGCCATAAGGTACCAAATAAACACTTCCACAATAGAAACTCAATGATATGTTAATGAAAAGTTGTCGCCAAAAGGTGCTAAGCGTCATTTGGTTCTTTCTGGAATATAAATATTTATCTCGCTATGCTATATAAATAATGGCCATAAGGTACCAACTGCCTACTTGGTTCCTTCTGGCATATACTGACATGCGTTTGGTCCTTTATGGCAACAAACATTCCTTCGATTATCACTTGGTCCATTTGGTTTTAACGTCATAACTTTTTAAAATTTTAGTATATGACTTTGAAATTTATACAGAAGGTGGATACCTTAACCCTAAATCAAAATATATTAAAAGGTCATTTTCACCAAAAATGTCGTTTGGTACCTTCTGGCATTAACCCGTCGAAATTATAGTGCAAATAGCAACTATTTCATAGTTAAAGTATTTTTGATTTCCCCATGTGTTTCATTTCTTTCTTATTAATTAAAAGTTTCAAATGAAATGTAGACGTATTATTTATTTTTTTCTGGCACAATATGACTTCAGTCTTGGATATTAGCATCCTCTCGAATGTCTGTGGTAGATAAAAACTTGATCAAGCAGAAGCCAGGCACGCAAACGTTTGCTCTGCCATCCGAAAGTTCCTTCACACTCCTCCAATAGCAAACTCACAAAATCTATAGATGATGTCACATTTATGTGACATTATGTCAATCACTCTAAAACACCACCCATCAGTACTTTCAGTGCTTTGATTCAAATTATGATCATTAAAAAGAGTTGCACCTGAGCTTTAATCACTACTTTTTAAAATAGAATGGTAAATCTAAACCTTCCTTTAGATTCAGTGTTCTCTTCCAAGGATTTATTAAGTCAGTGTTCTCTTCCAAGAATTTATTAACTCAAACATATAATCAAAGTACTGAAAGTACAGAAAACCAGCGAAGCGATTTTGCTTATTGAGAATAACCAGTGCCATGATTCTCATACATGTATCCATTTACGAAAAAGCAAAAAAACTTGGTTCACTCGCAAAGAACTTCCTCTTGTCTAAATGATAGTGGAAATAAGGGTTTCCATGTTTTATCTGGATGAAGGCTTCTGTTAACCCTTTACTCCATAGATATACCTTCATAGCTTGTGCGAACAGTTGAGATCCATATCAGCTGGCATATCTGTGCAATCTGATTAGGATTTAAACTGTTCGCTTTTATGGTCATTTTTTTCTGACCAGTAATCACAAATTTTAGATCCAGATCAGATGGCACTATTGTGCCAGCTGATCGGGACCTGAACTGGTAACCTATGTGATGAAAGGCGTATATATTGAGTAAAGGGTTTTAAGCAAAAAATTATAATAGTGAAATCTGTGTACTGACATCCCAAAGACATAATGAACACGAAAAATGATATAAAAAGTGAGACCCCATCGATGGGAAAGTTTATGCAGTTATTTGAAATAAGAAATATATAATTGTTTCCTTCATTGTGAAAAATCGCGGACACGGACAATGTTTGACCATTGTTGCACCACACCGATCAAGTCCTAGAAATATGAACCGCACCGATTTTACATTTAATCAAACTGTCGTACAGATGAATTTGACCATTGATGCACCGCACAGGTTTTATCCTATCAACATGACGTAGTTAATACCAACTTTAACAAGTAACAGGAAACTTGGGGACTACTTTGCTTACTCTGATTTCTCTGAAATGCGTAAATCGCCGTTTGCCAGTTGGTTTGATACCGATTTCAGAATTGTGATTAGTAAAACCAGCTTCGCTGGTTAAAAATCATAATAAGAAAGAAGGTATTAAATAGTTAACCAATTCAATACTAACATGATAATTGATATAATTTAGGTTTTTATGTGGGAGGCAGAAATTGGAAAAATGTGCTGGAAATTGTGCATTAAAGGGAGATTCTTAACATAAACAAACTCGAGAAAAACACCAGATTTTTATCCTTTACTCCATATACATGGGTTTTATTGCTTGGGCTAACAGTTTAGATCCAGATCAGCCAGCACAACTGATCAGGATCTACACTGTTCACTTTTTGGTGAGAAGTAACCTAATATATCAAAAACCGAAAAGTGCAGTGTCTGATCATTTCATGAATGCACCTGTTATCCACTGTAGATCAACATAAAATATCAAAGATGGGCCTAGTAATCTGGATCTTCACTGTTACTATGCTACAAAGTCCTACCGAGTTAAGTCTCACATATCAGGTTAAAAATCAATAGAACAACTACTTTAAAATTTAAAGTAACAGGAAAATTTAGTTAGAAGTCAAAGACATTTAAAGCATAACTAAAAAAAATATAGCTCAAAAATAATTTATCAGGAATAATAACGGTTGTCAGAAATAGCTTTATTCATAAAGCTGATGTTTTCTGATTATTAAGCTTTAAGGACAATAACTTTTGAAATTTAAGCAAAATTAAGCTTTAGGATAGACGGATAGAGCCACTTGGAAGGGACGTAACTAAAAAAACTGTTAATCAGGCATTACCATTCTTGATGTTGTAATATATCTGTTCATACACATTATACATTCAAAATATTGTTGCAATAGAATTAGCACTTTCCAAGTTATCAACAACATTAAGTTTCAGGTTTAAGTAATCTGAAAGGGGGACTAATTAAAAAATAGTCCACCAGGAGTTATCATTCCTGCTGTCAGAGATAACTTTGTTCATTTACAAGATACATTCCTAGTACACAGTCTACAGAACAAGTCCTTGAAAGTTAAAAACAACACTAAGTTTTTGATTTATGTTATGATTATTGCAAGCGAGACACAAACATACACATAGAACTTTAATGAATCAAGGTTATAAAGCTGAGCATGGAAACCAGTCTCAAATCTCAAGCATCTGATTGGCTGAAATGGCGACTGGTCGCCATTTCAGCCAATCAGAAGCTTGAGATTTGAGACTGGTTTCCATGATCAGCTTTATAACCTTTAAATTTCAAAAAAAACTTTTGCTGTTTTTTAATTCATAAAATTGTTTATTTGCAGTTACCAGAGAACACATCAAAGTGAGTCTTTTTAACTTTCTAGTGTTTAAAAATATATGTACTCAATAAGGACAGGTAAAATTATTTTTTTCAAGTAACTTATTAATAACATTCTAGATAGGAAAACTGCAAACCAACACTCTTTTATGGTGCACTCATTATTGTACACTTGCAAGGCCTGTGTAAGGCTGTATTGTAAACGATAAATTGTTGAACATTCTCCCACGATACTTTGTAATCATATCCTGAGTGACAAAAAGAACCTTATTTATTAACAATTTACTCCATATTTTCGCACTTTTACGCATGTGCAATAAGTGTAGACCCAGATCAGCCAGGCCCAGCAAATCCATGCCCTCTGAATTAGCTCTGCGATGGTTGCATCTTGGTTACAAATAACCTAATTAAACAAAAAGTGAACAGTAAATATCCTGTTCAGATATCACAGTTCTGCCAGCTGATCTTGATCTACACTGTTCGCCCATGAAATAAGGGTATTTCAATGTAGCACATGGTTAATGCTTACCAACATATAACAGAGGTGGGTGTATTGGCTGCTCCCCTGGGTCAAAGCTCGACAATGCAGGTATATTGTTGTTGCCGAACATGTCGAGCCGTCTCAGTTCACCTTGATACAACAGCCACACATTGGACACTGGACTCTTGAACTGAAAGATCAGAGTAAATTTCAAATAAGTTACAAATTCTTTAACCCTTTAATCCATGATATATGGCTGTTAACCATGCACAAACAGTGTAGGTCTATATACATGTTGTATCTATGGTGTAAAGGGATCAGTTATCTTAATTTTGCATCTCAACAACCAACATTTATGGGGCCTTCAGTTATCTGCGTAACAGCCATTAATCATAATAAATTTTTAGGTGACACTTTAGCTTTAATACAATACATATGACATTTTGTCCATGTCAGATTACTGTGGTATTATTGTATTTGGTGATGGTTAAATTTTCGCGTATCTTCACTTGGAAAATTGCATGAAATAAAATCCCACTGAAATTAACCATATAATACCTTATTCTACTACTACTGGACCTCATGGGGTAAATGAGATGAACACTTGATCTTATCAATGTGTGAAACATCAGAACCAAAATTTCTTATCAAGAGTGAACATGTGTATTTCCTTCAGTCTATTATTTCTGGATATAATATTATTTCAAATTAGTTGTGTCTTTTATTATCGTTAATCATCATTTAAAGAGTGAAAACAACTGTAATTTTAATTAAAAAGACAATCAGATCAGTGATTTTGGAATTGATTATTCGACACAAATACCAGCAATAAGAAGAAGAGGCAAGAAGAGAGGCCGAGCGGTAATCGACCATGGGAAATGGAAGATACCGTCTCAAGAAGGCCAGCAGACGTTTCTGGTACCGTGGGTGATCAGACCGTCTGTGACCCCGCCATGGTTGAGGACAATAGGTCCCGCATGACCGTGGCAAACTCTCAGTCATCTGAGAGTTGGGTCTTGTTTCCAGTTTGCATGGCTGGCACTTGGATACAGCATTTAACATTTGACATGCAATCACTGACAGCACAGGTGCGAGCGTGGGTTCGACCATGGGAAATGGACGATACCCTCGCAGAAAGCCTTTAGACATATCTGATACCGCGGGTGATCAGACTGTCTAGGACCTATTACCAACGTTGAGGACAATAGGTAATGCAAGACAGTGTTAAACTCTCCGTCGTCTGAGAGTTGAGTCTTGATTTCGTTTCGGTTATTCGGCAAATATTTAACTTAAAATTAGGAGCTTGTGTGTTTAAATCAAACCATACCCATCTGTTACATTAGAGGTTCATATTTTACTTAAATAGTTTAAGATCTGACACTGTACATAGCAAATACAAGACATTCCAGAGGTAGATTGGCAGTTAAAAGCTTGCAGTCCGTAAGCACATATTTGCAGGTGTTTTAAGATCCCACTAGATGATAGGAAATGTTTACCACTATGCTAAGTGATAAGTATATATCCTGCAGTGATGTCAATTGTTATTCATTAATATGTTTGTAACAGTTGGAGGAAAAAGGGCATTTATGTAATGAAGTATTATGACTGGTCATTACTGATGAACTTTCACATGCATATAGCAGTACAACGTTGTATCTAGAAAATGAATTAAACATCATATAAATAAAAGGTATGATGTAAGCAACGGGATTGCTTGATAAACAACTCATGGCTGAATATAATATTAATACAGTCATGGACTCTAAACTCTCATTTACCCCATGAGGTCCAGTAGTAGTAGAATTATAAAATTAAACGAGACTTACCTGTAAGGTGAAGTTCAATTATAATTCTACTGCTACTGGACCTCGGGGTTAATGCCCACCCCAATACTCCCTCCCAAAGAAGTTAATCCATGCCTGTATTGCTGTACTCTAAAGACTGATGTTTCACACATTGATAAGATCAAGTGTTCATCTCATTAACCCCGAGGTCCAGTAGCAGTAGAATTATAATTGAACTTCACCTTACAGGTAAGTCTCGTTTAATTTTATAATTTTATGAGAATACTAAAAAGTTTGTCCCTGCTAAAATTAATGATTTCACAACAGTATAATCAAAGTTCACAATTTTCATAAAAATAATTTAGTGAAGTTTCACTTTCCATAACATTAAGTAAAGGCTGATGTCATTTAATTGAAGTATGTTTGGAATATGTCCTGACTTCAGCTACATCACTATCATATTCTTTAATTCTCTTTAATAAATTAACATAATAAAATTATGTTAATGAACTATTCTAAATTTGTTAGCTTTGTTTTAATTCATGAATAGTTTGCTGATACCGACAGCTGACAAATGTTTTATGAAATTGAGGAATCACACTGTATTTAGTGTTGATGAATAACCATTTTACTTCATGGGATATGGCTGTCATCCCATGGGCAAACAGTGTAGATCCAGATCAGCTGGCACATCTGTGCTGTCTTATCAGGATCTACACTGTTTTTGATTCATTAGATTTTTTTACCAAGATGTGAACAGTATAGATCCAGATTTGATGTTATTAATGTGCCAGATGATCTGAATGTACAATGGTTGCACATGTATTAAAAACCATATAAATGGAGGAAAGGTTTACCTTAAATTGCCAGGTAACAGACTGTATGTTCTCTGGATTTACACACACTATCATACCCTCAGGAACAGTGATCTTCACTGAACTAGCAAAATATTATACTTGAGGGGTAAAAAGTGATGAACCACACTGGTGTGAGTGCTTATGAATTACCTTATATTGCCAGGTAACAGACTGCATGTTCTCTGGATTTACACCGACTATCATACCCTCAGGAACGATGATCTTCACTGAACTGGTAAATTTCTCCATGTTGTCTATACTGAACTCATCTTCATCTGCAGCATTCCAAAAATAAATACTGTCAATTCATTTTATGTTCATGGACATTAAATTTCATCTTGTTTAATTAATTGACATTTTCGTGGGATTCTCATAATTTCATGGTTTTAACATTTTTTCAAAATTTTTATGTTAAATAATAAATTTCTTGACACTTTCAAATTTGTGGAGAAATTTGCTGACCTAATCTCCATGAATATTAGTGATTTCACAGTATTGCTTTTTTCCCTTTCTATATCATGTATATAGTACAATTAATTTTGTTTCTTGACAGGATATGCGATAGTTGATTGTTGCTCTGTAACTGACACGCTGGTTTAAGAAAAACTGAACAAAGAAATGTCATACAAATATGAAACTTGTGGTTTACATTTAGTTATAAATTAAGGATCCCTAACACTGTAGGGTAGGCAGTCTTCAACTCTTCATCTGAGATTTTAATACATTTACTCCTTTTGAAATGTTTTTCCGTCTTCTCTGTGCTGTAAATTGGACTGAAGGTTATAAAACTGAGCATGGAAACCAGTCTCAAATCTCAAGCATCTGATTGACTGAAATGGCGACCAGTCGCCATTTCAGCCAATCAGATGCTTGAGATTGGAGACTGGTTTCCATGCTCAGTTTTATTACCTTGGGCATTGGACACTATTTGACCTGCCAAACATGTTAGAGCATACAATATCTGACCGAACTAAAATGTAAGAATGAATATTGAATCAAATAAATGCTAGTTTGATTAATGTTAACCCTCTAGTCCATTTATACATCTTAAACACACCAGCAAGAACCAGATAAGCTCGCACACCTACACTGCTCCAACTTGGTGTACAGGAAAAAGGCTTTTTAATACCGTATAAGTGGTTATTTCTGCAGTGACTTTATTTCTGCTATTTCTGCGGTTAAATAAATGACCGCAAATTTAAAATCCACAGAATATTTATCGCTTAGTGAACTTTATATCGGTCACGGTGTTCGTTCTACATTTTGTAGAAATGTGCTTTTGCTTTATTATATGATATTTGAAGTAGGATATTTTTTATTCTAGTGATCTTGGATACTGTTGCATTACAGATAAGTAAATCTGGTTTTATTCTGATCAAATTTTAAAGCTGTTCAAACAATGTCATTATATTACTTAAACACAGTCAGGTAAATCGCAGGAAATATTTCACACGTCGGATAATGATTGAATAGGCGCATCTTTTCCTATTGTGACACATAATTATTGTTTGCAATTTAGTCAAACATTCTATTGTTTATGGAAGCAATTAGAAACATTTATATAATTCTACACTTGCTATGATGGTTTGATATTTGTTTCTTCGGCAATGACAACGATGTTTGTATTTCCACTTTCTACCGAGACCTCAGAATTTTAGTCAGATGGGCTTGTTTAAAAAAAAATGGCTGGAAAAGTGAAAAAAAAGTGAAAAATTAAAGTGCATTAAAATTCCAAACTTGTTATTCTGTTTATTTTGCTTATTGAAACTGAGTAAAGAACTGAACAGATTTTTGAAATCGGTCAACTGGTTGCTGAGATATTGTCATTTGAAAAATGGCAAGTGAAGTGAAAAAAATGTAAAGAATTTAAGTTCATAAAAAGTCCAGACTGGTTGGTCCATATGTTTGTACAGTCTTTACTGTGATCAAAATCAATCAAGTTATACACATATGTGGCAGAATAAAATTTTTATGGAGCTTTATTGACCAATATTAAATAAATCAAAGAATTTTAATTTATGTGCTTAAAATACAAGTATTACTGTTTCTTATTATTTAAATGTGTATTTCTGTTACAAAACATGTTGAAGCATCAAATAGAAGTGCTTTAGAACTTGTGGTATCACATAAAGATAAAAAATTCATATTGTGAAGAAAGTGTGTCACACTCCTGACAACCACATAAGTGCAGTGTACTCAAAAATGTTTCACTAAGGCCATTCCTGTTTGTCACAATTTAACAAAACATGACATAGACGTCCAGGAAAAAACATGCTCGTTTTCATGTAAAGGATATGGTGACAGAATATTGCAATATGTGCATAATGTCACACTCCTGACAAATTTAGCTGACTTCCTCTTGAAAAAAGCTGCAGACAAATATAATTTTAATAGAGGTGATAATATTATAATTATTGCATCTAGAAACATTAAACTTAATAATACACAAAACATTTCTTATGTACTATTAATCTTTAAAGTCCTATAAATTTATAAAGCAAAGATGTATTGATTTTCTTGCGGTATTTTCTTATCTACCACACTTGACTTAATAGCATAAATAGCATAAATTTCGATAACTTTAAGTATAATATGCTTAATTTTATCATTATTTGATGCCTAATAAATGCACCTTTTAATAAAACAATACTAAAGCTTGCCTTTACTCAAGCTTTTTGTAAAATAATGGTCTGAACAAATGTAATTTTGAAAAGTGTCACACTTTTTGTCACACTCCTGACATTTTTTGCCCATTATTTTAGAATATTTTTTTAACGGATAGTGCTATTTTGATGAAACTTTGCAATCTTTAAAGGGCATGATGAGACACCTCTGCAAAGTAGGAAAATGGAAGTAACTGTTAATTGTACATTTTTATAACAGGAAAACCCAAACCAGCCTTTTTTTTTTTAAACAGCCCAGATTATATAAAAAAAAGTTTGTTGCTGCAGAAATAATGTATGCAGAAATAAAAACACCCATGAATTTTGACAAGAGGGCCATGATGGCCCTGTATCGCTCACCTGAGTACAAAAGTACTTTCAGCTTTACCCCAGGGCCAACATTTAAATAATGCTGGAAAAGGGTCTCTTTACAATACTCAACACGAAATATCTAAGGTCTAGTCACATTAGTTTCAGAGAACAAGGGGTGTAGTTTGACACTAGCAAACATTCTACATGTCTTCAGTTCTTACTATTTAGCTCTATGTAAAAATTGATAAGCCCCTGGGTGGGGCCAATTCGAGCCTGGGGTCATGATATGTATAAACGTGGTAAAGGTCCACAAAGTGATGTTACATGTAAAAATTCTAAGCTCTATGTGTTATGGTTCTAGAGAAGAAGACTTTTACAAGATTTTTCCTATATAATTCTATGTAAAATGGGCGACCCCTGTGGCGGGGCCAATTTTGACCCAAGGGCCATAATTTGAACAACTTTGTTAGAGGTCTATTAGACAATGTTTCATGCCAAATATCTAACCTCTAGCCATTGCGGTTTTGGAGAAGAAGACTTTTTAAGTTTTTGCTATATATTGATATAAGGAAAACCCATGACCTCTGGGGCGGGGCAAATTTTGACCCCAGGGCCATAATTTGAACAACTTTGTTAGAGGTCTATTAGACAATGTTTCATGCCAAATATCTAACCTCTGGCCATTGCGGTTTCGGAGAAGAAGATTTTTTAAGTTTTTGCTATATATTGATATAAGGAAAACCCATGACCTCTGGGGTGGGGCAAATTTTGACCCCAGGGCCATAATTTGAACAACTTTGTTAGAGGTCCATTAGACAATGTTTCATGCCAAAAATCTAACCTCTGGCCATTGCGGTTTCGGAGAAAAAGATTTTTTAAGTTTTTGCAATATATTGATATAAGGAAAACCCATGACCTCTGGGGCGGGGCAAATTTTGACCCAAGGGCCATAATTTGAACAACTTTGTTAGAGGTCTATTAGACAATGTTTCATGCCAAATATCTAACCTCTGGCCATTGCGGTTTCGGAAAAGAAGATGTTTTAAGTTTTTGCTATATACTGATATAAGGAAAACCCATGACCTCTGGGGCGGGGCAAATTTTGACCCCAGGGCCATAATTTGAACAACTTTGTTAGAGGTCCATAAGGCAATGTTTCATGCCAAATATCTAACCTTTGGCCATTGCGGTTTCGGAGAAGAAGATTTTTTAAGTTTTTGCTATATATTGATATAAGGAAAACCCATGACCTCTGGGGCGGGGCAAATTTTGAACCCAGGGCTATAATTATAACAATCTTAGTAGAGGACCACTAGGTGATGCTACACACCAAATATCAAAGTTCTAGGCCTTACAGTTTCAGAGAAGAAGATTTTTTAAGTTTTTGCTATATATTGATATAAGGCCTAAAAAAAAAATAGGTTTGTTTCTGGTTACCCGACCGACCGTCTCTAAATTGTGCCGACCGTAACTTTTTTTCAGCCCTCCCAAAAAAATTGTATGAAAAGCCGACCGGGATTTTGACCGACGAAATATTCTGTTATTTTCGGACACAATGTCCGGTGCAAAATAACAGCCAGCACCTTTCATTTTTGGAAAATTTACTTTCACTTTCTTCTCCGGCGTGATTTTTGTCCATGTAACATATGTAAACCCCGTTGCGTGTGCTTTCAGGTCAACGTTGCTAATTCCATGATTGGATTCGCCGAGGTAAACAATCATGGATGTCAACGTTCGGCGAGCCAGTAAAAATATTCTATTTGATCCACCGACGACTTCATTGTAGAATTAAGGAAGCAAATAGATTAAGATTTCTGTTCGGAGTGCATACGTGATACGGCGTAAATGCAGAATCGTTTAATAATGGCTTTATGAGTGAACAATTATGTACTGATATCTGTATCGTAAAATGAGTGAAAGAAACAGCACTGATCAAATTATTAACCCTGCTTTGGTGGTAGTGATAGAACTTTTACCATCTTTGACGGGATATGTATATATTTGATTATGTGTTAATTGCAACAATATCACGAATACAGCTAAAAACGACTTAATACGAGTTGAAAGTGAGGCACAGTGGTTGCAAAAAGTGGTAGGTATTAAGGTAAGTATATCCAACATATTTTTTTTTTACAAAAAATAGCCATGAACAAATCAACAATAACCACGCATTAAACCACATTACGGCATTACACATCTAATTGTAATTAAAAAAATAATTATTTATATTACATGTTAAGCAAAACAATTCAACTTTAAGTTGAAACACTGGTTTATTAGTTTCAATGGAATTAAAGTATAAAATGCAGTGAGTTTTCCCTTTTCTACACTTCAATACCTTAAAAGATACCTCTAAAAAAGATAGATACATTTCCGGGCAAATAAACTGTAACCTGTCACATCTTTCAAACAGCATATTCAATCGGGCGTTAAAAATCTGTTACAAATACACAGGAACCTAGGCCTATCCGTTAACGAGACGTTATTGGTACATGTACTTACAATAATCCACGTTCAAATTCCATTGTCTGTTTTAAATTATCACATTATCCGCACAATTCAAAAACAAACAAAAAGAAATTTTCTCAAAAATGTTTTAAAAATACTCGTAGATTAATGTACATTTCTTTGATCCGCCTTCCCTGTTAATTTCATACGGAGATTGAATTTGATTGACAGTCAGTTTGGAGGTAAACATTGATACCAACCGTCAATGAAATGCAACTTCAAAGGAAATTGTCGGCTCATATCAAGACTGTGTTGTTTTATCGGCTCTGCTTTGAAATCGTTTGATCTACAAGAAATGTGTAATGACATTTGTCATTTTTAGCTGAGTTAAATTGGTTGATGATGCAATAATACTGAAATATGATACTTGAGATAAAATTGTGATGTAATTTATTATGGAATATGTTCGCATTGGTTAGTGTTTTAATCAAAGACCTATATAGGTAATATATAGGTCTTTGTTTTAATACTTATTTTACATTCACGTTGTAAATTTCGCGGTGACATAATTTGAAACTTTTATTTTGTAGCAGTACATGACAGAAGGGTCTGTTAATCAATTAATAAACATATAAATGATGCATATTTATCACGGGTATTGTCCAGAACACGATCTACCTGACCTCCCTTGTCAACAAATATATGCAGATTTAATGATGTATACGATTACCGGCGAATCGAACAGTCCGGGCAATAGAATATTTTTAGCTGACAATTTGTATATTCGATTTCCCGGAGTCTACTGTACAAATTGAACAATTTTAATCTTTGATATACTTACTAACACACAAGATGGTATATACTTGGACTTTGGTTCCTTCCCCTTAAAAAAAAAAAAAAAAGAAAGCCGACCTACCGACCCATTGTTTTTTCAAGGATGTAACCAGAAACAAACCTATTTTTTTTTAGGCCTAAGGAAAACCCATGACCTCTGGGGCAAGGCAAATTTTGATCCCAGGGCCATAATTTGAACAACTTTGTTAGAGGTCCATTAGACAATGTTTCATGCCAAATATCTAACTTCTAGCCATTGCGGTTTTGGAAAAGAAGATTTTTTAAGTTTTTGCTATATATTTATAAGGAAAACACATGACCCCACCCGGGCGGGGCCAATTTCAACCCCAGGGCTATAATTTGAACAATCTTGGTAGCAGACCACTAGGTGATGCTACACACCAAATATCAAAGTTCTAGGCCTTACGGTTTCAGAGAAGAAGATTTTTAAAAATTTCATGTTCAAAATCTATTTTTATCCTCTGTGACCTAGATAGGCAATGGACTGGAACCATTTGAACAATTTTGGTAAAGCTTCATGCAAGTTACATTCCTGCCAAGTTTCAGCAAGATTGGCCCAGGAGTTCAGGAGAAGAAGTCGTTTGAAGAAAAAGTTGACGACGCACGGACGGACGACGGACATCAGGCGATCACAAAAGCTCGCCATGAGCACTTCGTGCTCAGGTGAGCTAATAAAACCGCAGACTTTGGAGCCCGCAGAAATAACAACTTATACGGTATTATAAATGAAGTCTTTTTTGTTCTAAAATGTAATCTCTTTAAATTTTTTATTATCAAATTTGATACTTAATACAACTTCACTGAAAATAAACTACAATAAATGGCACTATTCATCTAGAATCACAGTATCAATTATGAGAAATTTTTTCTTGGGGATAATATTGGTTTCATATTTAATAACTGTTTTTGCTTGTGGCTTTTTACAGTTGGAAAATGCAGATATCTATTTAATATAATGTCAAAATACCATTCGTCTTCTATTTCCAATTTAAGACAACCACATGAGCCTGTATACTGTAACGACAAATTAAACAATGGACCTCGTGACCGTTTTAAAAATGGGCACAGGTAAAATCCTTTCTTTTCAACCAAATAAGTATCCTGCATCATTCATTCACATGTTCAAGAAACCCACCTGCATAACAAATGTCACAGGAAAACATGCCTTCTTTAATATCATCATCAAATCATGCTTCATTTATTAAGTTTGAAAGAAATTCGCCAGACTGAGAATTAGGATTTTTCATCATAAAATTTTATTATTAAAATAAACAAACATGGTCAACTGTAATAAAACAAAAAATTACCTTCTTTATGATCATCTTCACACCCCACACCTGAGCTTAAGGTTATAAAACTGAGTTTGGAAACCAGTCTCAAATCTCAAGCATCTGATTGGCTGAAATGGTGACTGGTCGCCATTTCAGCCAATCAGATGCTTGAGATTTGAGACTGGTTTCCATGCTTAGCTTTATAACCTTCACACCTGATCTGTGCAAGTTTAAAGAAATCTCCCAGACAGAGAGATAAATTAGTGACACAAGACTTTATTGCTGAAATTAACGATGGGGCCAAAACTCTAAGGTTATGGTTACAGGAAAAATCCGTATTCAACTCTTTACTCCCTATATACCATTCTCTTGCCTGATGGCATAGGCAAATAGTGTATATTCTTCAGTGGGCACATTCTTGCCATCTGATCAGGATCTACACTGTTCCTTTTTGATTCATTACATCATTTCTAACCAAGAAACCAACAGACTAGATCCAGATCCAGATCTAGATTAGGAAACACAGGTTATGGTGTGAATCTAAACTGTCTACTTTAAAGGCCCAATAAACTTGTCAAACAGAATATTTTTTATTAACCTAAACATTTTAGATTTCACCTGTATGCATTATAACACAAAAAATAAACCTTACAATAAGAAAAGGGTATTATCTTATTGATTTGCAGCATGTTTTGCGGATCGTTTATCTTGTTTACAAAACAAACAGCGAATCTTTCCGAGCTGATTTTCGGCAACTCTCAGCAGGCGACGGTCGCTAATTATGCAGAAGTGCATAAATTGATGACGTATTCCCCACTAAAAGCCGTTACTGGGATGGGTCGTTTAACATTTACATCTTTCTTTGTTTACCTTGTAATGAAGTTAAAACTTAAAGAATCTCTATATTTCCTCTTCTTTTTCTTTCCATGTTTGCATGATTTTGTGTTTACAACTTTTATGTGAATGACATCACCATCTGCGTTCTTACGGCCCACGTACGGAAAAAAACGATAACTTTTCACCGAGTGATTGTAAACATTGGTTAGTTATTTTGTGGGCTACAAAAATACTGTGACGTTTTAATTCGGACCGGGTCTCAATGATTGGGGATTGTTTGAGAACATTAATATTTGGTCATTTATACTTTCTTTTGAAAAGGGTCAACGTGGTTAATTAATTTTCACAATGAAAAAAACAAAGTTTTGACAAGTTTATTAAGATTCATACTCTCAGATGATATGAATATTCTAGCTTAGCTGGATATTTACTGTTTAACCAAAAGTACAGTGTAAAACAAACCATGCTGAACTCCACTGATATTCTTAAATTATAGAATAATTGTTAATTTCACTGACAGCCCTTGATACACTGTAAATCATAATGTTAGGTATTGACAATATGTTCCCTAGGGGTGTCGCAATACGTCTGAAGTGTACCACTATATATTGCTTTACGCTAACACTATATTGCAATACGTACCACAATATATTGCTTTATGAACAAAATGTATGGCTGCATATTCTTGATCTGTACTGTAATTTTGACTAGTAATATCATTTATTTACAATATCATGTGTAATATAAATGAGATTGCCAATGCCATGACTAGAATGTTTTGAATGATGTCTCAATGTCTTTCAATACTTTCATGTTAGAACACATTTCAACTCATGGGCCCTCAACATGAGTTTTAACTAGTTTTTTTTTTAAAGTCTTATATCTACAATGTCAGATTAGCCCTTTAAGCTGCCACAATATCTCCAGCTGTACCAGTATGATGATTTCGTATTGCAATACAATATCGTTCGGAAGCATACTGCAATATACCAGTATATCGGTAGATCATGACACCCCTAATGTTACCCCACCCACTCACCTTCAAGAGAACAAGTGACATCATCCGCATCATCTGTTGGCTTTTCTTGCTGACTAGAAATAACATGCCTTTGACCTTTGATGAAGTTCAATTCATGCTCACCGACACTGAAGTTCCATCTGTAATGAAATAACTCAACCCTTTACTCTATTTATACACACCTTTTAAAGTGTACATCCAGATCTGACAACACATGTACACTGTTTACTTTTAGGTTCATTGTGTTAATTCTGAACAAAAGGCAAACACCGCAGATTTTGATGAGATAGTATGGAAGTGCTGGCTGTTCCAAATCTACACTGTTTGCTTATGTTATCAAAGGTGTATAAATGGAGTAAAGGAAAAATAGTTCAAGACTGTGTCAAAACCTGCATCTTGCTACAAAAAATGAATACTGAGGGTTCAACAACAACAAGGGGAGGACCAAAATCATAAAAATAAAACAAAAATGGGAGATCAGTCTCAAAACTAAAGCATCTGTAGGCTGAAATTTGGACCAGTCTCTAAATAGACCAACTAAAAGCTAGAGTGTTGAGATTTGACAATGTCCAAGGTTATAAAGCTGAGCATGGAAATCAGTCTCAAATCTCAAGCATCTGATTGGCTGAAATGGCGACCAGTAGCCATTTCAGCCAATCAGATGCTTGAGATTCGAGACTGTTTTCCAATCTCAGCTTTATAACCTTCAGCCCAATGTGTCTCCAGAATCACACTATGATCCTGGGTTCATAGAAAATAATGTTTGGCTGCACCTGGCTGCATGGGTTGAGAACAAGGTCTCCTTTGAATTGTAACAAGGTCTCCTTAGAACTGATCTGCCAGCACAACTGTGCCAGATGATCTGGATATACACTGTTCATCCATGCAATAAAGATATATCTATGAAATGAATTAACTGCTCATCCTCTCCTTTCCTTCTAAAATCAAGATGAGAAACCTAATATTTATTCAGCACAATGCCAGAAATGTAAATAATGTAAATGTTCCCTTCTTGGTACCATTGAGTAATCAGGATGGATAAAAAGGATGTTTGATCATAAATTTTTATCTTCTTTTTTGTAACTAGAGTAGTATGTGTGATTAATACAACCGCAAACCCCTTTGTTAGATGAGTCTCGGTAATAAACATTTATCTCCACCTGATCACAGTGATATTATAAAACTGTAGAAGCAGTTCATACCACCATCCACAATTAAGATTTTTAAGAATCCTGTACACCTCCAACAATGCAACCACCAGATGATTACATGTAACAATAAGCTACACTTAATGCTTATCATAATTAAAGTTTCATAAATGTATAGACTTGAAAAATGGTACACATGTAGTTGCCCTGCCTTCCTCCAATATTTAGATAACTGAGTGTCACACAAAACATGATTCACAAAAATCAACATTTAATCACCACCCCCGCTTCTTGCAGAGACCTCTGATAATATCATCTTCAGTTTTATGACAACATAAAGGGCTGATCTGCTAGTGAGAGGTCATGCCACCGTCTCCAATAGTTCAAACAAATAATTGTCTTTTGCCTTGCACATGACTTTTGAATAAGAAAGCAAAGAAATGGGGACCTACCGATATACAGAGTTACCTCCCATTGGGAGTGGCTTCCCTTGCTGATTGGGTAGTTCCGGTTTAGAAGCGGTAATAAGCGTAGCCATAGAAGTGTAGATAAAAAGTCTCAAAAGTGCTTTTGAATTAAAAATGCATTGTCGAATCAACACAAAAGTAAACAGGCATATCAGAATAACCAATCCATCATCTTTGTAAAATGATTTTAAGTTTATAACTATATTTCCAAATGCAACTTGGCCTATTTACGTAGCATTATCCTTTATAAAATTTTATATATTGGCTAGCATGGAAATTATAGCTTTTTAAAACTTCCAATTAAGTATTCAGCCAATCACCGTTAAGTCATGCAAACAATGCTAATTAAGAAAAGGGACCGGGGGTTTTATGACCATGTTACGTAATATTATTAGCAAGTTAGAGTCTTACCAGCTGGAGGTGTGATCAAGGCCTTTTGAAGTTTGTAGATTTGTAAGAAGTTGAAAAGTTGCTAGATTGGGGGAGTGTCATTTTAAGAAAATGACTAGGGATTAAATATTTTAACTAATGGTCACAATGTTGTTTGAGTCCCGATGCATTGTTTTTATTTTATTTTGGCAACTTAACGCGCTCCGAACTAAATTTAATAAAACAGCCATCGGGAAGGTTTAACCCAGAAATATATTTATTTAATGAATTAAAATTGATTGTAAAGCTAAATAAACAAAAAATCAGAAATAAAGACAAAAACGTGAAAACATTATGAAATCATGTTCAAAACAGTATACAAATAAGAGAGAACTCTTTTTTAAAAGGAGTATATAATGAAAATACGTCGACAAACTTGGCACAAAGTGTGAACCGAATGGTGTGCATTCAATTTGTAGGGAAAGACTCAGTTATTTAAAAAAATCTATAAAATTTCTGCCAAAGAAATTGTATCATTGGCATGAAAGAACATGCATAAAAGGGAACGGGCGTTTTATTGCCGGACGTCAAACCTTACTTACTCGTACATTATTTGTCATAAATTTTACTACCTTTTTCTAAGTTTTTCTAACTTTTCTTTTTCTCAAATCTGCCTTTTTTGAGCATGATTAATGCGCATTTTTTTACTATTTAATAGTAACAGAATGGGCCGAACATAACGATGTTAAACACAAACCTCTCCAACATATACAAATGGTTAGAAGAGAAATATTATGCGCTGCACTATAAAAACTATCTATTTTTCCATTCAGTGCTAATTATCGAATGTTTTCATGCATAATGATGATCTCTGAACACGCAGACCCTATTAAAACGTATTTAATTGGATCACGGATGACTACTGCATGTATTCTGTTTTATTGTCAATCTCAGACCCGAACTACCCAGTGACAGGTGCGCGTCACAAAGGGAGGTAACTTATGACAGAATATTGAGATAACTCTGTATATCGGTAGGACCCCATTGTTTTTACATTAAAAAAAAAGAACATTCTATTAAGAATAGACAATTCTTCATACTTTTCTGATCCTGTTCTTGAATCGACTGCTCTCACTGTCTGGGTTTTTCTGTTCACTACAAGTAGGTCCTCCTCATTCTGAACTTGCTCGCCAAATGTACGACATCCTTTCACACCACATGCATATCTCACCTGTGAAAATATTGACAATTACTTTTACCATTTACTTATGTCGTTGTAAGAATTGCTTTACAGTGTATTTGTTAATGTTCTTGAGGTGCTTACATTCACGGATTTCGTGTGCAGACAGATCCACAAATTTAACCTTTTACTCCATATACATGTATTCATGTTTCTCTCACATGTGTGACCTGTGTAGATCTAGATCAGCTGGTACATTGTGGCCATCTGATCTAGATCTACATTGTTCTATCTTGGCCAGAAATCTAATGAACCTGAATGAACTGTTTAGATTCTGATCAGATGGCACAGCTGTGCCACTGATCTAGATCTACAGTTAGTCCACAGTATCCAACAGCCATCCCTAGAAATGAGCAAAGGACATACATGGAATAAAAGCCATATCAATGGTGTAAAGAGTTAATCACTAATTAGTACCTGTCCAGTGATGGGATCTAGACCATAGGTTACAATATCCTTCCCTCCTATCATCATAGTGTTGTCAGCCAGCTTGAAGGTGGAGCTTAGGAGTGTGTCAGCTGTCATCGGGACTGCCTCAATACTATCTCCATCATACCGGTACAGACCTCCATCCAGAGATGGAATGTATCGTGTTGGCACGCCATCATGCATTATCTGAAAAATAATATAATATTGAATAAAACACTCAGACCTATTCAAAGAATTTTTTCATCATATTTTTAAATATTTATACTCTATACTTTTGTTACTAAATTTACAACCTGTAAATTTCAACTGACATGCCGTTTGAATATCAATAAGAAGGAATATCCAGTGCAGATAATAAGGTATCAGATATTCATGTTCTCATACGTTAACTTTTTTGTTTACCGTCATTGGATGAATATAAGCCGCACTTTTTCCCCAGAATTTGGAAGAAAAAATTTGGGGGTGCGGCTTATACCCAGGTTTGGTTGTTTATACTTTTCTTTAAGCCATTTTCATCTGTTCTATCACGTTTGGGGCGGTGCGGCTTATACATGAGTGCGGCTTATATTCGAACAATAACGGTAATCATGTATTTTAAAGTTGTGCATTAAAAAAATTATCATGGTAAATTACAGTTTTACTCTACATTTAACTACTAAAACAAATATTATTTATAACTGAATTTCTCTTGGTTAGTCTAAAATAGAAATTGGCTAGCTATAGGGTCAGATGCAAGATTTAAAAAAGTGGGATTTGTTTGGAGTAGTCTTAGAGTAGTTGAATGAAAATGTTCAACTTTCTGGCCAAAAATGTTTAATATTGCTGCCTAGAAAAGGGTTTCAAGCAACTCCGCTGAACCCCCTCTGTATCCAACCCTAAGCTATCACAAAATGGAGCTTGTGAAACTGTTACCTCTAACTTGCTGATACTGGATGAGAGCAGTGGTCTGGAATCAGCAGATATAGTCCACAATAACTGTCCTTCTTCTTTAACATCAAGGGCAGATAACTTGCCATCCAATGTGCTCACCAGTATAAACTTCCTGAATAAAAAATATATCTCCAATCAGTGTGCTCCAATTAACCAAGCAAGTCCAATCAGAAAACGTTGTGTTATACTTTTAAATTAGGTTTTCCAGTCAATCAAATTTTTGTTGTTTGGGTTTCATTCTCCTTGGAGATGTTGAAAGCACTCTTAAGTAATAACAAAAGGTGTGGCTTAAAGTAAAGCAACCTGAAAGTGTGAGAACTATGAAAAGCATTCTGTCACAGGCGCTCAGGAGCAGGGGCCACAGGAGCCGCGGTCGCGGCCCCAATATTTCGGCAAGTCATGATCCCCACGTCCAAGACTTCAAAAAAGGGTTTCTTTGGCAATTATGCAATGATATAAACAGTAATATCGTGTCATAAGATCGTCGTTTTTACCTGAAAATCGTTAGCGGCTTAGCTAACACACAGTCAAGTGTCAATGTCAAGGCAACGGTGATGTGTCGCGGGATTGCCTCAGGGTGTTAAAGAAACGTTTGAGTAAGGAGCAAATCCCAGTTAAATGTATTGAAATAAGTAGCGCGAAACAATGTCTTATCAAAGACCATAATTGGCAAAGTTTAAGAAAGCGCTCCAAATTGTATAATATATTATTTCATAAAATTAACATCATTTCCGGAGGAATATTTTGTAAATATGGATATGACACTATTACTGATGCATCTTTTGTTATCTGATCTTTGAACAATTATTACTTTTGCATATAAATTTGAAAGAAGAGACGTCTAATTTACGAACCGTGATTTTATTGTTGATAGCAGTAGTTCAGTACTCGAATATGATGATTAAGGGCTTGACACACTCCTCCCAATCCTATTCATCGATAAAATGAAAGTTATCAAAATCTCAGTAATGGCAAAATGCCGTTCAATGAAACTTTGCACAAATGAATGTTACTAATGTATCTTTATTTTGCATACAGTAAGACACGTTAGAAAAGTAAAGAAACAAAGCTAGACCTAAAAATTCCTTGAATTCTATTTACAGAAATTCACAAAAACTAAGCAATACAGAAAATAATTTTAAATTATCACGTGAGCGCAATGATACTGACAAGAAAATGTTGTGTACTTTGTAAAAAACTTTCAACTACTAAAAGAGAAATCAGTGATTGTCATCCGTTTACGCGACCAGGAAATTGAAGGTCAAACACACTTTTACTATCTCGTACAGTTTACATATGTAAGTCACAAGGACACAATAAATTGTTGTCAGTATCATATTACTCATGTGGGCATTTAAAATGATGTTTAGTGTTTTTTAGTTTTTGTGAATTTATGTAAATAGAAGTTGAGGGAATTTTTAGATCTCGTTATTTTTCTTTACTGTTCTAACGTGTCTTACCATTTGCAAAATAAAGATACATTAATAACATACATTTGTGCAAAGTTTCATTTAACATCATTTTGCCGTTATTGTGATTTTGATAATTTTCTTTTTATCGATGAATAGGATTGGGAGGAGTGTGGCAAGCCCTTAAAAGTTTTATATACACCAATGACTACATTTTATTGTTTTATAAAATAAAAAACATATTATATCGACATATCAGTGATAATATTATGCAGCCAAAATCATCTCTTCCGGGCCCGAATGTTCAAATCGCTCCTACAACCTTGTGTCAATTAAATTTTCCTGCTATTTCTCAACGGGAATTTGAGTCACCGCATCACACATTTGATGTATTTCGTTGCAGGCAAAAATCTAACTGAAATCGAAATTTGAAGTATTTTGAAATATGCAAAATACATCAACAAATGGGGTCCTACCGATATACTGAGTTACCTCCAATTGAGAGTTGTTTCCCTTTCTGATTGGGTAGTTCCGGTTTAGAAGCAGCAATAAAGCGTAGTGTTATAAGTGTAAATAAAAGATGCTTTTGAAGTTAAAATGCATTGTCGAATTAACAGAAAATTGAAACAGACATATAAGGAATAACAATCATCTTAATTATTTGATTTTAAGTTAATAACTAAATGCAACATTACCTACATGTATTTACGTAACTTCACGTATCATTTATGAAAATTTTTTGGCTGGCATGGAAATCATAGTTTTTAAAACTTTCACTAAAGTATTCAGCCAATCAACGTTAAGTCATCCAAACAATGCTTATTAAGAAAAGGGCCTGGTGTTTTATGACCATGTTACGTAATCTAATTTGCAAGACTGGGTTTTACCAGCTGGAGGTGTGATACAGGCCTTTTGAAGTTTAGTTGTAGATATGTAGGAGGTTGAAAACGTTGCTTGTTGGGGATAAAAATGTTGTTTTAGGAAACTGACTAGAGATTAAATATTCTAATTAATTGTCACAATAATATTTGAGACCCGAGACATTGATTATTTGATATTGGTAACTTAAAGCGCTCCGGAATTGAATTAAACTCAGGAAGTTTTACTCAAACATATATTTATTTAATGATATAAAATTGATTGTAAAACTAAATGAACTAACAATTTTCAGAAATAAATAGAAAAACGTGAAAATATTATGAAACAATGAATATGTTCTCAATTGTATAAGAATAAGTAAGAACTTTTTGGTGAAAAAAGAGCAGTTTATTGAAAAAAATACGTCAATATGAACATGGCACAAATCTATTAACCAAATGATGTGCATTAAATTTGTAGGATAAGGTTCAGTTATTTAAAAAATCTATTAAATTTCTGGGAAAAAATGTTGCATCGGCATTTAAGAACATTTATAAAAGTGAACGGGCGTTTCATTGGCAGACGTCAAACTTATTTTATATTGTGTGTTATAAATTTTACTTCCCCTTTTTAAGGTTTTCTAACTTTTCTTTACCTCAAATCTGCAATTTTCATGCATAAGAAATGCGTGTTTTTTTTTCTCTTTATTAGTTACCAAAGGGGTCGAACACAACGATGTTAAACCTCTCTGACGTATTAAAATGGTTAGAAGAGAAAATTTAAATATTAAGTGTTGGACTATAAAAACTATCTTTTTTCAATTCAATGATAATAATCAAACATTTTTATGCATTATGCTGATCTCTAACCAACCACACCCTATTAAAACGTATTTGAAAGGACCACTGATGATTACTGCGGGTCTGTATTAATTGTCAATCTCAGACCGGAACTACCCAGTGACAGGTGCGCGTTACAAAGGGAGGTAAATTAAGACAGAATATTGAGATAACTCTGTGTATCGGTAGGACCCCATTACAACCTATGAAAATTACGGAAAAAACAACTTTGTTAATCTTATTTTTGTTAACGGTTTGTTAGTAATTAGTAAAATGATTTCTGATTCCATTATCATTAGCTCTTCAAATCAAACAGGAGCTGACCCATCAATAATCAATATCAATATTTTATGGTCTACACTGGACAAATACATTGTTGTTGTAAGGATATTAGATAGGCGAAATGGAATATAACTTTTAGAGAACTTGGTATTTGATAGTAAATTCATTTTGGATTGACTGATTTTAGTTTCAGTCTATCAAAACAAAAACAAAAAACAATGCATTTGTCCAGTTTTGACCCTAAAATATAAATATTGATTATAGATTGGTCAGCTCAATATACATTCTGGGGAAAAATGGGGACCATCTGTGTACCATAACACAAATAATGTCAATAACATTGACAGGGAGATATTGTTAATCTAGCAATTGCATTGCAAACTCTTTTTTGAATGTATGCTTTCAATTCACACAAATAGAGTGTTAATAAGCATGTATTTCAACATTTGGAATGATTCCAGAGGTGCGTCTCCAAGAACCAATGGCAAGTCGTGTTGTGAACGATTCGGCCAATCAGAATTGTCCGCATAAACCATATATAATAACAGGTGAAGGTCGTATAGTATTGATGTTTACAATCGTGCCCTTCCGATTATTTTCATGAAATACAATTGGCCACAGCCAGTATTTTGCAATAACAACATTTTATACCTTTCCAAATCACCATGGTCCCATTGAACAGAGCTTTTTATGTCCTCAACGTGCTCGTTAATTGGGATCGATTCTTCAGTGATGCCGTTCGCTGCATGCGAACGTGAAACTGTTAAGCACAGAGCGCTGAAAGAAGCTGCAAACCACATCAAACACGAGTTCCATCGCTTCCACCTCTTTCTACCCATGCGGTAACAGTGAACTTAATCCCGATGGGTAAAATATAAACCACAAGGGTGATGAAATCAATGTAGCCAAATTTTGTGTTATGATTTGTGAGGTGACTTGTCACATGCAATTTGATTGGTCCATTTACCGGAAGTATACTATGTGTGACGTGTACTATTTTACCTCCCTTGTTTCTAATCATGTCGATGACTGTAGAATCGGCGGGTTCCCGCAATCGTAGGATTTTACGCTACTTCAGCACAGTATCAACTTAGTAGGTCATCATAGTCGTTTTCTTAAATTATCATTCTCATTACCACATCGAAAGATCAATTAGCTTTCGAAGGCATTTACATATTTTATTAAAAAAGCCCTGAAGTTTCACTATGTTAATAGGCAGACAGTCTGGCCATTCTCATTCTAACCAAACAGAAGAAGGCATGTAGTCATTATAGTAAACAAGTTCTTATATTATTTATAAACAATATGTTTGAGCCTAGACTACTGTATAAACTTTAGAGATGTAGACGATCACATCAAACTACCCGCTGGCACTTAAGCCAACTTAACAACGTCACACGACTGCATCAACATTCATATCATTAAGATATCCAAACACACGAAAATGGAAAACTTGTGTTGATATTTCGATACCACCGACTTACTCATATTATAGCCGAGAAACGTGTATCATCATTAGGAAGGTGGAATCGCGTGTTGTTTTTTTTAGAATGCCCGGAATCCAAAATGTGTACTGTACTGTTATTCTTTTATGGTCTTATCAAACTACCTTCGGTTACGTTCATTTTCTTTTAGTTGTTATATTATCCTATAGATCATAAACAGATCGAGATGAAATTTGAGATTAAAGCAATTTCTGATTTGATAATGATTTTTAATATCTTAATATATGTGTAGTAATATTCGATATAAAGGTATAATAGGCAAAACATCAAATGTTTGAATTTACTTTAAACATAAATATTATTCAGGATGGGTAACCCATGTGATGTATCGGTCATTAGCACGGAAAAGGTAAATAACCGGTGCATACAGCGGACTTTGCAGATACCAACTATTCGTTATATACTAAAGAAATTAGATACGCAAAATCTTTAAAAACAAAATATATTTCGTGTTTAAAGAAGTTCCGCTTCTGATTTCTTTGAGTATACATATCTATACATTAAAAACATCATAAAATAATTGTAGTTTTGTGTATCGATGTAACGCAGAAAAACGAAATTCAACTCATTCGACATTTTTGTATATCTAATTTCATTTAATGATTTAATAGTTGTGATTATGTTGTATGAATACGGAACAGCTTCACTTAGAAATGAAACGTGTACACATGACCTTATAAACCAGATAGTGCGATTAAGAAAAACGTTACATTGCTGTAATTATTAAGAAAATGACTCATTATTGACTATAAACGTCATGGACCGATGTTCAAAAGAAGGAAAAGAAGGAAAAGCTCATAAAGTAAAAACTTCACTTAGAGCCTTTGCAAGCTACGTACATGTACGTGCAATCATCAGAGTTCATTACAGCCCAATAGTACTGAAATCGTCTTTATAAAAAAAGCATTTGAACATTAAAAAGGAGAATGTTAAAGCTTAAACCTCGAGATTCAAACAATATCGTGAAAACATGCGTCATTAATTTGCATAAAATGAAATAAAAAGTTTAGTCATCACAATACACACTCTACACGTGACAGTCGCACACACTATATTCCCGTGCACAATCACTGTATTTCCGTGCAAGGACAGTACACACATAAACAGAAAAGAGGACAAGGTTGAATGTTGAAAGTAAGTTTCTTTTGCGTTAATTTGCAAATGATAATTTTAGGATTATACTATTAAAGTAAATAAGTTTGTTTGCATGTTGTGCTTTTGCCGTTTTCAGAGATTTTCCAGCCTGCCATTTCTGTTTTGCGACGGTGTTGTCAGCGGGCAACGGAAGTGATTCAATTGATGTCTGTTCGACTGTTTACTTTTACTTTGGTTTTATGCTTTGTATAAACTGTATATGAATCGACACCTAATTTATTCTGCAAGTTTATTTGAGCTCGACTATTCGAAGCCTGCGTCAAGCTATTCAACTAATTCAATGTGTCGCCTGCGATGTTTTTAACCTTTTTTCGAATATCGATAGTCGATCTTGTTTTCAATTGTAAACATTTAAATATCACCACGCCCCTACCCCCAGCCACCTCCTCTGACGACTCACAGCACAGAATCGTCTTCCCTCCGAAAATGTTTCTCTCAGTACCCCATTTACGTTTTGATTGTTTGGAAACATAAATTATCCTACCGACCCAACACACACCGGTATTTAATCAACCCTCCTCTCCATCCACAAAATGGGGACCTTTCAAAAATTCAAGCATTATGTGATTGACTCCTCTCTATTTTGTTAAGGTTTAAGTATTTGCCGCCATAAAGAAGTAAAAGATGTCAGGACGAGGGAAAGGTGGAAAGATCAAGGCTGCGGGCAAGTCAAGGTCGAGCAGAGCAGGTCTGGCGTTCCCTGTTGGGCGCCTTCACAGACTCCTTAGAAAGGTACGGGCTCTTACGTAATTATACGGTATGAGGATGTTGCAATAAACTGATCGGATGTTATTCAAAGCATAACAAGCATTTTGCCAAATTCCATCTAACTAATCGTTCTTGTGGTAAAATTTTAATTCTGGAAATCTGCTTTCTCGGCGTCCGTCGTATTTTTGTAACTTTTGATTTTGTAAAAGTCCACCGTGATGATTTCAGTAACCACATAAGATTGAGCTGTGAAAATATATACAGTAAATTTATAGTAGCCTGGTATCATATCTTTTCCCAGAAACTGTTCAGGGTGTAGCTATGAAAGCTAACAAGATTTTGCAGAAACTGTTCAGGGTGTAGCTATGAAAGTTAACAAGATTTTGCAGAAACTGTTCAGGGTGTAGCTATGAAAGCTAACAAGATTTTGCAGAAACTGTTCAGGGTGTAGCTATGAAAGTTAACAAGATTTTGCAGAAACTGTTCAGGGTGTAGCTATGAAAGTTAACAAGATTTTGCAGAAACTGTTCAGGGTGTAGCTATGAAAGTTAACAAGATTTTGGGTCATCATAAAAGCAACCACACAGGAAAGTTTTTTTCTGGAGTTATAATTATTATAGTTATGCCCCTTTTCACTTAAATTTATACTTGGTCCATATTTTTTAAATTACTTGATATATCATCTTGAAACTTAGAATATATATTCACCATCAAAATCTCCGTCATAACCAACGAGACCCATCTCTCGGCTACCAATTAGTTAGCTGCACATACGTACTATCAAAAAACTGTTGCCTTCACATTGCATTAGTCAAGAGGAAATATAAAACATGTTTGATTGCGAAAATAAAGTCGATTGGGGTCAACATCTTTAACGTCTTTATCTCTGGTTCTATTCTAGCAGTTGTCTATTATTTGAGAAAATTTACTCTATAATCTTAAATTTTGCTTACCAAATGATGTTTTTTTTTAAAGGTAACTTTGGGTTCTATTTCTCCAAAACGCAGCGCGGAGAATCAAAAATAACATTTTCCTATTTTATTTTTAAGTGTGAAAATTTCTAACGTTATTTTGGGATAAACAACCCAATGATTTTTTTTAATGTTGAATCGATGTTGTTGTTGTTTTTACGAAAGTTTTTTAGCTCGACTATTCGAAGAATAGGGGAGATATCCTACTCGCCCCGGTGTCGGCGTCGGCGTCGGCGTCCGTTAAACAAATGCGATAAAAAAAGCACTTTGGTCCATAACTTGAAAACTACTTATGATATCAACTTCAAACTTGGAATATATATTCACCATCAAATTCTACATCATAACCAACAACACCCATAACTCTGCTAAAAATATTTTTCAAGTTAAGCCCCTTTTTCACTTAAATTTTGCGTTAAGGAAAATATGCACTTTGGTCCATAACTTATAAACTACTTGAGATATCAACTTGAAACTTGGAATATATATTCACCATCAAATTCTACATCATTACCAACAAGACCCATAAGTCTGCTATCAATATATTTCAAGTTATGTCCCTTTTTTCTTATATTTTGTGTTAAGCAAAATATGCATTTTGCCCATAACTTTAAAACTACTTGAGATATTTCCTTGAAACTTGAAATATATTTTCACCATCAAAAAGTACATCATAACCAACAAGACCCATAACCCTGCTTCCAATATTTTTCAAATTAAGCCCCGTTTTCACTTACATTTTGTGTTTAGCAAAATATACACTTGGCCCTTAACTTCGTTATGAATGGAGGGATTTCAAAATAATTTGGCACAAATGTTCACCATGACAAGGCGGTGTGTCGCGTACAATACCCATGCCTGTAGGTCCAAGGTCGAGGTCACTGTTACTAAAATAGAATTTTCTTGCAAAATCGTGTCCACTCTGTAATTTTGTTATTTCCTATTGAATTTTTAAATAACTTGGTATAATTGTCCACCATATCATGACGGTATGTCACGTACATGCCCAAGCCTGTGGGTCGAAGGTCAAGGTCACTGTAACTAAAAATAGAATTCTCTTGTCTGGGCTGTAACTTCGTTAGGAAAAGAGTGCTTTCAAAATAACTTGACACAAATGTTCATCATGTCAAGGTGGTCATTTCCGTAATCAGAATACAACAGTGCCACAAATACAAATAATTTACTTGATCTTCAAGTTTATGCATATTCTTATAATTACTCGAACATCACTGTCTTTGAAATGCTATTATTCCCATCATTGCACTTGAGTGTCTGAAAACGATGCATAGCGGGGGCATCCGTGTCCTATGGACATATTTCTAGTTTCACTTATATTTTCACTTAAGTGCACTTCATCGATAACTTTGCAAATACTTAAGGTATCAACTTCAAACTTCCATTATATTTTCATTTCAGTTCTTTTTCTGTAACATTACTGAAGTGATTGATATTTGACTAAAAGTAAATGTCTCTAATAAAAAAATTACTAACAAGTTTTCTAACAAATTCAGAAATATTTCATAGTTATTCCCTTATTCAGTTTAATATTTATGGTACATTAAGGAATTATTTCTGTTATTTGAAATGAATTTCTCCTTTACCATTCACTTGTTAATATTTTTCCTGATTGCACATGAATGTATGACCATAGTTGTTATTGTTTTAATCTTCGAATTGCATTTGTTTCAAATGATTCGAATAGTCGAGCATGCTGTCTCCTCTGACAGCTCTTGTTTAACTGCTTAAGAAGTATAAAAGTCCTTTACTTAAATACATCTGTATCTTAAATTCGTATGTTCTGGCGAAAGGGACAACTTCGTTTAAGATCCAATTTGAAAATAAATTATCTTACTAAATAATATTATGTAGAGACACAATAACACATGACTGACATATTGTATTGGATCAATTAAGTTATTTAAATTCGCTCTTATGAATTTTTGTCAACTGATAACTTAAAATTTACAAACAGCTGATAAAATTTTACAAACAGCTGATAGAAACATCATGAACAATTTAATTAAAATGTAATGCTTTATCGTTTGAAGGGTAATTACGCTGAAAGGATCGGCGCCGGTGCTCCAGTTTATCTTGCCGCAGTTCTCGAGTATCTCGCCGCAGAAGTTCTGGAACTGGCGGGAAATGCCGCGCGGGACAACAAGAAATCTCGTATAATCCCGCGACATATACAACTGGCAATTCGCAACGACGAGGAGCTGAATAAACTTCTGAGTGGCGTAACGATATCTCAGGGTGGTGTGCTTCCCAACATACAGAATGCTCTGCTCCCGAAGAAGACCAGCAAAGGGGGAAAGGAACCTTCTTCTCAGTCCCAGGAGTTCTGAAAGATCACTGCACGAATACCTTTTATCACCACCGTCGTCGCGAGTATCATTTGACCAAACCAGACCCTTACTTGTCAGTTCAATATTGCTTATTGTCACCATCTCCTCTGTTGTATGATATGTTTATATCTGTTAAAAAGTAAAAACTGAACTAAAATGTGTAAATGCCTTTTTCAAGTGCAACTCTATAACAAAAATACACAATAAATAATATTATCTTACTATATTCTGAGTTGTTTGTATGTGTACAGACACATAATTTACTCTCAGTTTCAGAGTCTGTTTACAACGACATTTCTTGCTTGTAAATTGACTTGATTAATGCAAAATTTACAGGCAAAAAGTTGGTGTTTATTTTAATATCTATTGTCAATTTCAACAATAAAATATTTCTAATTAACCATAAAGCGCAGGTGTTCCGATATAAATGTTTAGTTTTTTATATAGAGTTTGTAAAAGTTTCCAGTAAAATCTTGAAAAAGAACATTGAAACTCTATCGCATTCTTTTTATTCTTCAGTGTTCTTACTCATTTGACTCGAAGTTCTCTGGTATCACTAAGGCTATCGACTCATCTTCATTCACTTCACATTGTCACATAACTACTTTTGTTTTTTGCTTGCTTTTGCATGCACCAACAACATGTAGTTAATATTTTCGTTTGACCATGTGACAGGCGAATGTAAGGTTGATGCTCTCGAGCAAATTGTTAAAAGTACTTGAGGAAAAAAGCTTTGACGCCGACTGTTCCAAGGCAGTTACCTCTCCGGTGACCTTTTCAAATATACTATTCAAAATTTGATAGGGATTGCTTTCCGGTTTATCCCGAATTATTGCCTCTAACACTTCAACAGTTTGACGGCGAATTCACTTTTGGCATCAAGCTGATGTCAGAGAATCACAGCAATATATTTATCGTTTCAACCTTATGCATGTTTATCATTGTATAATCAACAGGAACGCCAATCAAATATCATTGACTGTCATGATATTGTTACTTTACATAGACCAGCATTTACTAGATAAGAGGCCCTGCTATCAAAAGTTTTACCGGAAATGTTGTTGTGACGCCTGCTACAGACACATCGTCCGACGGCGGCGTCCTGCAGTCCCCCAACTTTAATATGAAACTTGATTTGCCTATATAACATTGAAATTTCTTTTCCTTTTAACTTAATAATTGGAATTTATCATCTGCATGAGCAAAGCCATCTGTGAAATCAAGAATGATCACTTCTGTTTCATTAGTTTTTTTTTAGTTATTTCTTATATAAATTATTTTAATAATGAACCTTACTAATGCCTATGGCACTGAAAGAACTTGTCCTAAATTATCTTTATACTTAGCAAATATCATCTGCATGAACAAAGCCATCTGCGAAAACAACAGTGATAACCCCTTTCAAATGTCTTTAATTAGCAACTCAATGGTGTTTATAACTAAAAATACTTGTATTATGAATTATTACTCGGAATATGTCATCTGCATTAACAAAACCATTTGTGACTACAAGAATGATAATTTCTGTTTGTATTTAATATTAAACTTACTTTATTTTTCTTAAAACTGGAATATTAAATTAAATACACAATACCTTATCAATTTATAATTTAACCATTAATTTTTGCAAACACATGTGCTCCGCGGGAAAACCAAATTCTATTTTTGTTTATTGCTGAAATAAAAGATTATATTGCATTTCTTTAAAACGAATATCTTAGCAATATATTCTTTAATTTTAACTTTTAAAGAGACGATGGAAAAATGACTTTGTACTGAAAATGCCAATTTTATTTATGTGTTTAGAGGTTAAATTACAGTGAAACTTAATGGTAACGTTACATTTTTGAAATAGTTTAGCCTTATTAAAACTTTACAGCCACAGGTGGTGTTTTTACAGGTAAAATGGTTAATCTTACAATCAAGAAAATACTTTCTTGTGACACAAACTCAGAAAAGCACACAATTTCTTAACTCTTGTCTAAAAAAATTAAAATGTACTTTTTTAAAATCTTTTTTGATGCATTTGTTGTCCAATGCTTCACCATCTTTTCAATTTCAGCCATTCTTCTTTGACTAAAAGCGGATTGAAAAAATACCCACAGAAATCAAACTTTATACAAAAGCAAAAAATGAAAACCAAAGAAAGATTATATAAAACAAATATGGCTGGATTCGTCTGACTGCGCCTTTTCACTAGCAGTAAAATAGATACATTTATTTAACAATTGTCTGCGTTACAAAGATTTAATTTCATTTTATGTGATCACTTTAAAATATGCTTTGCTATCAATGAAACTTCTTTAGCTTCATTTATACAAAAAACGATAAAGCTCCGACAATGTACCTGTAACATGTAAAGTGTTGTTTTATCCAGTACGTCTTTAGTCTTTACAATCAAGTTTTTTTTAAATGATAAACATACAATATCAGTGGGTGCTCTCAAACGCCGATTTTTTACCATTAAACTGCAAAAGACAAACGATAAAATTATGTAAAGCTCTTTGTAAAAAGAGTGTTTGAAAAATACCAAGTTCTTTTGTCCTTTCACAATCATCCAGACGGGTTCACCATTAAGACGGAAATAAAATATATATTAGGACATATTGTAGACCTACTAACGGCACAGAAGTATAAAAATAATAATAATGTTGACGACGACGACAATGATGATGATGAAGATGATGAACATTTCTGATGATGATGATGATGATGATGATGATGATGATGATGATAGTAAGTAACATAATAACAAATACTACTACTACTACTACTACTACTACTACTACTACTACTACTACTACTACTAATAATAATAATGCTAAATAATAATAAGAAGAAGAATAAGTGACAGTTGACATAAAAGGCAATAGAAGGACAAACTGACAGCATAAGTTGTGGTAGTGCGCCGCATTGAATTATATTACCCTTTGTTTTCGCTTTGTAGACACTCGCTAAAAAGAAATTTAAAAATATGGCTATGCATTTCCGCAAAAATATGCCCAGGATTTACTTTAAATGCCAAAGTTTGCGGAAAAAGCTACCAAACAATTACAAAATATGACCTGTAGAACTTTTGGAGTGCGTTCTCTGATATAAAAAGCCTGATGTGTATTGAAGTATTGGATGCACAATGATAATTTTTCAAAGCGGCGAGCAATAAATTGTTGTGCTGAGGCTCAGTCACGTTAAACACTTTAAACAGAACTGAGAAACCTACAGTCTTTAGTTAAAAATGTAACAGCCTTAACTAAGGCTTTAGTTTAACATGTACATGTTATGACGTAAAATATAAAAATGAGAAAACTGAGTACAAGAATAAGAAGTACAAGTGGAGGAGAGCATTTGGTAATTATTTGTCTGCAATATCATTTTCCATTAAAATTGAGTGTCGACCATTTTTAATCAAATTTGAATGTCAACAATCAAATTAACCGGGTAACATGAGGAAAATATGGTTTGAATTAGGGTTGGGGCTGGCTAATTTTAACTTATATTCCCTTAAAATGCCAATTCTTCAGTGTGAGCTTCAGAACTGTTTTATATATGCCATCTTAAAATCAGGTCTTATTTCATATATTGCATTTCCAAACATAAATTTGCTATAAGTGTTGTAATTAAAAGTGTGTTATTTACTAATCATGTTCATTTCAGGCCATACAAGCCATCTAATGCCCCTACAATGCCAAAAATTGGGACTTTTTAATGTAAACAATTGTCCGACTAGCCCGAGTAGGAACATCAGGTTTATTATTTACGAGATATTAACCTTTAAGAAAACTTGTGTTTTTCAATATCTTATATTTTCTTGTTTACAAAATATCTTCAAAGTTTCATCTTACAGGTGGCTAAATGAACTCAATGGCCCAGTTGCTCGTATTTTCCGTTAAATTTAACGGATATATTTTAACGTTAACGTTAAATTATTAACGTTGACGTTAGCTAACGGTCCGTTAAAAATCTGTTGCTGATTACAGAATTAACATCAGCGTTAGTTAACGTTGATAAGCCACATTTAACGTTGATGTTAAGTGTTAGCATCCACGTTAAGATGTTGCTATGGAGATTAACTTTTAACTTCCTGTTTGCATTTTCAACTTCCTCTTTTCTTAAATTCAAAATGGCTGAATGTGAAAGTCCAACTCAACCAAGTGTAGAAAATCCAGAAAATGTCAAGGTAAAAAGGGTCCTTTAAGATAACAAATTAAAAAATAACCTCTTAAATGTTATTTTTTAGACATAGGAAAGTTGGGAATAATTTCTGCCACATGTGTTCAGTTATCTTTTTATATGCTTTAAAGAAGATTTAAACTGATACAACAAAAACAGTAACATTTCTGTATTATTTCTATTGAAGCTTGTACAAATCACTGCAATTTTCATCTTTATTTTCATACGTTGACGCTGACGATGCTAAGTAGGTAAATTAAGTTTTGCGTTTACTTTTCGTTTGCATAGAAAAAAGTGAAAAGCATCAAATTTCTCTTTTATTTATTTATTTTTATAATAAACTTATTATATTAACTGCTCAATCATAAAATGGTATAAAATTTCCCAAATATAACGAACAAGTTTACGTTAAAACGCTCCGCACACATGTGTATTTAATCAACCCCAGACCGAAATACGATCTGTACCGGTAAACCGTGATTTAGACTTGATTTCGAAATGTGGGATTTTAGTCCTGTATTAAAATATTGTTACTCAAGGACACCAAAAAAGAGGCGGTTAAAGAAAGAGTCTTGAAATAAACTTTGTTATGGATAAACCGTCTGTGGAAGCTTTCTTTTCAATATTTTATTGGCAATACAGCTGGTATTTAATGGTTGAATCTCCAGAAGTAACAGTCTGTCATAAATAGATCACAGAGAACCAAAACGTTCATTCAAGTCTCGTTTGTCTTGGAAGCTATACGTTAGGGCAGCTGAGGAACACATAGCTGGGAAGAATGCAGGTAAAATATCTTGTAATTAACATGGTAGAAAATATTTGATTATCTAAAGTAATTGATATAAGAAATATGTTTGAATATTTTCATACAAAATTAATAAACACAAACCAATTTATGTTTAAATAATATAAAATTTAAAACTTGTATCCACGTACACTGCAAATGATAAATAAAAATTTATATGCGTGATAACTGTTAATAGAATTTATATATCATTAGTAATAGCGGATTAATTGATATTTTCTAATAATATTACAATAATTTTTATTCTTTCAAGGATCTTTCAAAATATTGAAAATATTAGAAGTAAATATGTTAGCAATAAAACAACCATAGAACATTCTCGCACCACGACCGCCATGCTTACCAATAAATATTATTTCCTTCATTTGCATTGTTAAGAAATTATTTTACAGTTTTGGAAATGTGGGTATAAAGGGGCCACCAAACACGACAAATATTACAATAGTGCAGGATCGGTTTATTGAGCCTGTTCATGGGCAGTAATGGAAATACATATAAATGCTCACGATTCCATGACCCAGAAGCGCAACTCAGTATTTACAGACGTAAACAGTACAATCCCGATCCATCCAAGAACGAGGTGTGTTTATGGCTGGGAACATGGAACCTTCAATGTGTTCTTTTCAGATTAATACAATTCTATATTCATCGGCATTAATATGGTCCCCAGATAAAAGATGGAGTTGCCCGAAACGAGAAAATAATGTACATATAGCGTTGACAGTTATAAGTTGCTAATGGTTGGGACTGATTATAGTAAAGTGAAATATCTTTCAAAAACAAATAATGGCGTTGATTAAAAGACTTTAATGTAACTATAGGAAGCAAAAAGTAGCGCGGGTAAGCAGATACAGGGCTGAAGGTTATAAAACTGAGTTTGGAAACCAGTCTCAAATTTCAAGCATCTGATTGGCTGAAATGGCGACTTGTCGCCATTTCAGCCAATCAGATGCTTGAGATTTGAGACTGGTTACCATGCTCAGCTTTACAACCTTGGGCACAGATTATAGAAATGCGGCTTGGGCAATGTTTGCTTCCTCCTTTGTGGAATTTCGCAAACCAGTATTTTATAAATACTATTTATGTCCCGGGTATTGTGCAGTTTGTTTGCCCTCTGGCGATCTTGGCATAAGGGAGTTACCGACGTTTCCATCGTTAGGGATGGATCGAATGGTACTGTTTACTGGTGTAAATAATGAGTTGCGCTCAACACAGGACTAGGCGTCATGGGCAGTAATATTCATTTTCATTACTGCCCATAAACATGCGCAGTAAATCCCTGTTCATATATTTATATGTTACCACTAAAATTTATAAAATAATATTTTTTTTAATTTTGTTAGTTCTGTTTAAATCCAGCTATGATTAAACAAACTCTACTTTTGCGAAAGATTAAAGAATTATTCGCTGTTAATAATTGTAGTTTTCATTGTTAATTTGAAAGAAGTAAAGCAAGAATGACCAGGTACATCACACAATCAACATATCATTATCTTCTGTATTTTAACAATAATTCCATCTTAAATTCTTTAATGCTCAATTACTACAGTACCTTTATACAATGTATTATTAATAGTATGTAACACACATAATTATGAATTTAATATATTATATGAAGGGATACATACACTGCAGACAGTTAACTTTTATACTGAATAAAGATTTATTTAAATAAAATTGGCAGTGAAAATTGATTTAATAAATTGATAAACAATCGTTGAAAGTAAATGCTATCGGATCATGAATGAAACTAATATTTGTTAACAAATTATCAGCAGGAATCTATGTAGTCTGGAATCCTGATATCATTTATACCTTCTCAAAAGCAAATTATTGGATACCCTTTTATAACTATCTTAAATTTCAATATTTCTTACAACAATGATCAGATTTATTACTTAAGCGCCGCTTCTGATGAATGTAATGGCACTTTAAAAAGACAATTTCATATTAAAATGTCTCCTAACTACCAGGCTAGTGTTCGTTGGTTACTTAAAATAAAATAAATTAAAGTCATAATTTATCATAGAATATAGTATTTAACATCGCCATTTTGCAGTAACTTAATTTGGTAAATGAGTTCCTGTCATTAACATATATAAAGATGGTGGTTTATAATATAATATTAATATTTATTTTTATAGTTAATAAACATTTAAAGTCATTGGAAGATGCATACGAGCAAACACATTTACGCAAAAAATTTCAAATGTGTTAAACATATGCACAAGTATAATATATAACACCAAACTTTAAGGTTACGGATAATTAAAAATATTTAACAAAATTTACCATTTCATCACGTAAATATCTTCAAGAGTTTATTTCTTTAAAATACTATCTTTTTTTTCTTCTTTTTTGTCATTGAAACGTGAAAAATGAATTGCCACACTTAGAAAATACAGCCTCTCCACGCCGCCAAAAACAGTGAGAGGAAAAGAGAGCATTGGTTAAAACACATAAATAAGACACCGCAATTAACGAAAAAGAGGACCTGATTGGGTAACGCTTTGAGACGGTCAGTGGCAATACAAATTAGCACTGGTGTTTAAATAAGGTTCTAGGATGCTTCAACCTAACACTTGCCCTCAAAAAGTTCTCTTATGAACATACAAGTACAAGTTGTCTAGGTGAATGTTCTCCAACCCACCAATCAATTCTAAAATATTGCATGCAAAATCACACAAATGTTTAAAACATAAGAAGGTACTGGCATTGTCAAGCAAGAGTGGTCCTCAATAACCAATCAAGTCCAGAGTCCCTGGAGTGAAATAAGCAAGAATACGACGACAGGAATAAAAGAAACAGATCGAGCTTCTAGGTTCTGTTACAAGTTTTTTTCTCTTTAAACCCTCATAAACTCATACACTAATGCTACTGTCGTGAGAATAGTGATCTACTGTAGATGAGTAAACCATCAAGTATGCAGAGCGCTGTAAAATATCATGTTTTAAATATTTTGTATTTTTTGCAGCGTTTTAGGTTATTAATATTTTCAAATTTATATAAATATTATTTATGTACATATATTAAATTTTAAGTGATTTTTAGACACACTTAATATTCAGTAGTCTGTTTTACAATGTATATTTAAATATTAATTTCTGGTTCCCTCCCAGGTAGAGGCAATATCATTTTATTTAGGCTTGTATGTTTTGCGATTAAAACACAAAATAGATGCTTACGTGGTAATGCAAGTAATAAAGGTTTCGTACATCTGATAATAATCAGGTTTGATTTCAAGTAACTTATCTAAATGTCTATTTTATACTCATACCTAAGAATGCATATGTTTTATTGCATCAGTAATTCAGACAATGTCCTAATGAAAATAGGGTTTCCCAGGAAATTTGCTTTACTTTCAAATAGGGAGACATAAAATATCTAAAGTCGTTATTAATTAGGGAGAATTATCTGCTATTGTGGAAATTCTATCTTCCAGCGTAACAATTTTGATAATTGCCGGTCTAACAATACCGAAAATCTGTTTTTACCTTCAGATAAATGGACTTGCCTGGATTGTTCTTGGTCTTCATTTCGTGTTTTCGAATGCTTCATTCTTCATGCGGACTCGTTCCCAAGACAGTGTCAACCGAACAACAAACAATCTTCTTGCTACCAGTAAATTATATCTTCCAAAGACAGTACAAGAGACCCAGAATTCCCACCAGACAAACTTCTCTCAAACTTCCGGTCATTATTACCCACACCCCAATGACTGGAAATGCGAGTCTGTAACCAATTGGCGGGATTTAGGAGAAACGTACTTCCCAAGATTTGTTAGAGAACTTGTATGTACATTAGGTCACTGCTACAGTGGGTTTTACAACTGCCTGCCGCAGTTTTATCAGTTGACAGTTTTGAAGAGTAGAGATACAGAAATCACTGAAGAGGAGATGGCCCTTCCATCGCAGCTCCGGGATGAATGGATGTTTGAACTGGTTGAAGTATCAGTTGGTTGTGTATGTGGCATATGACTTACCACATACATATGATCCTATACATATCTTTCTTGTGATAACATATGATAATTTAATTAATAATTGCTGCAGTGACTTATGATAATTAAATTAATAATTGCTGCAGTGACTTATGATAATTAAATTAATAATTGCTGCAGTGAAAAGTTTTGGTCTCGATATACCTAATATATAAGTATAGGTGGCGTTTGATCAACCTCATAAATAGATCTATATGATACCATTCATTTTCTAGCATTAAGTTATTGTTATTAAATTAAAAATTTCTCCAGCGATAGGTCTTTCCACTTGATTAACATTATATATATAATACATATTTTATAAGGTTAAGTTATTATTATTTTAATTAATAATTTCTCTAGCGATAAGTATTTGCACTTGATTTACCTAATGATACTATACGAGGTTTTTTCTAGTGATAGGATAATTATTTCATTGTTAATTATTTTAGGAGAGATCATTCTTGGCACTTGATTTACCTAATATAAATGATACTATACTAATTTTTTTCTTGTGATAAGTTACGATTATTAAATTACAATAGTGATAAATCTTTGCAATTGAGTTTTCCTTATATATGTGATAATAAATTATTTTGATTTCGGGTTAAGTTATGATTATTTAATTGATAACTGTTCCAGTGATAAATTAAGAGATTAAGTAGAAGTTTATTAATTAATATTTTTCATTTGTCAAAAACAACATATGGAATTCCTTATTATGGTTATGTGTTTCAAGAGTTGATTTATTTTCAATAAATATGGATATACGAATTTTATATGAATTAAGTATAGGCAATAGCTTTCAACAATTTTAACTGTCATTAAATGAAATAAAAATAAGTATTTCTTCAGGAAAAATCATCAAAATCCAAATCAAAACATTTTTCGAAATAAGCTATGTAATGTTTATAAAAAATCGTTACCCGTTTTGATATATGATATGTTAATGATCATCTATTGTTTTTAAATATAAAATAAGAAGGAATGCGAGCGAAAAAGCATTACATAAAAAATTAACTAAAAAGTGTTCTTTTTAGGATTCGAACCAACGCCAGTAAGTTCTACTGTTCCGTCGGTCCGCGACTCTAACCACTCTGCAACCGATTCTTCAGTGAAAACGTGTTTATTAAAGCGATATTAAAGAAATAATAGCAAATACCGTTTATTCCCGTGTATTTCCGTAGTTGAAAATCAACTATGGAACGCACGGTTATACCCCCCCTGGACTTATAACCGGACCGGAAGTACATGGACAAACCATTGTTTTGTATAATTCTCGTTCTGTCTCTGTCTCTATCTGAGTCTGTCTGTCTGTCCGTCTCCGTCCGTCCGTCTGTCTGTCTGTCTGTCTGTCTGTCTGTCTCCTTTTTTAATTTTATATATCTGAATATAAATATTACGTATATTGTGTGGACATTTGATCATTCTCTTGTGTACTTATTTCCCGATTGCAGAAGTATATCTAATTTGTGAACACAGAATTTGGAAAAGTTCCATTTTCAAGTTGTAAACTCAAATCCTGTCATCGTTCAACTCCTTGACTACTTCACTGCGCATGTACCTTCTCAAGTAAGTATTTGACGATTGTTTACACAGAAAATGAAAAGAGTTGGTGAGAGATTCGTTGTATTTGAATTGAAATCTTTTAAATTCCAAACTGTCAGTAAATGATATTAAAATCAGTATTTCTTCAGGAAATATGATCCAAATTCAAATCTATACTTTTTTTCGAAATAAACTATTGAAGGTGTATAAAAAATCGTTACCCGTTTTGATAAATGATATTAAAATCAGTATTTCTTCAGGAAATATGATCCAAATTCAAATCTAGACTTTTTTCGAAATAAACTATTGAAGGTGTATAAAAAATCGTTACCCGTTTTGATATATGATATGTTGATAATCATCAATTGTTTTCAAATATAAAATAAAAAGGAATGCGAGCGAATAAGCATTACATAAAAAGTAACTAAAAAGTGTTCCTATGTAGGATTCGAACCAACGCAAGTCAGTTCGACTGTTCCGCTGGTCCGCGACTCGAACCACTCTGCCACCGATTCTTCTGTGAAAACGTGTTTGTTAAAACGATATTAAAGAAATAAAAGCAAAGACCTTTTATTCCCGCGTATTTCCGTAGTTAAAAATCAACTATGGAACGCACGGTTATACCCCGAACCCCCGCCGGACTTATAACCGGACTCAAAATAGAGATACCAAACCGATTTTCTATTTCAGAAGTACATAGACATAACCATTATTTTGTATAATACTGAAACAATATTTACGATCATTTGAAAGTGTGAGTGGCCGAGTGGTTAGAGTGGCGTACTTGATAACTGTATATTAGACAGTCGTCGGTTCGACTCCTACCATGACAACTGTTTTTTTTTCTTGAGCATGACTCTCTCTCTCTCTCTCTCTCTCTCTCTCTCTCTCTCTCTCTCTCTCTCTCTCTCTCTCTCTCTCTCTCTCTTTCTCTATTGTTAATTAATTTGACATTTGAATACAAATTTTACGTAGATTGTGTGAACATATTTGGTTATTCTCTTGTGTACTTAATTCGCGATTTCAGAAGGAGATCTAATTTGTTAACAAAGAACTTGGAAAAGTTCCATTTTTAAGTTGTAAACTCTAATTCTGTTATCGTTAAACAACACGTTGACTACTATATTGCACATGTACCTTCTCAAGTTGGAACTTGACGAATGTTTGCAAAGAAAATGAAGAGTTGGAAAGGGGATTCGTTGTATTTGTATTAAAATCTTTTTAATCTCAAACTGTCAGTATATGACATAACTATTAGTATTTCTTCAGGAAAAATCATCCAAATCCAAATCGAAACTTTTTTCGAAATAAATAATTTAGGGTTATAAAAAAATCGTTACCTGTTTGATATATGATATGTTTATGATCGTCTATTGTTTTCAAATATAAAATAAAAAGGAATGCGAGCGAAAGAGCATTGCATAAAAAAAAAGTTTTCTATGTAGGATTCGAACCAACGCTAGTCAGTTCGACTGTTTCGCTGCTCCGCGACCCTAACCACTCGGCCACCGATTCCTCTGTGAAAACGTGTTTATTAAAACAACTTGTTATCGTTAAACAACACGTTGACAACTCTGTTATCGTTAAACAACACGTTGACTACTTCACTGCGAATGTACCTTCTCAAGTTGGAACTTGACGACTGTTTGTAAAGAAAATGAAAAGAGTTGGAGACTGGATTCGTTGTATTTGTATTTAAATCTTTTTAATCTCAAACTGTCAGTATGTGACATAAAAATTAGTATTTCTTCAGGAATAATCATCCAAATCCAAATCGAAACTTTTTTCGAAATAAATAATTTAGGGTTATAAAAAATCGTTATAGTGGTGAAATATTAACCTGCCCATTTTGCATACATTATTCGGTGGTTGGTTGTGATATTTTTAACTTTATCACCAAAGCGTGAAAGTCGTCATTACCTCAACGGGAAATCCATTACTCATGCAGTATATAGGTGTCTTCTTTCCGGTAGGCAGGTATGGAAGCGGAATGGCTCAGTGGTAAAGTGCAGCATTCAAAGGCTAAAGGTATGTGGTTCGAGTCCTGCTAGTGCCATTTTTGTTTTATACTTTAAAGTTAAAGCGTTTATTTATATAAAGTTTCACGTTTTTGTTATTTTCTACGTGGAAACCGTTGTTAATTTCTACATGTATGGCAGATGATCATTAAGAAATATGTAGTTTACACAACGTGTATACGTTTTGAAATGGCGGAACAATCAGTTATAGGGCATCTCGGCTCAAAAGCTAAGCAGATTGTTTTAAATGTTTTTAATTATTTCGCATCGGATTCTGGTAAACCTGATACTAAAGCCATATCCAGTATTGAAAGAACTTCAAATGCCACTGGTGTCAGCAGTACGACTCGAACTCGCGCCAAGCGGCAAAAAAATTGTCGTTTGCTATTTTCTGCCTTCCTACCAACTGCGCTATAGACGCATGTGGAAGTGAATGCAGTTTTAAAGATATACATAAAAATGCAAAAGACCAGTCCAAAATAGCAAGGATATCCCCGTCTCAAAATAGCACGTTCAACCACTGTGTAATGTATGCATAATGGGCAGGTTAATATTTCACCACTATACCTGTTTGATATATGATATGTTGATGATCGTCTATTGTTTTCAAATATAAAATAAAAAGGAATGCGAGCGAAAGAGCATTGCATAAAAAGTAACTAAAAAGTGTTCTATGTAGGATTCGAACCAACGCTAGTCAGTTCGACTGTTTCGCTGCTCCGCGATTCTAACCACTCTGCCACCGATTCTTCTGTGAAAACGTGTTAATCAAAACGATATTATACAAATAAAAGCAAAGACCGTTAATTCCCGTGTATTCCCGTAGTTGAAAATCAACTATGGTACGCACGGTTATAATCCCCCTGGACTTATAACCGGACTCAAAACAGAGATACTAAACCGATTTTCAATTCCGGAAG
>JAZAYU010000007.1:754458-903736 GCA_038501625.1 Corbicula japonica | reverse complement strand
AATTGTTTAAAACCATCACAATGGTAATAATCGAATAGTCCTGACTATCAACAATGCACAGATTTCTTTGTTTTATATGTCTTTGACCTGTAAATTAAGTTTTTTTCTGAACTTAATAGAAATTTGGAATAAGCAGTGTATAAATCAACGAAACTTGTCTGTTTGAATAATAAAAAACCAGTTGTGTCAAAGAATCTTTTGAATTATAGTGATGTTGCATTACACTACAAAACTTAATAACTGACAACATTAATGTTTCGAGAGATGATTGTGCTACTAAGAAGATAATTTCAGCTTAAAAATGTATGTTAAATTTGCAGAATCAGCAGAATCAACTGCTGGCAGTGACAGCTGTTTTATTGCTGGCACTACCAATATTAATAGCAGTAGCAGTGAGAGTTGTGACTGCTCACAGTGGTAGTGTCAAAACAAATCAAGTCATTTTTCTTTATTCCGTCATAAAGCAGATACTTGATATAGAACATCATGAAATATAAACAGTAATATTAAGTGCAAATTATTAACAATATTTAGTAAAACAATAATAAATACACGATTTTAAAGAGTTAAGAAATCTGCATTAACTCGTTATTGACGGGTAACTTTAAATTTGTTATATAGTTGTGATTAACGGATCTACGACAATTCGTCGAAAGACACTTGATAGAACACGACAATTCAAAGAATAGACATCTGATCGAATAGACAATTGATAGAATACGACACATTGTCGAAAAATATTATTACCTGCGACACTTGACCGAATAATTGTGATGAATGTTTTGTTTCGACCAAGTGTCGCAGCAGGGCTTTGTTACGATTGATTGATGTTCTACTTGATTTAAGTTTACCTTGTAATAATTATGTTCTCGTACGTTCACCATTTAATCTGGAGAAGAAAACTAACCAGAAGCTAATCACTATTGTAAAGGACTTCGGTTCTAGACCGATACTGGATTTTTTAAAGAGCGTCGCTTAAAATTTCAAAACTCTATTTTGCTGGATTGTACTCTGTGGTAATGACAGGAGCAGAAATGTCGTTCATACCTCATATTTGTTTCATTCACGGGAAGACAGAGACAGTTATTATTACCCATTATGTCACTAAATAAATTGAAATAAATTTGTTAATAAATTTTCTTTTTGTAAATCAAGTTCAATCGGGACCGCATTTCAGAACCGTTCAACAGTACTTCCGGTATACATTTTATACCCCGCTTATACATTAATTTTCAATTCTGGGAGTTTTCGAACACTCGTCGAAGACGAAAGTTTTCGACAAATTTCGACGGAAATACAATTCTATCAAGTGTCTTCTTTAAACTGTCGCATTCTAGAATGTGTCGATTCTGTCAAGTGTCGTATTCTATCAAGTGTCTTTCGACGAATTGTCGTGCACCGGTGATTAACAACAGCTAACTTTTGTAAGATATATATAATCAGTACCGTTTTTTCATTGTAGTTGGAAATTCACTCTTTTAGCGAACAAGTGCTGACAAAGTTATGGCATATGGATACAAGCAGATCCTGGTCTTGTGTAGCATTTTGAGCTGGCATTTTATTGATCAATGTTGCTATCGATACAGCTGTTACTTGCAACAGTAGTTCTACTGTTATTGCCAGGAGTAGTATTGCTGTAACTGGCAACAGTTAATACTTCTATCCAGCAGTATTATATTTATTCTGTTAACTGCCTTTTTTGAGGAAATCTCACTTAAAATTTCTATAATTTTGGTTGTTTAAACTCAGTGAAATTTCTTAAAATTCATATTTTTTATCCCTGTCATCGTGTTCTTGCTAATTTGACTCCAAGGGCTTTGGTCTCGGTAAGATCATTGAGTTCTCGCGCCGTTGGTTTTTCAAGGCTATTAGCTTCTTACGTTTTATATGTTTGCTAGCTTTTTGCATGCAACATTGTTAAGCTAATGGGTGGGTTGGATTTATTTCACCAAGACAACTTGTACTTGTTTGTTGATATGAGAACCTGTTGGGGGCAAGATTGGGGTTGGTGCACCCTAGAAACTAGTTTCAATTCCAAGTGGCAGATTGTTTTGCCACTTCCCGTTACAAGACGTTAACCATAAGGGTTCTCTTTTTCGTTAATTGTTTGTGGTGTCGTTTTTGAAATTATTATTGTTATAAACACTTGCTCTCTTTTTGCCTCTTCTTTTTCGCTGCGTGGGGAGGCTGTGTTTTCTGAGTGTGGCAATTCCTGATATGCATATTTCATTTTTTTATTAAGCAGTGAAGCGAAGAGTTCCTATCATAGCTCAATTATCAAGCCAGTATTGCCCAAGTACGAAGATGTTTACTTAGAGAAATTTATTTAGTGTATTTATCTGAAAATTCCGCACTGTAGGTTCTATGTTCACCGCAATATGGTTACCATCGCTCGAGATGGATCAAAAGTGTACTCGTAACTGGTGTAAATATTAAGTTTCGCTCTAACCGGGGGCAGTCGGCGTTGGTGGTAATATGCATTTTCATCATAACCCATGAAAAAGTAAAATATGCATATCAGGAATCGCCACACTCAGAAAACACAGCCTGCAAACGCAGCGAAAAAGTAAGGAGGAAAAGATAGCATGTTTTTAAAAGAAAAAGACACCACAAACAATTAAAGAAAAGGAGATCCCTTGTGGTTACCGCCTTGGAACGGTCAGTGGCAAAAGAATTTGAAACTGGGTGTTGAAACCAGGTTCTAGGGTGCACCAACCTCACACTTTCTCCAACAGGTTCTCATATCAACACACACTAACTAGTTATCTTGGTGAAATTACTCTAACCCACTTATCGGCTCAACGATGTGGCATGCGAAAGAACACATACATTTACAACATAAGAAGCTAATAGCATTGCAAAGCCAAAGGGACGGGTACTCAATGATCAGCAAGAACACGATGGAAGGGATCATGGAAACAAATCGAGCTTCTAGGTTCTTTTATATACTTCCCCATTTACTTTCATAAACTCTCAAACACCTACTACTGTCTTGCAACCAAAGAGGTAAGCATAGCGATCAACTGTAGACGGGTTAATCACCAGGCTTGCGGAGCGCTGTAGAATATCACGTTGGTAACCTTTCTTTTTAACTTACAGATGTTTTTTACGAATAACCGTGAGGCTGAATCGAATACCGAGCTTTCAATATTTTTGTTCATTTTTCTCGTGTTAAGTGGCTTTCAAAATTTTTCATCTTTTTCCTTGACCAAGATTTAGTCAAACATATCTATTATGTCCAAGAGCCTTAGACGAGTCTGCCAGAAGTAAAAATGATCGAGACTATACTGCTGCAGGTTACATAGGCACCCCAATGAATAGTATTACGTGGATGTTAATTAAAATTATAAACCTAGTCATGATTTGAGAGAGATTAGATGACCTTGTACCAACGACATATATTATATACTTAATAAAATATTGCGCTTTCAACGTTTTGGCTGTGTGGGGAGGCAGTAGTTTATAGATGTGGCAATTCCTGATAGAATGCATATTTCAGTTTTCTTATTATAAAATCCCCTGTTAGGTAAAAACTTCCGTTGTTCATATCATATTTGACAGACTGTTTCCAAATATGCTTGTTCACAACGCGTAAATCTAAAATGAGTATTTTAATTCTTTAGTTTTTGCACTAAAACAATTTAAAGGCTTGACTTCATATGGTCTACCTGAATTTTTTTTCTATTTAATTTCCGTCTAGCAAATCTTGAACGTCTTCGCCAGCAGAATCTTGTATTAACAAAGCAACAAAGCTAATGTATTATTTTTTGAAAGACTGTTGTGTGTTGGTAAAAGTGGAGGCTTGTACCAATTTTGTACAATGTCTAGCACAAATTTTAAGGACCTATTTCTTTCCGAAAATTAAAATTTATTTAAGACATTATAAGTTGTTTCCGTCCCTGTTCGTATTCATTGTAATCATGAATAAATTTATCAAAATCGAAATTATAATCATCTTTTATATTTTTATATTCCTTAACTATTTTCTAATTATTTTCCGTTCCGCTGCTGATTCAATTGAGCGGATGGTAGTGGGATCCGAACAACGTGGGGAAAGTTCTTCAGCAAGTAGATGTTCTCTGCGCTTGCGAAGCATGGCCCAGGGGCGGGGCCAATGAAAGTCAACTAGAAACGGAAAAAAACTTCATTTAAAATATGTTGGACGAAAACTATTTAATTCGTTTCCGCTTAAGCACCAGATCTTTCGCCTCATAAATCTTCGACCCATCATCTTCATCCCTAGAAACACGATTAGCTTCGCAATTACGGAAGGTTTCTTACCCGCCGCTAGAAGTGACTGCAATATAAACCAGTTTGTTTCTTCCTTTAAGAGGTATAGTTCCTCAATGCAAAGCCCCTTCCTTCTAGTTTTCTATAGTCTACGGACTACAAACATAGTATAACAAGGTTACTTACACTGGAGTTCAAATCATACTGAATCTTGTTTCAATATACTTCCATTTAATTTCTTGGACTGATTTGGGTTTCTAACCTTAGATTCGACACAGTAAGAAGCGAGCGACCTTAAATTCTTTACACAAAGTATGAACATTAACCCGTTGACGCCTTTTACAAAAATATTTCAGTCAAAGGTTGAAGGTTATAAAACTGAGTTTGGAAACCAGTCTCAAATCTCAAGCATCTGATTGGCTGAAATGGCGACTGGTCAATGGAAAATGGCCAATACATAAAAACTATTGATGATAATCGGACAGCTAAGTGGACTCAATTAATCGGTCCGATTTTTATCTTTCTCCGATTCAGAGAATCGAAACGGAAAGACTTCTGTAGTGTACTACTGTTGTAGAAATAGCAAACCTTTCTCATTCCTTTCAAATTAAAATGATAATAAAGTATATATTCAATAAAATAAAAATGTGCTAGGTTTTTGTGGCCTATTAGACTTTTTCAAAATTGAGTGTGGCCCATTCGACCAATTTGTGGCATATATGACTTGTGACCTATTAGACTATAATCCAGACGTGATAAATAGTCAAGATTAAAATCGGTGCTCAATTTCACAAAACATTCAGTCAGTGAGGTACTGTACTGATGTTTGCGTAGATTTTCCGGCACACTTTGCAGATGACATTTGACATATCAAGAGTTTCCTTGACAGGTGGACCCTCATTCATTTTAAGGAACCCCCAAAAGCCCTACAAATTTGAAATTGTCTTTCCATGGTATGAAACAATTTTATTTTCTTTGTCACTTGCGTTTGACGTTAAAGTGAGTGACGCATGAAAATGTCATCTTATGAAAATTGTATAATCACCGAAACGGGTTGGAAAAAAAGATCGACCAGATAGTCTAGTAGACTACGACCGACAACCGAGTCGGACCGAGGCAATCGATGTCGGCGACAAATCTGTAAAAAGTCGCCGACAATCGGATGTCGGCGATAATCGTCACATCACTAATAAAAACTGTTCATATGTGAAAAATGAGACAAGACTATTTATGTAACAAAAAAACAAAAACGGAGAATTCGAATTATGTGTCGCCTAAAATTGTACTTAGGAATAAATAACTCAAATCGTCTCGAAACCTTTCATGTTTTTAAATATTTATTTGGCATTTGCTAAATGATAGCTTTTACATTTAATCTAAATTCAGGATTTTATCAACCAGAATCTTTAGATGATCAGATCAGTTTAGTTTGACAAAGAAAACTAAAGGTTAGAAAACATTGCTAGGAAAGAAAGAAATTGAAGCAATTGCATATCGTACCTGCTATTTATCGTGTTTTTGTCAGTTGGACTCCAGGTGCCGATCTGGTTCTGCCTCTTACCTCAAGTTATATAACTGTTTTTTAGGAAATTGTTATTTTTGCATGTCTGTGTGGTTGATAATCTAATAACGAGTTGTTAAACGAGAACGTGAAGAAAGAGGCAGGTGTAAGCTTGGTGTTTTATAGAATCTGGTTAAGCCCACCGTCCCACTGGCAGAATGCTTTGCCAATTACCGTTCAGAGGCAGTAATCCTTCGTGTTCTCATTTTTTATTGGTTGTGGTGCTTTTTGTATTATATTTTTAACATATGTTCACTTTTTTCCATCCTACGTTTGCCCGTTTGGGGAGAAAGTGTTATGTGTATGTGACAATTCCAAAGTATGCGCATTTTTCATTTCTGTATGTAAATTTTCATTTTTACGAAATTTTGAACTAAATTATGTCTCTTTTCTCTGTTCCTCTTCCATCCCTTCGTAACAGGACATGATGATGTGGATGGTCACTGTATCATATGCTATGACATTCGGTCTCGTGGGATATTGTTTACCCAAGAAACTGAAATGATACTACTTAATATGTTATTATATTCAATTTTTATACATGCCAAATTTATATTCGATGAAGGTCTCGGTAAAAGCTTCTTTGAGAAATTTGCGTAATTACTAACATGACGTAATAAAGTTGAGCAGACGATATTGCTTCTTACGGAAACATTTTTATTCAAAATGTGTCATGAAATTTCCAGTTAGACATGACAAAAGAATGAAGAATAATTATTGTAAGTTCTTTTTTTCTGTTTCCTGTTGCGGCTGTAAAAAGTCTCCCCGTACTGTCAATCTATACTGTTACCTTTTCATCCCTCAGGGATTGCAGTTCTCAACTTTTCGCTGTTTAAGACGGATGTGTTGTATGAATGAAACCATTCCTGATATGCTTATTTCAAATGTTTTAATCAGAATAGATTTGTCTGTGCTGTGTGGCTACTGTAAAAATTTTCCACGTACATTCAATAAATACTGTTATCTTTTGATCCATCATGGATAAAATTTCTTTATTTTCTGTATGTGGAGCCTGTGTCTTCTGGATGTGACCACTCTTGATTTGGTCTTACTTTTTTCAAAATACTTAAAAAAGTGTCAAAAATATAACCGAAGGCACTTTTGAGTACCTGAGTTTGATGAGAAATACGTTTCCGAATTAACGTTCAACAACAACAGGAAAACAAACATAAACAAGCATTTCAAATTAGTGTATGAACGATGCAGACGTTACCATAGGAGCAACCCGCACCGAATATCATTAAACTAAATCAGGAGACCATTCTAAAATCTCAAGCTACTAACTGGCTAAAATGGCGACTGGTCCGACATATACGGTCCGACAGTCAATAACTATTCAGTTTCATATGATTTTTTTCCATGACATACATCCTGACGAATAGCTAAACGATAGAGCTTGAAGAGGTAATATGTATCATTCTGCAGTCGATTTATGTTAATCATTTAGTGCTCACTCTTCTTCCTTGACGGGTTATTTGTTTCTGCTCTGTCGGGTCGGAGATTATTTTGCTCTGTTTAAGACTGCGCATGGGTATTTATAAAAATCGGTCTCAATTGCATCTCTTGCTGTAAGCATCAATTTTTGTACTTAATAACTTTATCCGTATAAAATTAATAAACGAGTTGGATTTCTTGGACATCTTTGTGATTCTATCTATGGAGGTATAAATTCTAACAATTTATGCAAAAACTTACGTCTCATTAAGAATTTTGCATAATGTATGGTAAGTCACTTTAAATGTCGGTGGCTTTAAAAAGCAAGTAAGGAATGGTAAATGGTTATTTCACAAAAAGATGTGAAAATGGAGTAGCTAATTTTTTTTAAGTTTAAAGAGTATACTCCGAATCCACGCTGAGAAATTAAACTAATAAGATCGTTGTAGTTAGAACATTGATTAAGTATACCGTGTGGTGGCTGTAAAAATTCTCCACGTACATTCAATCAGCGATGTTATCAGTAAAGTCCGTTAAAGGTTGTTTAGCATGATACATATGTATGCTAGTACTTCTTAAATACTTTTGTTTTAATATTTTGGCCAGTTTAAAGATGAGCAGTTTCAATATCCCAACCAAATAGAGATTTTGATATTGTTCAATCACCCCAAGACTATACTTCCTGCTTTTCATTTTATCCTTCGCCATACTCATTGAAATGCAGGATTTATATTCTCATATCCCATGTTTAAATTCTTTTCTGTTTGTTTCGTTAAGTGTTTTCTCATCTCTACAACATGTTGCTTGCACAAATGCCTTTCAATTACAGCAAAAGTTTTCTTATTTGCCAAAGTGACAAAAATGTATGTAGTCGTGTCCGGTAATCTTGCGCGTCCGGTCATCTTGCGCAGTGGTGGTCTACTGACATCCCCGGGAGGTGTTTTTACGGTCACGTTGTGAAAACGATTATTTTTCGACCTATGTTTAGAACATCTAAAAGGTAAACATGTTAAAAATTAATACCAGTCCAAGATATTAACATCATCGTAATAAATTATTCATGACTACGCCTACTGACCTATCTTCCGATATTTTTAGCAAATAATTCTTATTCCATCATCTAGTCCAGAAATGTGTGTCGCGTGATAGCCATAAACAATAAAACACATTTTGAAACAAATTTATACCATTTTCAGAAGCATAAAGTGCATTTTTTTCTCGTATCAAATAAATAGAAAACTAAATATAAAACAACAGGAAATTTTATGGTTCGTCAGAGACAATTTATCTTTTAAAATATTTTACTGCTGTGACGTCATTTCTCTCAGGTGCGCAAGATGACCGGACATTTAACTGCTTGGGTAAAACATGGTGGTAAGGGTAAACATTAATAAATTCCCAATAGTTAATCAGTCATGATCAAAAAACTTTTTGTCATTACATGCATGAAAGGTTTTTGAAAACAAACAGTAATGACACATTTGTCCATTATTGATCGGTAAAAATATAGCCGATAATGCTTAGTGCGCAAGAAGACCGGACAGCATCGTATTGCTTTAGAAACAATATGGGACTGAGGGATTTTTTTTTTAAAAAAAGCTTGTACAATTTCAAAACTGTAAGTGGATTCAATGGTTGCAATTTACATACCCGCCTTATTTAAACGATAATATTTATCAGAAAGATAAATGTATACGATGATTATTAAAACAGGAAAGAAAATATCGAATACGCAATGTTGTAAGGTCTACCATAGTCTTTTGCGTCATAATAATTATTATTTCCTGGTTTAAATCCTCTGTGGCAATTTGTTTTGCCACTGACCTTTCCAAGGCGGTAACCCCAAGCGTTCTCCTTTTCGTTAATTGTTTGTGGTGTCTTATTTGAATTGACATACTTATAACAAACATGCTCTCTCTTCCTCTCTTCCTTTTCGCTGAGGTTGTGTTTTGTGAGATTTCGTTTATTTGCAATTATAGCAAGAGTAGGGTTAAACAATTGGAATATTTACTAATTTGAAACTATTTGATCATTTGATTATTTATATAATCCTTTTAAAGATTCATGCATACATCTATCCGGAGGGTGGGGTTGGGAGTAATTCTTTTTGTAAGCAGCTTCGGTTTTCTTTTCGTAACTTATTTATTGTATCTTATTCTACTTAAAACAGGCAATAATAAACAAGTTCTCTTTCCTTTTTTTCCATTTTTGCCTGTGTGGCAAGCTATGATTTCTGAGTGTGGATATTCTTGGTATGCGTGGTTCACCTTTATTACTATTAATTAGCAATCGTTTCAATTCATTCTTAACTAGATGATAAAATTTGACAGAGACTAGTTATGCTGTTGCGTCATTAGGTGTATCAGTACATTGCAATTGTCTCTAATATATGTGTTTAACTGATTTTAAGGTTGCTTATATCATTATTATTAATAACAATTACTTTTTTGCTGTTTTTTTTTCAGCGAAAAATAATGTTCTACTTAATGATTTCAATTACAGCGCAATAAGTTGATATATTCTATTCAATTAATCAAATAAATTTTACGGAGCTCATATACTTTTTCAGATTTAATAATAAAACTATCTGAAATCATATAAATTTTTTTACTTGTCAATTTGTGAATTCTTATAAAAATAAAATGTACGCAATCTTAAAACTTTATTTTATTCAGACACATTTCTCGTTTGGTTGACTGAATACATTATCTAAAGTATATATTTTATGTAATGTTTAAAGGTAATAATACTTCAAAACGACTGTAAGTGGTGCTCGCTAAATGCTTTCTCAGTTCTCTTTATGGTAGCGGAGTGAACGTTTACGCGCCGTGATTTAATACTTATGATATGTCAGAAATGTATGTAAAAATTAAATGATTTTGTTCAGGAAAGAAGTGTACTTTTTTATCAAGGAGAACTATAAATGGCAGAATATGAGATAAAATTTTAATACGGCTATTGGACCGGCAGGGTGTGTACAAGAGTAGGCTGATTGTGAAAAATGCAGGTAATACAAAACATGTGTTTGGTATCTTTTGTTATTTTATTTAATATTAAAGAAATATTACTAAATGTCTTTGAAAACTTTTTAAAGAGGAAACGAGATTAAACTGCAATTTTTAAATAATTTAATGTTATCCAAAAATATATCAGCACTCGCAGAACGGTCTAGTTATCTTACATAACACTTGCAAGGAATTGTAAAGAATAAAAACAGGAAAAATAATATTAAGAAATAATCAGAGACATAATTTTTATTTTTCAGTCGTGTGTTTTTCAATGTTATTAACAGTACTTAAAAATGCTAACAAAAACAAGGAATATAATTTCATAACAATAATTGACCTTTAAATAAGGTTTCAGTACTTTAAATATCTACAAATTGAAATGTAAAAGCAAACAAACAAATTGAATAAAAAATACATTTAAATCCATTCGTGTCTTTGTCAACCATGGAAATCGAGTTAGGGATAAAACCAAAAGCCACACAATCGGTTGTAGCTTTTGTACAGAGCATAAACCGAAATGAGCTAAAGATGCTGAAACATCTTCTGTTTAACAGCAAAACAATCGCATTGAAAATATTAATTAGAGATTGCTTTGAGTTTTTGTAAATTACTTTAAGCTGCAACATTCTTCAGCATTTTAATAAATTCAATATAAATGTTTATATATTGAGTCATGAAATGAAAACCTGACAAAATTACTGGAAAATATAGATATACGGACAACTACTTTTATATTTTTGATGCCAGTGAATACGAATATCTTGAGAAATTTGATCACTAATATGTATATCTAGGTTGAAGGTTATAAAACTGAGCATGGAAACCAGTCTCAAATCTCAAGCAATCAGATGCTTGAGATTTGAGACTGGTTTCCGTGCTCAGTTTTATAACCTTAGGCCCTGGAGAAGTCGGTTCAGTATCTCTCGGTTTTTAAAAAAAAGAAAAGAAGAAAAAATCTGTGGTTGTGGAAAAATAAGCGTCTGATTTCGTTCTATTTTTAATTAAAAGAGAGATAATTTGCAAAAATGAATATTTGATTGTATCTAATTTCTTTGCAATAGCGGACTTTACCGCGTTTTTCCTTTTGTACATGCCTTAAACTTTAAATTTGACAGTCAAATAATCTGTTTGAGATTTTAATGTTAAAACGTTTACAATCTGGTCATTTTTAGGGGAAAGAGTAGATAACATTGACCTAAGAGAAAAAATAAAAACATTCATCGCTTTATCAAATGTTCATATATGTGCAAACACCACAAATGAAATGAAGGATAAAATAAAGCACCACTGAACAAAATGTATTAATTTAAAAAATGGTATTTTTTAAATTTTTCGCTCAGTATATTTTTAATATAAAATAAAACCTTCTTTATTTTCAGCTCTATGGAAAAGGGGTGAATGTGTGTTTCAGGATTGGAATGATTTTGCTATCGAATGCCCTGTTCCTCAGTGGATCCCGATCTTTTAATAGTAACAACCGTTCAACTCCTCTCGTCACCAGCAAACTTTACCTTCCAAACACCAGACCAGGGACACCTGACACAAGCGAGTCAAACTACACTCAGTATTTCGGTATTGATCATGTTCCACACCCCAGTGACTGGATGTGTGAGTCGGTTAACCATTGGCTAGATTTAGGACCAGTTTACTTTCCCAGATTTGTAAAGCAGAGTATTTGTACCTCTAACCATTGCTACGGTGGCTACTACAACTGCTTGCCCCAGTATTATCAGTTGAGGGTTTTGAGACTTAGAGAAAATGAAATGTCAGAGGAAGAAATATCACTTCCACCACAGCTCCGACATGACTGGATGTTTGATAACGTTGAGGTTTCTGTCGGTTGCGCATGCAGTAGTTGATTGGACTCGTTGACTGAAATATCAACACAACTTATTTATCACTCAAGTAGACATTAAGGATTATTGACATAAACAATAATTTACGATTTTAATGTCTCAATTTAAAGTGACATGGGATTGACTTAATTTCATGCTTTCAAATTTTATTCACTGAAAAAAGAAAGTGTTTTAGAACACTCTTTCCTATGAGTGATAAAATTGACCGTTTTTTCCCCTAAAAGAGCTATACATATATATTTAAGAGCAGGAAATGCATTTTAAAGTAATTAATTTGTCTCCCTATGCAAAGAACTGGTAACCAGGTTTGTACGCGAAATAATGCACAGGCGATTCTGTACGTTTTTATCTCGGCTTCACATGTCATGACAGTTTTACTTTTCCGCTCTGTTTATTGACAATAAACACAACTTTTCTTTTTCTCTTACCACACGCCTGTAACATTATTCCCATAAGCATGTGTTTACGTAATAATTATTAATACAATACAATTTGACATGATCAATGAAGTGTTGTTTTATTAATCTAGAATAATGTATTAGCATTTTAATTAACATGTGCGCATTTTGTTGTGTTTGGCGTCTACGAACTGATTTGAGTAGTCTAACGCTGTGTAAAACTGTCTTCTTTAAAAACAATTGCTGTTATACCCCGCCAGTTGGAGCCTTCCTGTAACCAGATAACTATTCCGATGTCTCGCCTCTCATCAGGTTATGGGAACTTGCACTGAATTTGCCTTTCTCTATCTGTTGTTGATCCTTAATTCGCTTACATTATGTAAGAGACTGTAAGAAACTACAACTCTGTGAGGAGATTATTAATTTGCTAGATTTATGTAACAGTGACAGCTTGATTTATGATAAACTGGAATAACTTCAACATATGAGTGGTGACAAAACATATAGTTGATTATTGGATTTCAAAATTCTTTCATGAATCATGTTAAATGTTTTTTTCGTTAATAAGCTTGCTCTATTTATTTATTTATTTATTTTTATTGTTGTACAATCCATGAAAAAAGTCTCAGTATGCGAATACTCATACAAAATAAAATAATTGTTGTTTTTTAAATACTATTTCCAAACATTATTTGGGCTTAGACGCTCCTTTACTCATTCCCTCATTGCAAAACCAATTTCTTACCCTATATGTGGAATAATGAATATTGCAGAAGAATCTCACCGCTTGTAGAAGTCAACCTGCCACTAAGAGATCAAACTTTCCTATACATCCTTTTGATTGTATGAGTTGCTAAATGTATAAGTTGTAAATAAAGTATTACAATTTATATTTCAATCTCAGTTCTCTAATTATCTGGTTTTTTTTCCATAATTGAAATTAATTGATTGTAATTGCACATTTGTTGATTTTCTCTGTATATTCTAGTAAGGAACAAAATGATTGCGTAATAATTTTATAAAATGCTGTTGTTCATCAGTAGACTAGCAGTATGTAAAATCTTTTTGTAAAATCTGAAATAAAATGCTGCAAAGTCAGAGTAACTTTTTGTTGTGTTGATCTATATTTTCTGAAATAAGAATAAGAAATTATGGTGCCACATTATGGCCTTTATTGAACAAATTTATTTAATTTATTGCTTCAAAATAAATAAGTGTGTGAATTGTTTATGAATTTTGCATGTGAGTGTGGATTGATTTTGTATCTCGGTGTATGTATTTACCATATATTCTACTGTAAACGGCCAAAGTCATGTTAACAGATCTTCCAATAAACTTGAAACTCGAAACTTGTTTATCATTAATAAAATATTTAATACCGTGAATTCGTAATGAATGAATATTGAAAATTGTGATTATTTTTCTACAAATTAGTTAGCGCCATCATTTGAGACCGTAAGGTTTGTTAAGATATTGTTTTATATTTAGCGGCATTAAAGGTTTATTTGAAAAAAATCTCTGCTTCTGTTTAAAGAAACCTGTACTAAGTAAAATGCCAGGAAATTCGCTTGTTGTATTTGTATGCCCTCCCCCCCCCCCCCTCCCCCCACAAAGGAAGGCAGGTAGTAATCGCACCGTCCGTCCGTATTTCTGTCAGTCCGAAATGTCAGTCAGGCAAAATCTTGTCCTCGCTTCATCTCCAAAATCGCTTAAAACGTAACAGGAATGTTTGTCACCAAGCTTCTTAGTGCATATCTTCGGGAGTTTTCGCTTAGGTTATTTTTGCCAGAGTTACGGACCCTTAGTCATTTTTTCCTATAACTTCTATATACAAATCTTGTCCACGCTTCATCTCCAAAACCTCTTTGCAGATTTCATTAATTCACAGAAAAGTTTGTCAGCAAGCCTAGATGTGCATCAGGAGTTTCCGCTTGGATTATTTTTGGCCGAGTTATGGACCCTTAGTCATATTTACTATAACTTCAATATTAAAAACTTGTCAACACTCCATCTTCAAAACCCTTTGATTTCATTGAAATTTCTCAGGAGTGTTTGTGACTTAGTTTAGTTGTACATATCTTCAGGATTTTCCGATTGGATAACTTTTGGCAGAGTTATTGTCCCTTATTCATTTGGTTTGCTTGACTTCTATAATATTAAGTGAGGGATTTACTTCAAACTTCAAATATGTGTTCCTTATCATCACTCACAGTATTCCTTATCATCACCCCATCATATGTGGTAAGGTCCATAACTATAATAATCATATTTTTCATGATAATCTGCCCTTTAATCATAAAATTTTCCTTTAAAGTTGTAATATTTTACTATTACTCGTTTATTAGTCGAGATATTTACTACAGACTTTAAACAAATGATCCTTTTCATCTTTTACATTATATGCAGTATCTCTTCCACAGGCATATTTTTATTACATTTGTATGTCAATTTGTTATAAAAGCTACATTTCGGGGCATATGTCAAATTTCAGTGACAGCTCGCTCTTACTAATAAGATGCACACAATATCTAAGGAATCAGTAACCTATACTAAATAGTATGCAAGATAATTTTTTTTTCTAGCTGGATTTTTCTGACAAGAAAGATGCACAAAAAGATATAATTTCCGATGTAAGATTTCGCAAAAACTATTTCTTTTCTGAATTTACTACATTATAAAATATATAAAACGATGTGCACAATTTTCCTTTCTCGAGACTGTTTTAAATTCTTACAGAAGCAATTACTTTCAGACAGAAATAATGATTAATTCACTCCGGGTTTTACCAATATTATCAAATAAAACAATATGCTCTGTAGGCCGTAATAGTGCTAAAGCCATTTAGACATAGGTAGATCAGAATTAACTTCATAAGTCAGGGTCTCGGCCCATAAACATTTACAATTCAGTTTTAAAGATGTTCACCTGGAAACTCGGATTAAAGAAACATGAGTTTCATATAGTAGAATAACCATGAAAGATTAAATAGATGAAAAGGTAATTTTAAAGACATCAAACACGAAAAATATTTTGCAGACTCGGACTGCTTGAGCCTGTTCATGGGCAGTATCATTATTCCCCAGGTTGAGTGCATCTCAATATTTACACAAGCAAACAGTAAGTAATTAATTTTATCAATCCAAATTGATGGTTTGCATAAGTCGCTCAGCCTTTAATGCGGTATGTTTTCAGATTATTTCCGATTTTCTGACAATCTCCTTATACCGAAATATAATTAACAAAACTTGCATCATCATTTCATCTATTCAGTTGGTTGTCAGAGATCAGAAGAATGCAAATGTTTAGGTGATTTGATTCGGTCGATTTGTTATATTTAGAAAAATAATCAAAATGATACATTTATGATCTATCCGAATAAAAATTAGAGATCTTTAACATATACTTTCAGCGGCTTAATGTTCCCAGATTAGTAAATAATGAGTTTGCCCTAAACGAGAAAACAACATGGAGGTATTCAACAGAATACGATTTCAACAGCGGTACTAAGAATATAAATCCTGCATATCACAGGGAGCACCAACGTCAGCTATTATTAAATTGCATAAGGTAAATCATAGGGGTGATTGAACAATATTCCATGCTTTACTGACCGGGGCATCTATTTAAATCACCTACGTAAACAGGCCGTTAAATGGAAACAAAAGTAGATTTAGGAGTACTATGAACAAACATAAGAATCGTGCTAAATGACCTTCCAATTGCGTAACAGATTTTCATGAAATTTTACTTTCTTCAGACGGCTGTTTGAAAAGAAAAGCTTTCTCAGTAATTGTACGTCCAAATGTATACAATCGCATATCCTCCAAGCTCGCTTATCATCTTTTTACTCCACTCAGCTCAAATGATCTTTGTTTGCAAGACAGTGGCAGGGGTTTGAGAGTTTATGAAGGTTTGACGAGAAATTTTGTAAAATAATCTGGAAGCTTGATTGGTTACTTTTATTCTTTTCATCGTGTTCTTGCTGACTTGCCTACTGTGGTATTAGGTTTGAATAAGGTCTCAACCAGTGTTTATATTACTGTTTTATTTATTTTACATTCCACACATAAAAATAACTTAAAACAATTTTACTTTGAATGTAACAATTCCTTTAATTAAAAAAGAGTAACTAGAAAGACTTTATCATACATTGGTATATTTGTTACAAATATTACAAATCTTACACCGGTATGAAGTCTATACAACGAAGATCTCAGTCATAAAAGAGCTTTTTCGTGTCTAAAACGTAAGTTTAAAATTATCCTAGCATCAACCCTGAATCAACTCTGAATAGCAAAATCGAAAAAGCATTGCTATCTTGATTGGTGCTTCGGTGTTCTCTTACCAAGACGACCTGTACATATTTGTTTATTTGAAATGATATTGCCTCTACCCGGGAGCGAACCCCTACCGTCACGGTGACAGCGCCTAGCCCTGACATGCAACCAATAGAGCTAACCGGGACAACCCCCGAAAGGTTGATCGGAAAGCCCTTATATACGTTATCATCACTGCACGGCATCGTTAATGGGTTATTTTACTGATAACAGTACTGACATTTAAGTAGAGACTTTTAAGGCCGCATCACTGCAAAAATAGCGCTACTGTGAATTTCAAATGATAGTGCCCCTACCTGGGAGCGAACCCGCTAGCGCACTGTCCTGGCGACAGGACCTAGCCCTCAGAATTTTGTTGGTGCAAGTGTAAGGGTGGTGCAGCGTAGAACCTGGTTAAACCCCAGCGATTTTTGTTGTGTTTTACCACTTATTTACCATTCCAAGGCAGTAACCCGTTCTCATTTCTCATTTTCGTTAATTGTTTATGACGTCTATTTTGAAATTGATTATTACATAACCATTCTCTCTTTTCAACTTTTTGGCTGTGTGGGTAGGCTGTGTCTTCAGGATATTACCATTCCTAATAGCTGTTTGAATTTGTTTTCGTGGGCATAACATTTTCTTGTTTTCTGTAAAACTACATTTTCCTTGTTTCGATTGTCTTATGTTTATAAACAAATCTAGGTTTGGTTGGAGTTTTTAATTCGTTGATCGGTCTGTCGACAAAATCTACGAAATGTAGTAACCCAACAAATGTTTTTATTGGCATATTTATCACAACATGCTCTCTTTCCTCTCTTCTTTTTCGCTGCATGGGGAGGCAGTGTTTTGTGAGTGTGGCGATTCCTGATATGAATATTTCACTTTTTTACAGTATTTTAATAAAAAGTGAAATATGCATATCAGGAATGGCCACATCCAGAAGTAACAGCCGCCCTATACAGCCAAAATATTGAGAGGAGAAGAGAGCACGATTATACAATTATCAGTTTCAAATTTAACGCCACAAACGTAAGTGAGAATCTGAGGGGATACCGCCGTGGAACGGTCAGTGGCAAACAATTTGTGGTTTTCTAGGGTTCTTCAACCTCACACTTGTCCCAACAGGTTCTCATATAAAGAAACAAGTAAAATTTGTATTGATAAACAAGAATTCAGCATTTTGTCACGTAGTGTTCGTGTTAAATTCTCTATGAAAGTTCGCGAAAACGAAAACGGCATTGTGAGTCCTGGCAAACACGTTATGTAACTATAATAAAAAGCATTAAATTTCATCCACATAAGCTTATTTATGTCATATAGATAATATTACAAGTTTTTTTTTATAAAAATACTTAAATATAATTTACAGAGCAATTAATTCCATCTGAGACTTCTGACTGCTTTTATTTTTATCAGTTTAAGATATGAAAGCTTATAGCCATAAAGCCGTTTCAAATTGATAAAAGTTCTGTCATAAAATCAAACAATTTTACTTTTGCCGTTTCTACTTTATTAAATTTCTGTCAAAAATCAAACAATTTTACCAATATTGCATTTCATTTTTTCGTTTTCTTAAATTGTGATAGAATTTTTATCACTAGCAGTCAAAGGCGTGCCTCTGTCCGATTTGTAATTAATTTGAATTCACATTTAAAAATTCCATGACTTGAGACTCAATATAAATCTTCCACAGGCAATGTTTGTTTGCAAATTACCATATGATAAATCATGAAAAGCAGATGATACCTGATTTTTTACATTGTCTGCTTCCCATTTAATGCGAATGTACCTTATGTGTTGTAACTAGCCTCAAGTTTTGCCGCCTTTGCGAAAACAGTTTTTGGCAATTCGAAGCGGCGATTCATGTTATAACAGAACTCAAAACTCGCCCGACCGCTTTTAATGTCCCTGATCGGTGCGGGGTCTTTGTCCCTCCGACCGTTCTTGAGTCATTTATCAGGTCTTTGGAGCATATCTTAGTAACCCCTCAAGGGATTTCAACCAAACTTCAAATAAGTATTTGTCTTAATAAGGCGGAGTGTCACGTTCAAAAACTCAGTGCTACATCCATCAAAGGTCAAAATCACACTGAGGGTTTAAAGGTCAAAGGTCAAAATTGTTTCCGGAGCATTAATCAGCTACTTATGAAGTTACATAACATTCTAACAGCCGACGTGTGCAAAAGTTGGAATTAAATAGGATTATCTTTTATGATATATACTTGCCATTATTTAGCGTCATTGTGTAAACCAGCGCAGACCACTAGAACAGTGGGTCTTGATTCCTGGTAATAAGAACTATTTCTTTCAACGAACAATATGAATAATTTAACTATATTTAAGGGCCATTTACAGTCATCATTGCACGTTCGGTAAAATATATCAAAATCTCAAAATGCCATTCAATGAATCTTTGCACAATTTAATTTTATTAATGTGTCTTTATTTCGCATATGTTAAGAGACGTTAGAATAGCAGGGAAAAATAACTAGATCTTAAAATTCTCTTAAATTCCATTTAAATAAATTCACAAAACAAAAACGACAACAATCCATTATTTTAATTGCAGCAAGAGCAATAGAATATTGACTACAATATGTTGTGTCCCTTTGACTTACATATGTAAATATTATGGGATATTTGTAAAAGTGTGTGACTTTGAATTTTCTGGTTGCGTTAATGGGTGACACACATTGATTTCTCTCTCTTGATAAATGAAAGTTCTTCCAAAAGAACGCAACACATTATTGTTATACTCATGGGCATTTAAAATATTTTTTTGTGTTGTTTATTTATGTGAATTTATGTAAATAGAATTTTAGAGAATGTTATATCTAGTTTTTTTCCTCTACTTTTTATGATGATTTTACCAGTACGTTTTCTAAAAAATACATATAAAAACACTGGTGCATTTAAAGATCATCATAAGAGAAAATGTTGGATTATTTGTCAAGTGATTGAATGAGTAATTTTCGTAATGATATTTACACAACATAGCTAATAGAATACCTAAGCTGGAAAAATATGGTTTACTTTGCCGTTGGCGTTCTTGGATAACAAAAAAACATATTAATTTTGTTCGTAGAGCACTGAAAAGTATTAAACTGTGTTCAACATATTTCTTTATTTGTTACTTTAATGTTACAAAAATTACTTTTTTTTTCTAAGATTTCACCAAAAGGGACATAACAAATGCGACTTTCTTATACAACCTGAATTTGGGATTTATTTCTCCAAGCATCACGGGTCCTTACTCAGTTTTGAACACTTCAGGACGCTCAATTTCTCAAAAAATAATGTATCGAATTATCCATGATCATAGACTGGTTTTCATAAATTAAATAGACCGCAACACATTACAAACAAAGTGTTACAATGATTCTGTTAATGCGGGATATTTTCCGTTAGCTCTGACGTTCTAAATTGGACAGTTTTGAATTGTAGTGACATCGTCGGCTGTCATTTAATAAAAATGAATACAAATATTGTTAATGGAAGGTGGAAGATTTCGAATGTCTAGACTTATATCATCTTCTGTAGAATTAAAGAGAACATAATTATTTACTTATTCAATAATTCTCTACCGCCAACTTTTCATCAACGCTTTCTTAAAGGTAAAGATCAATAAAATCTTTACGCAATGAATATGCTTTATGACCTCATTAAGAAGAGTCCATGTTATGCATAAACGTCTTAAAATCTATTCGTTTTAGTGTAAATGTTATGGTATCAAATTTAATGGGATTAGAATCATGTTTTGGTCGAACATATGACTTTGTGTACAAAGATCTGACAAATACCAGTAATTTAATTATTAACGATATAGCAAATTACATACTTGACTGTCCTTTAAAATATACTTTTCATTTTCATTTATGTTTTAATCATAGATGTTTTCATTTACGTTCTTTAAAGGTCGCTAAGCACGATGCGTATGTGCTATGTTAATAGTACTTCTAAAATTGCTTTTGTTTAAATAATAAGGTCTTTTTATAGATGGACGGTTTATCCCAGCCAAATACATTTGGATATTGTTCAATTACCACAAGGATATACTTCCTGCCATTTAAAATTTGCTTTTGGCGTTGTCTGTGATATGCAGAATTAATATTCTCAGATCTCCCTGTCCAAAATGTTTCCCATTGTTTTCTTGTTTATGACAAGCTAATTGTTTTATTTGGTGACCAGACGCCGCCTTACATGAAATGATATTAATCTGAAAATACCACAATGAAGTGTCCATGTTCTTCGCAATATGCATTCTATCTTAGATGGATCAAAATTGTACTGTTTATTGGTTTAAATATTGAGTTGCGCTAAACCCGGGGCTAGGCGGCGTGGGCAGTAACATACATTTTATTACTGTTCATGAACAGGCTCAGTCAACCCGAGTCTGCAATAATTTCTTATTTGTCATCTTCGGTGGTTTTTAAAGTTCCCTTTTCATTTATTACCGTTCAGTATTTTTCTATAAAAGAAGCGATTTGTCCAAAGCGAATCATGCTTACATGAGCTATTGGCATAAAATACTGTAAAAATAAACGGAATAGAGTTTTCAAAAGTTTTTTTTAAAACAACAGGTCACCTCACCCTTGTCTAGAATTTTCAAAGGGGTCATGGTCAAAACTTGTTAGTTAGTTGTTGTAATCAATGGTCTTTTCCATTTAACATCATTATAAATTTCCAAGAGTTAAGTTTTAAAGTGGTATTCTATATTTGAAACGCAATTAACACTATAATTTCTGAGGTGTGTGAAGTTGGCAATGAGTAATGAGAAGGGAATTGGATATTCAATATCCAGCTGAAATTGAATCCACTGCCAGCAGTGAGTTGGGTATTCGCTTTACACACACAGCGAATACCCTAATGAGATCGAATCCACAGCCAGCTGTGAGTTGGGTATTCGTTCTACACTGACAGCGAATACCTTAATGAGATCGAATCCACTGCCAGCAGTGAGTTAGGTATTCGCTTTACACACACAGCGAATACCCTAATGAGATCGAATCCACAGCAAGCTGTGAGTTGGGTATTCGTTCTACACTGACAGCGAATACCCTAATGAGATCGAATCCACTGCCAGCAGTGAGGTGGGTATTCGCTTTACCCACACAGCGAATACCTTAATGAGATCGATTCCACAGCCAGCTGTGAGTTGGGTATTCGTTCTACACTGACAACGAATACCCTAATGAGATCGAATCCACAGCCAGCAGTGAGTTGGGTATTCGCTTCACACACACAGCGCATACCCTAATGAGATCGAATCAACAGCCAGCAGTGAGTTGGGTATTCGCTTGACACAAACAGCGAACTCTCTAATGAGATCGAATCCACTGCCAGCTGTGAGTTGGGTATTCGCTTTACACAAACATCGAATACCCTAATGAGATCGAATCCACAGCCAACCGTGAGTTGGGAATTCGTTCTACACTGACAGCGAATACCCTAATGAGATCGAATCCACAGCCAGCTGTGAGTTGGGTATTCGTTCTACAATGACAGCGAATACCCTAATGAGATCGAATCCACTGCCAGCAGTGAGTTGGGTATTCGCTTTACACATTCAGCGAATACCCTAATGAGATCGAATCCACAGCCAGCAGTGAGTTGGGTATTCGTTCTACACTGACAGCGAATACCCTAATGAGATCGAATCCACAGCCAGCTGTAAGTTGGGTATTCGCTTTACACATTCAGCGAATACCCTAATGAGATCGAATCCACAGCCAGCTGTGAGTTGGGTATTCGTTCTACACTGACAGCGAATACCCTAATGAGAACGAATCCACTGCCAGCAGTGAGTTGGGTATTCGCTTTACACATTCAGCGAATACCCTGCAGAGATCGAATCCACAGCCAGCTGTGAGTTGGGTATTCGCTTTACACTGACAGTGAATACCCTAATGAGATCGAATACACTGCCAACTGTGAGTTGGGTATTCGCTTTACACGCACAGCGAATACCCTAATGAGATCGAATCCAATTCCAGCAGGGAGTTGGGTATCAGCTTTACACAAACAGCGAATACCCTAATGAGATCGAATCCACAGCCAGCTGTGAGTTGGGTATTCGTTCTACAATGACAGCGAATATCCTAATGAGATCGAATCCACAGCCAGCTGTGAGTTAGGTATTCGTTCTATAATGACAATGAATACCCTAATGAGATCGAATCCACAGCCAGCTGTGAGTTGGGTATTCGTTCTACACTGACAGCGAATACCCTAATGAGAACGAATCCACTGCCAGCAGTGAGTTGGGTATTCGCTTTACACATTCAGCGAATACCCTGTTGAGATCGAATCCACAGCCAGCTGTGAGTTGGGTATTCGCTTTACACTGACAGTGAATACCCTAATAAAATCGAATACACTGCCAACTGTGAGTTGGGTATTCGCTTTACACGCACAGCGAATACCCTAATGAGATCGAATCCAATTCCAGCAGGGAGTTGGGTATTAACTTTACACAAACAGCGAATACCCTAATGAGATCGAATCCACAGCCAGCTGTGAGTTGGGTATTCGTTCTACAATGACAGCGAATATCCTAATGAGATCGAATCCACAGCCAGCTGTGAGTTGGGTATTCGTTCTACACTGACAGCGAATACCCTAATGAGATCGAATCTACAGCCAGCAGTGAGTTGGGTATTCGTTCAACAATGACGGCGAATACCCTAATGAGATCGAATCCACTATCAGCAGTGAGTTGGGTATTCGCTTTACACATTCAGCGAATACCCTAATGAGATCGAATTCACAGCCAGCAGTGAGTTGGGTATTCGCTTTTCACAAACAGCGAATAACCTAATGAGATCGAATCCACTGCCAGCTGTGAGTTGGGTATTCGCTTTACACATTCAGCGAATACCCTAATGAGATCGAATCCACAGCCAGCAGTGAGTTGGGTATTCGCTTTGCACTGACAGCGAATACCCTAATGAGAACGAATCCACTGCCAGCAGTGAGTTGGGTATTCGCTTGACACATTCAGCAAAACCCTGTTGAGATCGAATCCACAGCCAGCTGTGAGTTGGGTATTCGCTTTTCACTGACAATGAATACCCTAATGAGATCAAATACACTGCCAGCTGTGAGTTGGGTATTCGCTTTACACGCACAGCGAATACCCTAATGAGATCGAATCCACTGCCAGCAGGGAGTTGGGTATTCGCTTTACACAAACAGCGAATACCCTTATGAGATCGAATCCACAGCCAGCTGTGAGTTGGGTATTCGTTCTACACTGAAAGCGAATACCCTAATGAGATCGAATACACAGCAAGCTGTGAGTTGGGTATTCGTTCTACAATGACAGCGAATATCCTTATTAGATCGAATCCACAGCCAGCTGTGAGTTGGGTATTCGTTCTACACTGAGAGCGAATACCCTAATGAGATCGAATCCACTGCCAGCGGCGAGTTGGGTATTCGCTTTACACAAACAGCGAATACCCTAATGAAATTGAATCCACAGCCATCTGTGAGTTGGATATTCGTTCTTCACTGACAGCGAATACCCTAATGAGATCGAATCCACAGCCAGCTGTAAGTTGGGTATTCGTTCTACAATGACAGCGAATACCCTAATGAGATCGAATCCACTGCCAGCAGTGAGTTGGGTATTCGCTTTACACATTCAGCGAATACCCTAATGAGATCGAATCCACAGCCAGCTGTGAGTTGGGTATTCGTTCTACAATGACAGCGAATACCCTAATGAGATCGAATCCACTACCAGCAGTGAGTTGGGTATTCGCTTTACACATTCAGCGAATACCCTAATGAGATCGAATCCACTGCCAGCAGTGAGTTGGGTATTCGCTTTACACATTTAGCGAATAACCTAATGAGATCGAATCCACAGCCAGCTGTGAGTTGGGTATTCGTTCTACACTGACAGCGAATACCCTTATGAGATCGAATCCACTGCCAGCAGTGAGTTGGGTTTTTGCTTTACACAAACAGCGAATACCCGAATGAGATCGAATCCACTGCCAGCTGTTATTTGGGTATTCGTTCTACACTGACAGCGAATACCCTAATGAGATCAAATCCACAGCCAGCTGTGAGTTGGGTATTCGTTCTACACTGACAGCGAATACCCTAATGAGATCGAATCCACTGCCAGCAGTGAGTTGGGTATTCGCTTTACACAAACACCGAATACACTATGGAAGTGGTCCGGAATAAACTATGAGAGGGTGATCGGGATCTGCCATTTTTTATGATGTAGTGTATTTTCACGTCAATTCTTTATTTACTTACTGTTATTTTTAGTAACTTATTTGTACCTTTACTCCGAATGGAAGTGACTGTTTTGTTTAACCATTTTGAATAAATATCTTGCAGTTGCTTAAGAAAGCAGAATTTAACTTTGAAAATTCTTGGTTAAATTTTGGTGACCGGAAATTATTTAGACTTATTTTTTGGGACTCTGGAAGTTATTTCCAGGCGATAACCGGTAGTGATCCGGAATAGACCATGTTGGGGTGATCCGCAACTACCCATTTTTAGTATTTTTATTGAAATAAACGCAATGAGCAGCATTGCAGTGTGTTTGTTCAGTGAGTAGTGTATTCGCTCATAACTCACAGCCAATACCGTAATGTGACCGAATCCACTGCCAGCAGTGAGTTTCTTATTCAATTTACACAAAAGGGGAATACCAAAATGATATCAAATCCACTGCCATTAGTGACTTGGGTATTCGTTCTACACTGACAGCGAATACCCTAAGGAGATCGAACCCACTGCCAGCGGTGAGTTGGATATTCGCTTTAAACAAGCAGCGAATACCCTAATGAGATCGAATCCACTGCCAGCAATGAGTTGGGTATTCGCTGCAAACAAACAGCGAATACCCTAATGAGATCGAATCCACTGCCAACAGTGAGTTGGGTATTCGCTTTACACGCACAGCGAATACCGTAATGAGATCGAATCCACTGCCAGCTGTGAGTTGGGTATTCGTTTTACACAAACAGCGAATACCCTGATGAGATCGAATCCACTGCCAGCAGTGAGTTGGATATTCGCTGTACACAAACAGCGAATACCCTTATAAGATCGAATCCACTGCCAGCTGTGAGTTGGGTATTTGCATTATACAAACACCGAATACTGTAATGAGATTGAATCCACTGCCAGGAGTGAGTTGGGTATTCGTTTTACACAAACAGCGAATACCCTTATGAGATCGAATCCACTGCCAGCAGTGATTTTGGTATTCGCTCTACACAAACAGAATGAGATCGAATTTACTGCAATCATTGTGTTGGATATTCGGTCTACACGTACCTATTGAGGATAGTCCGGAATACACTATGACAGTGTGATCTGTAATTCATGTAGTCCGAGTTCCCAATATTGGTGATCTGAAGTACTATTTAAGACATATGCTTGTTGAGTTGGAGCGGAATACACGATCTTGTCAGATCCGGAATATTTCATGTTGGGATGATCTGACAAATACCTTTTTGAGGATATTACCACGTTCAGGTGATCGGGTAAACATAATAATGCGAAATCCGTAAATCTTAATTGATTAAGTTTCAATAGATTATGTTCGGATGATCCGGATTAGGTCATTGTTACATTTGTTGTTTTTTTTCAATTTGTTTTTTAATCACAGGTCAAACAGCAGTATATTGGAACATATCGAGAGAACTGGAGAAAACTTGCTTTTATTATATAGAATACATATCATCAAGACACCGCAGCAATAGAGCGGACAGTATAATAAGGACGGCAGCGAGATGTTAAAAAAGAAACTAACAACTCAGTGACTCCTCAACTTAGTGACTAAATTTGATTTCTTATTGTAAGCTAGAATAACTGCTTACTGTGCCAACTTCGTGACTTAGTGTTTCTTACTTTGTGACTATTTTATAACTCTTTGTTAACTTTGTGTTTTTATTACTTCACACTAAATATTATTGCGAGACTTACAACGGAATAGATATTATTTACTTAAGATCTACCACTAAACACATTACATCCAGCCGACGACATAACTCGCTATATATTAACATGCTTATCAGGAATTGCCACACCCAGAAAGCACAGCCTCCCCAGCAGCTGTAAAGTAGAGAGGAAAAGAGAGCATGGGTTTTGCAAATAATCAATTTTACATGTGACACCACTGTCAAGTAAAAACGAACAGTTATCACATTCAAACTGTCAGTGGCAAAAACAATATTTTCACTGGGTGTTTAAACTAGGTTTTAGAGTGCACTAAACTTACACTTGCCCCAACAGGTTCTCATGTACAAACTAGTGCAAGTTGTCTTGGTGAATTAGCTCCAACCCACCCATCGACCCAACAATGCTACGTGAAAAAGCACACAAAGATATAAAACTTAATGATATGGTAATGATATTGTGAAAGAGGAAAGGTAGGTATTCGGTGATTTTACTAAGACCAGAACTCTTGGAGTGAAATCAGCAAAAGCACGGTGACAATGAAAAGAAAAAGATAAAGGTTTTTGATTCTTTGACACGATTTCTCTATAAACCTTCATGAACTCTTTAAGCTCTACCGGCGTCATACTAACGAATAGGTAAGCAAAACGATCAACTTTAAATTGGTTTATCACCAAGCTTTAGAATATCAGTAAGTAACCCTGTTCTTTTATGAATTTACAGATGGTTTTAAGAGAAAGGCGAAAAGCGAACACACGAAAAATTTCGTTATTTTGACCCGCCGATACGAACTTATAAACCATACAATTTTCTGTCTTCATGTATTCGCCTTCCTGTTATATGCGGTTCTACTTACTTACGAAATGGTCTAACTATTTATCTAATTTAAATGTAACCCATTTTATGATTTGTTATGATTCAAGATAGTTGTGAAAATATATGGTTTTGTTGAATATAATTATAATTAAATGTTTATGTTTAGAAACGTATTCGCAGGTTAACGGTGGGCAAATATGCGATAGGACGAAATAGCACATATCTGTCTGTCTGTCCGTCCATCCGTCTGAAACTGACAAGACATAGACACTTTCGCATCGAAGACCGAGACTATTAGTGGAAAAAAAGATTAAAAGTTAAAAAGCGATATACAGGGGTGTTATGTTAAAGGGATTAAAATTAAAGTATGCAGAGCTATGTGATTTGTGTTTTTCAGCAGATAGCTGCATTGAACTGCTCAATGGTCGGAAGCGAGAGGGATATCAGAGGGAAGGGCAATCCAGTATGTTCTGTTCTTGGGAAAAGGGAGTTGTAATAGTCAGTGGCGTAGCTACTATTAGGCCATGTTGTCCCGGGCCTACAAGTTGGACAAGAAAATTACATTTTCAATGTCCCAATAAATACAATAAAAACAGGAAGGGTGGGGATGGTAGCGGGTTTAAGCCGTTTGGTCAAATCAAGTGTGTCTTTGGCGTTGATTTGCCTTCTGGGAAAAATGATTACTTTCTTTGCGCAGATGTAAATACAGGCCTATGTTCCAATTCTCTGTGCTGTAACGCTTTATTTATTACACAGAATAGCATGTTGAACGATAACATATGGCCCCCTTCATGATGACACTACGTCACAGCGCTTTATCGTTCAATTCGTGGTAGTTTTAAGCCGACAGTCAGTTTTTCAAAATGTCTATCAAATTCATAGTTTAATTTTTTTTCGCTTTGACAATTTTCATTGAAAATACTATGGAACGCGCATTTCGCTATTTTTAATCTCCATGTGTTTCCGGCTTCTGGGGACGGGGATGCAACATTTGGAAATGGAACATTTTACATTTTGTTTGGGCTTACAACATAAAAAAAACTGGCTACGTACCTGGCTGTACTTGCTGTTATTAACCTCTAGAATCATGGTGGGTGTTACGATAGTGACGGGAAGGGAAGTTAAGACGCCTTCAGTTGGAAAAGCAGCGTGTTAATTCGCGATTTTATACATTAAGGGACAGGAAATGATTTTTTCCTTTTTGGTTGTTCTATTTACGTGAGTATCCCATGTCTGGTCATCTGATATGTCCACAACAAGGTATTTGGCAGAGCTAACTGACTCTAGAAGGACCCATGGAGATAGAACTGGGTAGATATGTGATGTTTCCATCTATTTACATGGATAACCTGACATTTGGAAGTGTTAAATTCTATGTCCCACTCCAATTCCCACTTTTCAAGAGTCTTAAAGTTATTTTAAAAAGTCTCGAATTGTCTTGATGAGGTAAGAGAAAGGTAAATTGCAATATCTTCTGAGAAAAGATGAACGAGAATCAATCTTGAGAGGTATTGAAGATGTAAAGTTAGCGGCCTAGCGGCATGGCGTGTAAAGTAAGCGGCCTAGCGGCCTGGCGGCGTGAAGTTAGCGGCCTGGCGGCCTAAACTTAGTATTTATCATAATTTATGTTTATCTTAAAACGTCTTGAAATCGATTTTTCAGCAGGTAATGCACATTTCAGGGGTGAATAAGCAAAATATCAACAAGAACTAGCTTTGCTTTTTTTTAAGTTTTCGAAGCCTGGCGGCCTTCTTGATTCTAAGAAATTCGATTCTGCGTAATGTTTGACGATAGAACAAATCCATATTCTGCATATAACTGCAATTACGGAGGTTCGGATCTGTACAGTCTTCTAAGCTGGTCAAACAATCTATAAATGGTTGGAATCAGAATTTAAACCCTCGCAAACATATATGTTTACATTTAAGATATGTCCCTCTTTTAATGAAATAAATATCAGAAACCGAGACCAGCCTCGGATTGGTGCCTTACCTCTTTCGCTTTAACCTGGATTGCTTTGTTGCGGTCTCTTCTGGTATGTAGAATAATTTTCAGATCTCTTTTATTGCGAGTTAAATGGTATATAAAACATGAAAACTGTTCATCAACTGGCGGAGATTTAGGACGACGTAATGTTTACTTATACAAAGAATGCCACATTCTGCATATACTCGCAATTACGGAGGCTCGGATCTGTACAGTCTTCAAAGCTGGCCAAACAATCCATACATGGTTGGAGCCGGAATTTAAACCTTCGAAAATATGTATGTTTACCTTTACGATATGTCCAACTTTTAAAGAAAAAAGATACCAGAAACCGAGACCAACCTCGGATTAAAGCCCTCCTTCTTTCGCTTAAACCTGGATTGCTTTGGTGCGATCTCTTCCGGCATGCTAAATAATTTTAAGATCTCGTTCTTGCGATTAAAATGGTATATAAAACATAAAAACTGTTCATAAAATGGTGGAGATTTAGGACGACGTAACGTTTAACAATAGAACAAATCCATATTCTGCACATTATCGCAATTACGGAGGCACGGATCTGTACAGTCTTCTAAGCTGGCCAAACAATCTATATATGGTTGAAACCAGAATTTAAACCCTCACAAACATGTATGTTTACCGTTACGTTATGTCACTCCATAAAATAAATATCAGAAACCGAGACCAGCCTCGGATTCGAGTCCTACTTCTTTCGCTTTAACCTGGTTTGAATTAGTGCGGTCTCTTCAGTCCTGTAGAATTATTTTCAGATTTCTTTATTGCGAGTAAATTGGTATATAAAACATGAAAACTGTTCATGAAATGGCGGAGATTTAGGACGACGTAATGTTTACCCAGAGAAAAAATGCCATATTCTGCATATAATCGCAATTACGGAGGCTCGGATCTGGACAGTTTTCTAAACTAGCCAAACAATCCATACATGGTTGGAACCGGAATTTAAACCTTCAAAAATATGTATGTTTATCTTTACGATATGTCCCTATTTTAAAGAAAAAATATATCAGAAACCGAGACCAACCTCGGATTAAAACCCGCCTTCTTTCGCTTTAACCTGGATTGCTTTGGTGCGATCTCTTCCGGCATGCTAAATAATTTTAAGATCTTGTTCTTGCGATTAAAATGGTATATAAAACATAAAAACTGTTCATAAAATGGTGGAGATTTAGGACGACGTAACTTTTATCAATATAACAAATCCATATTCTGCATATAATCGCAATTACGGAGGCTCGGATCTGTACAGTCTTTTTATCTGGCCAAACAATTCATGCATGGTTAGAACCAAAATTTCAGCCCTCGCAAATATGTATGCCTACCATAGTGATCTGTACCTATTTGAAATAAAAGAAAAATCAGAAATCGAGACCAGAATCGGTTTCGAGCCCCACGTTTTTTATTTATTTGCATCGCTTTAGTTAAATTTCCTCAGGCCTGCAGAACAATATTAAGATCTCGTTATTGCGAGTGGAACGGTAAAACATGATAACTGATCATTAAATGGCGGAAATATAGGACGACGTAATGTTAACCAATAACTGGCAGTGGATTCGATCTTATAAGGGTATTCTCTGTTTGTGTAAAGCGAATACCCAACTCACTGCTGGCAGTGGATTCGATTTCATTAGGGTATTCGGTGTCAGTGTAGAACGAATACCAAACTCACAGCTGGCAGTGGATTCGATCTCATTAGGGTATTTGATGTCAGTGTAGAACGAATACCCAACTCACTGATGGCAGTGGATTCGATCTCATTAGGGTATTCGCTGTCAGTGTAGAGCGAATACCCTAATCACCACTGGCAGTGGATTCGATCTCATTAGGGTATTCGCTGTCAGTCTACAACGAATACCCAACTCCCTGCTGGCAGTGGATTCGATCTCATTAGGGTATTCGCTGTCAGTGTAGAACGAATAACCAACTCACAGCTGGCTGTGGATTCGATCTCATTAAGGTATTCGCTGTGTGCGTAAAGAGAATACCCAACTCACTGCTGGCAGTGGATTCGATCTCATTAGGGTATTCGCTGTCAGTGTAGAACGAATACCCAACTCACTGCTGGCAGTGGATTCGATCTCATTAGGGTATTAACTGTCAGTGTAGAAAAAATACCCAACTCACAGCTGGCTGTGGATTCGATCTCATTAGGGTATTCGCTGAATGTGTAAAGCGAATACCCAACTCACTGCTGGCAGTGGATTCGATCTCGTTAGGGTATTCGCTGTCAGTGTAGAACGAATACCCAACTCCCAGCTGGCTGTGGATTCGATCTCATTAGGGTATTCGCTGTATGTGTAGAGCGAATACACAACTCACTAATGGCAGTGGATTTGATCTCATTAGGGTATTCGCTGTCAGTGAAGAACGAATACCCAACTCCCAGCTGTCAGTGGATTCGATCTCATTAGGGTATTCGCTGTCAGTGTAGTACGAATACCCTACACACTAATGGCAGTGGATTTGATCCCATTGTGGTATTCCCCTTTTGTGTAAATTGAATACCCAACTCACTGCTGTCAGTGGATTCGGTCTCATTACGGTATTGGCTGTGAGTTTAAAGCGAATACCTAACTCATTGCCCAAACTCACTGCTGCTCATTGCGTTTAATTCAATAAAAATACTAAAAAATGGGTAGTTCCGGATCACCCCAACATGGTCTATTTCGGATCACTTACGGTTATCGCCTGCATATAACTTCCCGAGTCCAAAAAAATAACTCCTGTTAATTTCCGGTCACTAAAAGTTAACCAACAATTTTCAAAGTAAAATTCGCCCTTCTTAAGCAACAGCAAGATATTCCTTCAAAATGGTTAAAAAAAACAGTCACTTCCGTCGGAGTAAAGGTACAAATTACTCACTAAAAATATGAGTAAGTAAATAAAGAAATGACGTGAAAATAAACAACATAAAAATGGCAGTTCCGGATCACCCCATCACAGTTTATTCCGGACGACTTCTATAAGGTATTTGGTGTTTGTGTAAAGCTAATACCCAACTCGATCTCATTAGGGTATTCGCTGTTTGTGTAAAGCGAATACCCAACTCACCGCTGGAAGTGGATTCGATCTCATTAGGGTATTCGCTGTCAGTGTAGAACGAATACCCAACTCACAGCCAGCTGTGGATTCGATCTCATTAGGGTATTCGCTGTTTGTGTAAAGCGAATACCCAACTCACAGCTGGCAGTGATTCGATCTCATTAGGGTATTCGCTGTCAGTGTAAAGCGAATACCCAACTACAGCTGGCAGTGGATTCGATCTCATTAGGGTATTCGCTGTGCGTGTAAAGCGAATACCCAACTCACAGCTGGCAGTGGATTCGATCTCATTAGGGTATTCGCTGTCAGTGTAGAACGAATACCCAACTCACAGCTGGCTGTGGATTCGATCTCATTAGGGTATTCGCTGAATGTGTAAAGCGAATACCCAACTCACAGCTGGCTGTGGATTCGATCTCATTAGGGTATTCGCTGTTATTCGATCTCATTAGGGTATTCGCTGTTTGTGTAAAGCGAATACCCAACTCACAGCTGGCAGTGGATTCGATCTCATTAGGGTATTCGCTGTGCGTGTAAAGCGAATACCCAACACACCTGGCAGTGGATTCGATCTCATTAGGGTATTCGCTGTCAGTGTAAAGCGAATACCCAACTCACAGCTGGCTGTGGATTCGATCTCATTAGGGTATTCGCTGAATGTGTAAAGCGAATACCCAACTCACTGCTGGCAGTGGATTCGATCTCATTAGGGATATTCGCTGTCAGTGTAAAGCGAATACCCAACCCACAGCTGGCAGTGGATTCGATCTCATTAGGGCATTCGCTGTTTGTTTAAAGCGAATACCCAACTCCATGCTGGCAGTGGATTCGATCTCATTAGGGTATTTGCTGTGCGTGTAAAGCGAATACCCAACTCACAGCTGGCTGTGGATTCGATCTCATTAGGGTATTCGCTGAATGTGTAAAGCGAATACCCAACTCATTGCTGGCTGTGGATTCGAACTCATTAGAGTATTCGCTGAATGTGTGAAGCGAATACCCAACTCACTGCTGGCTGAGGATTCGATCTCATTTGGGTATTCGCTGTCATTGTAGAACGAATACCCAACTCACAGCTGGCTGTGGATTCAATCTCATTTGGGTATTCGCTGTCAGTGTAGAACGAATACCCAACTCATAGCTGGTTGTGGATTCGATCTAATTAGGGTATTAACTGTTTGTGTAAAGCGAATACCCAACTCACAGCTGGCAGTGGATTCGATCTCATTAGGGTATTCGCTGAATGTGTAAAGCGAATACCCAATTCACAGCTGGCTGTGGATTCGATCTCATTAGGGTATTCGCTGAATGTGTTAAGCGAATACCCAACTCACTGCTGGCAGTGGATTCGATCTCGTTAGGGTATTCGCTGTCAGTGTAGAACGAATACCCAACTCACAGCTGGCTGTGGATTCGATCTCATTAGGGTATTTGCTGTGCGTGTAAAGCGAATACCAAACTCACACCTGGCAGTGGATTCGATCTCATTAGGGTATTCGCTGTTTGTGTAAAGCGAATACCCAACTCACAGCTGGCTGTGGATTCGATCTCATTAGGGTATTCGCTGAATGTGTAAAGCGAATACCCAACTCACTGCTGGCTGTGGATTCGAACTCATTAGGGTATTCGCTGAATGTGTGAAGCGAATACCCAACTCACTGCTGGCTGTGGATTCGATCTCATTTGGGTATTCGCTGTCATTGTAGAACGAATACCCAACTCACAGCTGGCTGTAGATTCAGTCTCATTTGGGTATTCGCTGTCAGTGTAGAACGAATACCCAACTCACAGCTGGTTGTGGATTCGATCTAATTAGGGTATTAACTGTTTGTGTAAAGCGAATACCCAACTCACAGCTGGCAGTGGATTCGATCTCATTAGGGTATTCGCTGAATGTGTAAAGCGAATACCCAATTCACAGCTGGCTGTGGATTCGATCTCATTAGGGTATTCGCTGTTAGTGTAAAGCGAATACCCAACTCACAGCTGGCTGTGGATTCGATCTCATTAGGGTATTCGCTGTTTGTTTAAAGCGAATACCCAACTCACTGGTGGCAGTGGATTCGATCTCATTAGGGTATTCGCTGTCAGTGTAGAAGCGAATACCCAACTCACAGCTGGCTGTGGATTCGATCTCATTAGGGTATTCGCTGAATGTGTAAAGCGAATATCCAACTCACTGCTGGCAGTGGATTCGTTCTAATTAGGATATTCGCTGTCAGTGTAAAGCGAATACCCAACTCGCAGCTGGCTGTGGATTCGATCTCATTAGGGCATTCGCTGTTTGTGTAAAGCGAATACCCAACTCCCTGCTGGCAGTGGATTCGATCTCATTAGGGTATTCGCTGTGCGTGTAAAGCGAATACCCGAACTCACAGCTGGCTGTGGATTCGATCTCATTAGGGTATTCGCTGAATGTGTAAAGCGAATACCCAACTAACAGCTGGCTGTGGATTCGATCTCATTAGGGTATTCGCTGTTTGTTTAAAGCGAATACCCAACTCCCTGCTGGCAGTGGATTCGATCTCATTAGGGTATTCGATGTGCGTGTAAAGCGAATACCCAACTCACACTTGGCAGTGGATTCAATCTCATTAGGGTATTCGCTGTCAGTGTTAAGCGAAAACCCAACTCACAGCTGGCTGTGGATTCGATCTCATTAGGGTATTCGCTGTTTGTTTTAAGCGAATACCCAACTCACTGCTGGCAGTGGATTCGTTCTCATTAGGATATTCGCTGTCAGTGTAAAGCGAATACCCAACTCGCAGCTGACAGTGGATTCGATCTCATTAGGGCATTCGCTGTTTGTTTTAAGCGAATACCCAACTCCCTGCTGGCAGTGGATTCGATCTCATTAGGGTTATTCGCTGTCGCGTAAAGCAAATACCGAACTCACAGCTGGCTGTGGATTCGATCTCATTAGGGTATTCGCTGTTTGTGTAAAGCGAATACCAAACTAACAGCTGGCTGTGGATTCGATCTCATTAGGGTATTCGCTGTTTGTGTAAAGCGAATACCCAACTCACTGCTGGCAGTGGATTCGATTTCATTAGGATATTCGCTGTTAGTGTTAAGCGAATACAGAACTCACAGCTGGCTGTGGATTCGATCTCATTAAAGTATTCGCTGAATGTGTGAAGCGAATACCCAACGCACTGCTGGCATTGGATTCGATCTCATAAGGGTATTCGCTGTCATTGTAGAACGAATACCCAACTCACAGCTGGCTGTGGATTCAATCTCATTAGGGTATTCGCTGTCAGTGTAGAACGAATACCCAACTTACAGCTGGCTGTGGATTCGATCTCATTAGGGTATTCGCTGTCTGTGTAAAGCGAATACCCAACTCATAGCTGGCAGTGGATTCGATCTCATTAGGGTATTCGCTGTTTGTGTAAAGCGAATACCCAATTCACAGCTGGCTGTGGATTCGATCTCATTAGGGTATTCGCTGAATGTGTAAAGCGAATACCCAACTCACTGCTGGCAGTGGATTCGATCTCGTTAGGGTATTCGCTGTCATAGTAGAACGAATACCCAACTCACAGCTGGCTGTGGATTCGATCTCATTAGTGTATTCGCTGTCAGTGTAGAACGAATACCCAACTCACAGCTGGCTGTGGATTCGATCTCATTAGGGTATTCGCTGTGTGAAAGCGAATACCCAACTCCCAGCTGGCTGTGGATTCGATCTCATTAGGGTATTCGCTGTCATGTGTAAACGAATACCCAACTCACAGCTGGCAGTGGATTCGATCTCATAAGGGTGTTCGCTGTTTGTGTAAAGCGAATACCCAACTCACAGCTGGCTGTGGATTCGATCTCATTAGGGTATTCGCTGTTTGTGTAAAGCGAATACCCAACTCACTGCTGGCAGTGTATTGGATCTCATTCAGGGTATTCGCTGTTAGTGTAGAACGAATACCCAACTCACAGCTGGCTGTGGATTCGATCTCATTAGGGTATTGGCTGTGTGTGTAAAGCGAATACACAACTCACTGCTGGCAGTGGATTCGATCTCATTAGGTCATTCGCTGTCAGTGTAAAACGAGTACCCAACTCACAGCTGGCTGTGTATTCTATCTCATTAGGGTATTCGCTGTCAGTGTAGAACGAATATCCAACTCACAGCTGGCTGTGAATTCGATCTCATTAGGGTATTCGCTGTTTTGTGTAATGCGAATACCCAACTCACAGCTGGCTGTGGATTCGATCTCATTTGGGTATTCGCTGTTTGTGTAAAGCGAATACCCAACTCCCTGCTGGCAGTGGATTCGATCTCATTAGGGTATTCGCAGTGCGTGTAAAGCGAATACCCAACTCACAGCTGGCTGTGGAATCGATCTCATTAGGGTATTCGCAGAATGTGTAAAGCGAATACCCAACTCACTGCTGGCTGTGGATTCGATCTCATTAGGGTATTCGCAGAATGTGTAAAGCGAATACCCAACTCACTGCTGGCTGTGGATTCGATCTCATTAGGGTATTCGCTGCCAGTGTAGAACGAATATCCAACTCACAGCTCGCTGTGGATTCGATCTCATTAGGGTATTCGCTGTTTGTGTAAAGCGTATACCCAACTCACAGCTGGCAGTGGATTCGATCTCATTAGGGTATTTGCTGTTTGTGTTAAGCGAATACCCGACTCACAGCTGGCTGTGGATTCGATCTCATTAGGGCATTCGCTGAATGTGTAAAGCGAATACCCAACTCACAGCTGGCAGTGGATTCGATCTCATTAGGGTATTCGCTGTCATAGTAGAACGAATACCCAACTCACAGCTGGCTGTGGATTCGATCTCATTAGGGTTTTCGCTGTCAGTGTAGAACGAATACCCAACTCACAGCTGGCTGTGGTTTCGATCTCATTAGGGTATTCGCTGTTTGTGTAAAGCGAATACCCAACTCACAGCTGGCTGTGGATTCGATCTCATTCGTTTCGCTGTTTGTGTAAAGCGAATACCTAACTCCCTGCTGGCAGTGGATTCGATCTCAATAGGTTATTCGCTGTCAGTGTAAAGCGAATACCGAACTCACAGCTGGCTGTGGATTCGATCTCATTAGGGTATTCGCTGAATGTGTGAAGCGAATACCCAACTCACTGCTGGCAGTGGATTCGATTTCATTAGGGTATTCGGCTGTCATTGTCGAACGAATACCCAACTCACAGCTGGCTGTGGATTCGATCTCATTAGGGTATTCGCTGTCAGTGTAGAACGAATATCCAACTCACAGCTCGTTGTGGATATGATCTCATTAGGGTATTCGCTGTTTGTGTAAAGCGTATACCCAACTCACAGCTGGCAGTGGATTTGATCTCATTAGGGTATTCGCTGTTTGTGTAAAGCGAATACCCAACTCATAGCTGGCTGTGGATTCGATCTCATTAGGGCATTCGCTGAATGTGTAAAGCGAATTCCCAACTCCCTGCTGGCAGTGGATTCGATCTCATTAGTGTATTCGCTGTCATGTAGAACGAATACCCAACTCACAGCTGGCTGTGGATTCGATCTCATTCGGGTTTTCGCTGTCAGTGTAGAACGAATACCCAACTCACAGCTGGCTGTGGATTCGATCTCATTAGGGTATTCGCTGTGCGTGTAAAGCGTATACCCAACTCACAGCTGGCAGTGGATTCCATCCAATTAGGGTATTCGCTGTTTGTGTAAAGCGAATACCCAACTCACAGCTGGCTGTGGATTCGATCTCATTAGGGTATTCGCTGAATGTGTAAAGCGAATACCCAACTCACTGCTGGCAGTGGATTCGTTCTCATTAGGATATTCGCTGTCAGTGTAAAGCGAATACAGAACTCACAGCTGGCTGTGGATTTGATCTCATTAGGGTATTCGCTGAATGTGTGAAGCGAATACCCAACTTACTGCTGGCAGTGGATTCGATCTCATTAGGGTATTCGCTGTCAGTGTAGATCGAATACCCAACTCACAGCTGGCTGTGGATTCGATCTCATTTGGGTATTCGCTGTTTGTGTAAAGCGAATACCCAACTCACTGCTGGCAGTGGATTCAATTTCAGCTGGATATTGAATATCCAATTCCCTACTCATTACTCACTGCCAACTTCACACACCTTAATTTCTGTCTGTTTTCTTGCAGTTTTTAGAAGCGTTTCTAAAACTTTATAATGCATCAAAATGACCCAAGGTCAGAATTCAGAGGTTTCAAAAAAAGAAAACTTTCAATTCTTTTTCATCAAAAGGCAAGAATCTGGATCAATTAATATCCCTTTACGAATTAATTCAATCGGAATAGATTGTATACATGTAATTATATAGAGACTATTAACATTCTAGGTTTATCGAACATTGCACACATCGTATGGAATTTTGTTATCTATTAGATTATGCATCGTTCATCAGTAATCAAGGAAGACAGACACAAAGAAGATCGGTGTGTTCTGCTAGCTCAACATTTCTGTGATAAAATCTGTGTTTGGCAGCGAACTTAAAGTGTTATTCTATCCGCGAAGGAATTTCGGTACAATATAAGTGCGAAAGTGTTTAAATGTATATCATAACCAGATAATTTGAAACAAGTTATCTCTATCAAAATATGTTCTTAAAATATTAAGTACTTAATAATCAGTAAAACTAACATTGGATGGCGTGTAACAATCGTTCCTTGCAGTAAGGATTTAGTAACGATTATATATTAAATATTTAAAAATACAAATAAGACTTACAATTATGTACAATTTGTATAAATGTGCTAGTATTAGATCTCTGTAATATGGAATTGATAGTACCTTCGAGAGGGTAGTTAGCCATTTACAATTTTCTTTGTATTAAATTATTTTATCTATGGTTTCTGTTTCAGCTTTGCAATTTTATTGTTCTTTTTATTCTGTGATACATAAAGGACATATTGGTAATTCTAGAGACTTATTTTTAAAATGCAAATACAGAATAGATTTTTTATTATTATTAGAAGTTTTATTTGAATTCAATGAAATAATAACACATTCATCGACCACAAAATGATTAATTAAAAAATAAGTTGCCTTCTTCGGTATCTTGAATAAAAAAGCGATAATACAGTTGAACTGTGACTGTAATAAAAATTTGATAGCTACAAGATATGTTTTATTGAACTATTATTTGATTGTTTATGTGATCAAATCAATCGTTTATCAATTTTCACGAAAAATATACCTGGTCCATATAAAATTTGCTGTATCGATTTGATTTAATGCTTTTCAATTACCAATAATATTTCAATTCAAAATCAATTCATTTAGGAATAATTAACAATTTTGTTAAGTGAGGAATTAAAAGTTATAACACTTTAACACGCTGAATGCATTATGCAGCAATAAACGCTAACTCGAGAAAGAATTTCAAATTCCACAAAGAAATGAAAAATGTTTTAGCAATGTTTAATGGTCATTTGGAATTTTATGTCTGGTGGAAGACCACTTTTATACAAAGGCGTTGTGTAAGGTTCCTGAAATACCAAAATAGTCCAATAGTTTTGCTTGGAGCGATATTCAGGGTTATGTTTGATAACTCTAGCATATCTACCTACTGTTTTCTACGGAAACGTATACTGGCCCACCTCATATTTGAACGAAATAACTGTTGTTTTATTTGCTTTCATTTGTAAAAATCTTAAACATTAAATGTATATTTTCATCAAAGTTGTATTTTGGTAAGATATGCATTTGATGATAATGTCCTGCGTAAATAAGTATATCTGTGTTTCAAATACGTTAAAAGAACATAATGCACAAGTTTTGGGTTATAAATAATGTTCATTTATGATCGTTTTATATTTATGTGCAAAATATCAATCTAATTATTTCCGCCAAAAAAATTTCGTTCAAATTCTCGATATTCGTTTATCATTTTCGAGGGCTTGCAGCAATTGCATGCTGACGCGACGCGATAAATTATGGCGGAAGTATTCAAACTTTGGGATCCAGTTTAGATGACACATATTGTTTTAGGGGTCACTGGGTTAACGGTCAATGTCACAAAGGTCGTAAAGGTCAAACTGGTCTCCGCTCAATATTTTAAGAACCTTTTGACAAAGAGTCTACCCACATCACAGGATGACTGGACTCCTTTAGTAGATGACCACTATTGTTTTTGTGGTCACAAAGGTCAAAGTCACAGGGGCCGTGTTGGTCAAACTGGTTTCCGCACTATCTAAAGAACCCTTTCACCAAGTGTCTTCAAACTTCATAGGATTATTGGACTCCTTGAGAAGGTGACCCCTATTGTTTTTTGGGTTCACTGGGTCAAGGTCTCAGGAGCCGTGAAATTTAAATCAGTTTCGGCTCAACATCTCAAGAACCCTTTGTCACAGTCTTCAATCTTCACAGGATGATTGGCCTCTGTGAGTAGATGATCCTATTGTTTTGGGGGTCACTGGGTCAAAGATCAATGTCACATGTCCAGACATCTCATTTATGATTTCTAACCTATTACTAAGCAATGGGGAGACATGCGCTTTTTTTAGAAAAAAAAGCATCTTCTAGTTATTTTAAGTTTCATAAAATTCAATTTATCGGTTACTTAGTTATGCTTCTGAATGGGGTCTGACGAAAAGACGGACAAACGCCAAAGCTATATCAACAAGCCAGATGCGCTAATCACATTTAACGTCGAATATGTATACATGGCGTGAATGAACATTACCACTCTAGTCTCTAGTAATCACTTTAGTAACATTACCAGCTTAAAACTGATTGGTTAACATAAATGACTTCATTTGAATTTATCTTTTTACTAACAACTTAAACTGAAACAGTTAGGCTTAATTATCAAGATCAGGCAAACACGATGTTGTCACCCTTAAACCTACTTCCGTTTTTCAGCAAATTTCCAGACTGTCGTATACTGAAACATTTTTCAAACTTTGGACAACTAAACAAAAGAGAGTAAAATGACGACTTTAACTATGTTTTCCGATTGACTTTATTGTCATTTATTTGTTTTGTTTGATCTCATTGTTTCTATCAAATATTCAGCTTTAAAATGTTGGCAGCAGAAATAGCATAATAAGACTTAAATTTTCCGAAATTGCAAGTTTGTTGCTACCACGGTAAATTCCGGCGGTGGGATTGTCAACGGTGTACCGACAACGAATAATAAGTAAAGTCTAGTAAGATTTGAAGTTCTTTTATTAGACATTTAAAGTAATAGCATATAGTCGCCGGGTTGTCCGTCCATCTGTCCGTTCGTCAGTCCGTACGTCCCGCATTCTTGTACGGCGCATAACTTTTTTATTTGAAGTTGGATTTTAAAATTATTTCACAGAAATGATCACCATAAGGATACGAAGTGTCGCGTTCAACATTTGGGTCGCTTCCTTGAACGACATTTATAATCTAAAGAGATCTTTTTTTACGTTTCAATAATTCAAGACTATCGAACAAACTTAAGCTATGTTTGTTTCAAATAAATAGAATATAAATATACCAACGCTTTATATATTTCTTAAAATATAATGCCAGTTAACATGGTAAAATATGTATTGAATCATTTGTTAATGTGACTGTTTCTAAACAATTATGAACCTTTCAAAACATATCAACAATTTTACTTCCAATTATATAAAAATGTTTTCTTAAAATTTTGGAAATGATCAAATTATTTGTAAATGGTTAATATCTCTTCGGCAGCAAGTGTTAACGTTAATAAGTTTTATTTTTAACTTAAAATAAAGTTAGGAAACAATAATAGAAATGAATATAAAAAAATAACAACACTAAAACTAACAGTTTTGTTTGCATAACAGATAAGGGCTGTACAAATAATAACTTAAATAATTTTAAGAAACAATATACGGGGGTCAGTTTACGTTTCCGTAGTTTTCCCTCAATCAACAATATGTTCTTTTACTACTTGCACAGACAATTGTAAATAAAAATGTTTTAGCTACGTCTTATTGTTATACAATTGTTATACGTGCCGTATAATTATAATTAACTAACTTCTAAGAAAAACAAATTAAGTGCTACCACTTAATTGTTTCTTAAAATTAAGTAAATTATATATGAGCAACATACTATATTAATTTGTTACAGATATGAACGATACAAATAAAAGCTTTGTAAATTTAAAATCTTATTTTAATGTATATCCAAAACGACAAAAGATCTTTCTTTCATTAAACAAATATGTCCGGAATTGCGATTAATTACTTATTAAAACATCTTGTTAGTTAATTATTTTTACAATTTCCGAAAGAATGTCAGTATTGGTACCTAGGAATCATGAAAAGCAATGTTTCCAAAAGGATAACAATGACACTCAAGTTTATTCTTGATTTTCAACCACACAGTACCCTAAATTGACTTTATGTTGATTACTGATAGTACAAGCAAAACTTCCCAGTTCTTATATTTAAATATTCCAAATATGCTTATCTAATTGTTGTTTTATAGTCCAGCTCCTAGTCAACATTAAACAATATTATAAGCAACACATTTGGATGAAACAACATCGGCATATGTAATAGTTCAACGTACTTTCATATGACTTGATTGTTTAAATTTTCAAAAATCAATAAAAGAGAAAAGCTAAGGCAATTTTTATTTGACTATTATTTCCTCTCGGATGTGCTATTAGATCTTCATTCTGCATAGCTCCTTAAGAGTATATGAAGGTTTACGGGGAACTCTTTTCTTGAAAGAACCTAGATGCTCGATGTGTTTCTTTTATCCCAGTCATCGTCTTCTTGCTGATTTTAATCCTGGAGCTCTGGCCTCGGTAAGATCATTGAGTACCCGCCCCTTTGGCTTTGCAATGCTATTAGCTTCTTATGTTTTATATGTTTGTGAGCTTTTGCATGCAACTTTTTTGAGCTGATGGTGGAGTTATTTCACCAAGACACCTTGTACTTGTGTGTTGATATGAGAACCCGTTGAGGCAAGTGTGAGATTGGTGCACCCTAGAACCTGTTTAAAACCACCAGTGGCAATTTGATTTGCCACTGACCGGTCCAAGGCGGTAACCCCTCATTTGTGTTAATTGTTTGTGGTGTCTTTTTTTGAAACTGATCATTTTATTTACCATGCTCTCTCTCTCTCTCTCTCTCTCTCTCATTTTATTTTGTTAATTAATTTGGCATTTGAATACAAATATTACATAGATTATCTGGACATATTTGGTTATTCTCTTTTGTACTTTATTCCAGATTGCAGTAGAAGATCTAATTTGTTAATAAAGAACTTGGAATAGTTCCATTTTCTAGTTGTAAACTCCAAATCGTTGTCTACCTCACTGCACGTGTACTTTCTCAAGTTGGTACTTGACGATTGTTTACAAACAAAATGAAAAGCGTTTGAGAGGGGATTCGTTGTATTTGGATAAAAATCATTTTAATCCCAAACTGTCATTATATGATATAAAAATTAGTATTGTTTCAGGAAAAATCATCCAAATCCAAATCAGAACTTTTTTCGAAGTAAGCTATTTAAGGTTATAAAAAAACTCATTACCTGTTTTGATATATTAAATGTTGATAAGCATCCATTGTTTTCAAATATAAAATAAGATGGAATGCGAGCGAATGAACATTACATAAAAAGTAACTAAAAACTTTTCTATGTAGGATTCGAACCAACTTCAGTCAGTTCGACTGTTTCGTTGGGCCGCGACTCTAACTACTCGGCCACCGATTCTTCTATGAAAATGTTTTATTAAAAGGATATAATACAAATAAAAGCAAAAACCGTTTATTCCCGTGTATTTCCGTAGTTAAAAACAATTATGGTACGCACGGTTATAAGCCCCCCGGACTTATAACCGGACTCAAAACAGAGATACCAAACCGATTTTCAATTCCGGAGGTACATGGACATAACGTTTATTTTGTATAAAACCGTTAAAAATATTGCCGAACATTCGAAAGTGCCAGTGGCCGAGTGGTTAGAGCGGCCTACTTTGGAAGTGTCGACTTGACAGTCGTTGGTTCGATTCCTACAAGGGACTACTATTTTCATGAGCATGACTCTCTCTCTCTCTCTCTCTCTCTCTCTCTCTCCTTGACTGTGTGGGTAGGCTGTTTTTTCTGAATTTGGCAATTCATGATATGTATATTTCACCTTTTTAAAAGAAGTACGGACATTTGTTTTCAAAGTTACATTGCAGATAACAACTTTAAATCAACACCTGGTGTGAAAATAGGCAGATAAGTCTTACCTGGGTGCATATGGTGATCGCCCTAGCAATCATGATTCCAAGACACTGCAATAAATCATACACATACATTACTCGAAAATGCGGTTCTCGTTGATCAACAGATTCATTATTAGCATGTTTTCATGTTATAAGAAGGAACACAAACAACAAAAATGTGGAGAAAGACAACGTGCAAGTGGAAGATCATCACTGATGATAAAGTAGCAATCGGAGAAACAAAATTCTATGAATGTCAACATGTTATCAAGACCACCGTGTAACTAAAGATGTTAGTTTGAATAATGACTCAAAATATATGTTATAAATCAGCTTCAAGACGACACGAATCTAAAGCACGTTTGAATGATGTATTGAGAAACAAGAATTATTGAGACCTGTTTAAAGGGATTTGCATATGCCAAGGGACATACATTCATTATGATTGTGCTACAGTTTATTAAAAGTTCACACTGTCCTGAATTGTTTGTTTTCTACATTTATCTTACTGACAGATACTCATAAGGTCATTATGGGCTCTATGCCAACCTATTGGTATATTTAAATCAGAAAAGTCATTAACAAGTATGATGTTTGTTCAAAACAGAATATCCACTTTACTGAATGCAATCTTTGCATATATTTATAGTACTACATGTTTAAACGGTTTGCAAAGTTTAATGCCGATAACCATTTTTAATCGAAAACTTCAGCTCTAGATTAAAATGACTACTCTCTGTTTGATATGTTTGTATACAATAATTATCTGAAATGTGCATGGTTCTTAAATTGTATCGGTGAAAAAGATGTTACATTTTGGACAGATAATTGGAAGGTAGACAAAGAAACTGGATAAAATATGTTAGTGTGAGATGTCAGAAAGAGATACATAATATACCTTAGTACAATAATCTGATGAGTAAATGATTTTGCAACCGATTGTACATCTACCGTTAACATGGTTAGACAAGCTAAGAAAATGATAACTTGTATTAGTCAGAATTTATCGCTAAATACATATTTATGAAAGCTCTTACCATCAAGGTATTTGTGCTGTTATTTTCATAGAAAGTTATTTTGTGATGGATGATACATCGTGTTTGTAATCAACTCAGCTTTAGCTTTCTGGGGCAGATCCAGTTGAGGTTCAGTATGGTTGCTCGAAACCCCCAATTTATGTCAGTAATTTTTAAATATTTATGGGGATTGTGGTAAGAAAAGTCGGAAATTATCATGCCACTGCTTATTTTCAAAATTTCGTACTGATAAGCAGTTTGAAGTGAAACAGTCATTTTTAGGTTTCAGTAGAAATTTTAATAGAATATTTGATGTTAATACCTCAAATAAGGATTAAACTATTTGTCGAACACAGCACGCCCATGACACTTTGCTCAGCTGACAATATTTACCAGAATGCTGTTAAGCTTTTCAATGAAAACGATTTGCCATAAAAATAATCTTTCAGACGGCACCATTTAAGCAAGCAGTAGTGAAAACATTAAAATAAAGACCAAAATAGGACGACAAAATGGGAAAATTGTCGAAGCTCACTTGCAAAACAATTAAAATAGTCTATCAAATCAACACCATCACAGTTTTTTCCCAGAAAGAAAAACGAGAAAATAACGTTTTCCTGTATTGATAAGATAGTTTGAAAAATTAATGTTTTGATAATATATGTCTGTTTTAAGACTCATAACTGCAGTGATAAATTTGAGATATAAATTGTGCTAGTTGAAAAGAAAAAGAAGTTGGAAAGTCTCACAACTATGTTGTAAACATTTAAAGTGATTGAGAACAAGATTTTAGTTGGATTGGATATTATATGTTCTTGGTCGTTGACACTTCTTTTTATCTTTATTTGACATTTAGAAAAGTAAAAGGTTTATCAGTTAATTCTAAGCAGATACATTGTATTTTTTATCTGTTGTTTGCATACAATATTTGGTGTTCTACATAGAAACCCAACCCATCAGCATATCAGCTTGTTCAGATTTTTAAACTAAAGTTAAACAATTCATTACTATTACCGTTGAACAATATTATGTAGCATCTTTTAGTTTTTGTTTAACTTCTATATTACGCAAGGTGTCAATTGATATGGTAAATTCTTTCAAATTTTTAAAATGATGTCTATTGCAAATCTTAAAATACTGACATGGATTGATGTATTATATGTAAACATGTGATGAAATAGACAATAAACTTTGAAAATCTTATCTTACAATCTGTACTGCTTTCGATATTCTTCGATCATCTAACTTTTTACCCTAGAAATTGGTTTAAACCCCCAGTGGCAATTTGATTTGCCACTGACCGTTCCATGGCGGTAACCCCTCGGGTTCTCATTTTTGTTAATTGTTAGTGGTTTCTCTTTTGAAACTGATCATTTTATTAACCATGCTCTCTCCCTCTCTTCTTCTTGACTGTGTGGGGAGGCTGTTTTTTCTGAATGTGGCGATTCCTGATATGCATATTTCACCTTTTTTAAATCAATATTTTGTTCGTTTTATTGTCGGTTATGATGATATACAACAACACCATTGATAATTTATCAGTAGCGTTATCATTGTCGATACCAAGCAATCATTTTACTGGGTTTTCAAGTTGATCATCAAAGAAATAAATGTTTGAAGTACATGTTTGGCAAATTAAACATCATGAAATTCTACCTTTTATACACTCTATTATCTGTTTAAGTAGCATTTCCAAATAACTGATATTGTGGAAGCCGTGTATAATAAGTTAATAAATTACTGGCCGGCTTCGTCTTCCGAGAGCGCATCAACGATTGCGTTAAATTAATAAATAAATTAAATAGTCACTTTAAAATTGTGAGTAACGTCTCCACGTACGTTAAACTGTATTCTCAAAAGGTATTAATAGTATGATCAAAATAGACATTGCATTGTACAAAACATTGAAGTTTTTTCAACGCGATACCCTCTATTTGAAGGAAAATTTGTTTTCTTGCACGTTAGTCCTTCGGATGTCAAATTATTTACCGTCTTATCCTGTTGAGCACAAATAACAGTTAACTTCAGCAAAGATTGTCCAGGAACGATAAAGAAACATTGTCTCTATAACGACAGACACCAATTTAGCATTACCAACATCCTTCATTGAAGTTCAACGCTTATATGTTATGAACAAAAATCACTCAAATAGATATTCAATATTATTACAATTGGATTTACCAAATATTCTTTCCCATATCTGCTTGGTTAATTATGCAAACATACTATCCTGATTAATATGCAATTTACTCATATCTAGACACTTTCTAACTCAATTTCATTTGAGAAAAAAATGAAAATGATCACATTAAACGTATGATATACTTTGGTCAAAACAACGAAGTGTATGTTACATCAGCAGCAAGATTGATTTCAGCTGTTTTGTTATGTCTAGTGGTTTTCTACCTAAAAAAAGGTAAAATATGCATATCAGGAATCGCCACAGAATAAAACTTCCTCCCCACACAGTCAGGAAGAAGAGAGGGAGAGAGCATGGTTAATAAAATGATCAGTTTCAAAAGAGACACCACTAAAAATTAACAAAAACGAAAAAACTGAGGGGTTACCGCCTCGGAACGGTAAGTGGCAAATCAAATTGCCACTGGGGTTTTAAACCAGGTTCTAGGATGCACCAACCTCACACTTGCCCCAACAGGTTCTCACATCACAAAACAAGTACAAGTTGTCTTGGTGAAACAACTCCAACCCACTTATCGGCTCAACAATGTTGAATGCAAAAGCACACAAACATATAAACATAAGAAGCTTATAGCATTGCAAAGCCAAAGGGCGGGTACTCAATGATCTTACCGAGACCAGAGCTCCTGGAGTAAAATCAGCAAGAACACGATGACTGGGATAAAAGAAACAAATCGAGCTTCTAGGTTCTTTTTAAGAAACGATTTCCCCATAAACCTTCATAAACTGTTAAACCCTGCCATCGTCGTGCAGCCAAAGAGGTAAAAAAGAAATACATGCACATCAAGAATCGCCACACCCACAAAACACAGCCCCCACCATGCAGCGAAAAAGAGAGAGAGAGAGAGAGAGAGAGAGAGAGAGAGAGAGAGAGAGAGAGAGAGAGAGAGAGAGAGAGAGCATGCTTGGTATAGGTATTTCAATTCAAAAAGGACGCCACCAACAATTAACGAAAAAGAGAACCTTTGGGGATAACGCCTTGGAACGGTTAGTGGCAAAACAAATTGCCACTGGGGATTTAAACCAGGTTCTAGGGTGCACCAACCTCACACTTGCCAAAACAGGTGCTCAGATCACAAAACAAATACAAGTTGTCTTGTTGAAACAACTCCAACCCACTTATCGGCGGCTCAACAATGCTGCATGCAAAAACACACAAACATATAAAACATAAGAATCTAATAGCATTGCAAAGCCAAAGGGCGGGTACTCAATAATCTTACCGAGACCAGAGGTCCTGGAGTAAAATCAACAAGAACACGATGACAGGGATAAAAGAAACAAATCGAGCTTCTAGGTTCTTTTAAGAAAAGATTTCTCCATAAACCTTCATAAACTCTTAAACCCCTGCCACCGTCGTGCAACCAAAGAGGTAAGCATAATGATCAACTGTAGAAGGGTTAATCACCAGGCATGCAGAACGCTGTTAAATATCATGTTGGTAACCTTTCTTTTTTAAATTTACAGATGGTTTTTACGAATAACAGGGCGAAATTATTATTTGTCCAAACTGATATGTTACATTTTTTAAATGAAGAGTGGTTAGACTCACTGGTTCAATTCCTTATGTTCTTGCTGATTTGACTCCAGGTGCTCTGGTCTCGGTAAGGTCATTGAGTACCCGCCCCTTTGGCTTTGCAATGCTATGAGCTTCTTATGTTTTTATGTTTGTGTACTTTCGCATAAAACATTGTTGAGTTGATGGGTGGGTTGAAGTTATTTCACCAAGACAACTTGTACTCGTTTTTTGATATGAGAACCTGTTGGGGCAAGTGTGAGGTTGGAGCACCCTAGAACCTGTTTTAAACCCCCAGTGGGTTTTGCACTGTCCGTTCCAGGGCGGTAACCCCAATGGTTCTCTTTTTCGTTAATTGTTTGTGGCCCCTTATTTGAATTGTCAGACTTATAACAAATGTGCTTTCTCTTCCTCTCTTCTTTTTCGCTGCATAGGGAGGCTGTGTTTTGTGAGTGTGGCGATTCCTGATATGCATATTTCACTTTTTTATGCAGACTTTTTCAGAATGGTCTGATGCATAAATATCATTTTCTCTGCAAATGCGGAAAAACATATGAAACTATATTTCCCGCGCAAAATCTCTTTTGATCACATTAGTAATAAAGGTTAGAAGTTTACAAGATTAACTGTGTTTATAACATTAAACAGAAATATAGAAATATTTATTTGATAGCAAAATTGGTCCATCCAATAAAACGTATTAACTATAATTATATTATCTAGAATTGGTAAGGACTGTCTTTTAATTTCCTATGTATTAAAAATTAACGCGATTGCGAAACGACTTGCAATGAGTGAATTGACTGTGTGAACACAACCAGTGCACAGAAAACTGATAATAAACTTAGAGTTAATTTATGTCATGCTAATAAAACTTCGCGGAAGTTTATTTTTAGTTTTATGATTTCACATTTTATGAAATGATAAGATCTTCGGGAAAATAACTCATTCTCAAGACTAAAATCATGTTGTAAGATCAAATAAATCAGGAAAATTGTAAAACATGCCAATGTGTAATTAACGATTGAGGTAGGCGGAAGCTGGCGCTGTTTGATGTAGATTCCAAATTGTTGCCAGACAATTAAAACCGAACTAAGCAGCCATATAGAGTGCATAATTTAGAGTAATGGGTTAATACCTGCATGTCTGTTATGTGTAACAATTTATGTTTCATGGTTTTCTGAAATTTAATAAAATAAATCATCAGTTTTCCTTATACGTGTATTGCTTTATTTCTCCCATTTTAAAATTGAATGTTGTGCGTGGAAATATTAAAAAAGACTGACTGATACAATAATTTGTGCGAGCACGGGATAATGTACATTTGGACAGTTGACGCCAATCTATCAAACTCACTTTTTTGTTATAAGAAGATAATAGATAATTGTTAAAAAGTGAAATATGCATAACAGGAATCGCCTTACTCAGAAAACACAATCTACCGTCGTAGCCTAACAGAGAAGACGATTAGTTCTTTCCAAATATAGTTACAACTAAAATGACAAAAAAAACCTTCCAATGGTACATTTACCTGCGAAGTGCTCAATTAATAAGTTGAATAGAAGAGAAATACGCAGTATAAAGCTTATAGAACTAGTAATATACAGGTAAGATGCCACAAGGGTTACTATCTCGAAATTTCCAATTACGAAACAAATTTGCCACAGGAGTTATAAACCAGGAGGTTTTCGGTTCCACTGATCTCTCACTTACCCCTACAGCTTCCTAGAAACAAACTTTGTGAGTCAAATTCCAACTCCCACTCACCTACTCGACAATTTCACCTGCAATAACATGCATACATTTAACACGAAAAGTAGCTTATGACATTGGCAAGCTAAAAAGAACTGGTACTGAGTGAAAAATCTGGAGTAAAATCACCATTTAGGCGAAAAAAGAAGCATAGGGAAAAAAGAACGTGGATCGTAAGACAAATGCTTAAACAAATATTCGATAAAAGCATATTCAAACATGAAAATGTGTATTGTCTCCACATAATGTATTCCTTTATCTCTCTGCTTTCTTCTTCATTTACACGAAATTTAATGATCTGGTTATTTCCGCTAAGAAGATCAGATTTTCAGCCTGCCTGGAACGTCAGTGATAAACACATTAAATTGTTAAACTGTTCATTAATAAAAAGTGTTGTTAACTTAACATGTTCAAATAACAAAAGCAGTCATATACAGAAACCAATTTAGACGCTAATTATGTATAAGTCCAGGAGTGTGTGTATTTTTCACACTTCATACTGGTTGCTATTGCATTAGAAACGTCCCTTTCTTTGGGTTCAATTAATTCTCTTAGCATCACATCACTCACTAAGTATCTTTTGCTAGATATACGTAGATATCAATTGCCTCTCACGATTTGAAAAACAAATTGATAACGCACCTCTTTGACGCCACGCGCTCTTCAAAACAAATAGATGTAAGTGAGGATCTATAAGATTAATCTTGGTTACGTTTATAAAAATTGTAAATCAATTTACAATCTGGGAAAGAAGATATTTTACAATTTGTATATTTGCTCAATAAAAAAGGACAACTGACAATTCACATTAGTCCTATGTTCCCAGAATCAGAAAAAACTACTAATGCGAATTGCTATTGTAAACGAAATTGAAGTATTTTAAACTTATCTGTGGGTTTGATGTTTCTAGTGTTTGGAACAAGTGTTTCAGCCGTTCGGTTTTTGGAAGTTTTCGAAAATATAGATTTTGCATAGTTAGGTACAGTTGTAAAGAGTCAGGTTTCTTTTTGCTGATAATATAAAATATATTGGAATGTGTGTTTTATTCTCTGAAGATTGCACCTTTTTATGATACCAAACCATCGTGTTTAACTGTACAATAAAATACCACAAATCGATCTTCTAGAAATTAAAATAATTCAAAGATTACAAAACACCAGTTTGTTATAAAATAAATCATGAATATTTATTAAACATGTCAATGTGTCAGAATGTTTTGAATCATAACTGAATCATCATGATTTATTGCGGAGTTCAAACATCAATAGTTATAAAAATATTTTGGTATTCTGACGATTTAAGTTTTATTTTTATCTAATATTTTTTATTTCTAACATTTATTGTTTTGCTCATGTCAGGAATCGCCACACTCACAAAACACAGCCTCCCCACGCAGCGAAGAAGAAGAAAGGAAGAGAAAGAGAGCATGTTTGTAATAAGTCTGACAATTCAAATAGGACGCCACAAACAATTAACGAAAAAGAGAACCTTTTGGGATACCACCTTGGAATGGTCAGTGGCAAAACAAATTGCCACTGGGGGTTTAAACCAGGTTATAGGGTGCACCAACCTCACACTTGCCCCAACAGGTTCTCATATCACAAAACAAGCACAAGTTGTCTTAGTGAAATAACATCAACCCACCCATCAGCTTAACAAAGTTTCATGCAAAAGCACACAAACATATAAACAACATAAGAAGCTAATAGCATTGGAAAGCTAAAGGGGCGGGTACTCAATAACCTTACCGAGACCAGAGCACCTGGAGTTCAATTCAAATGATCAAAACATCAGTTTTACATGTAAAAGCATATCCATCCATCCATTTAAGATCGTATTACCTAATGTTAATATGCATAAACAGATCAATATATATCCGATATGTTGTTGAGACAATACTGAAATGAAAAACCAACTTTTAGAAAATCGAGATATAAGAAAAAGTACACAGTTTACAGGCTGCTCATCCTTAGGAAAGTATTGGATAAAATTGCAAAGGCCAAGCAAAAAGAAAAAAAATAGGTGTCGAGTTGCTTTGCGCTTATACTAGCATGTAACTGATATGCATATTTCACCTTTTCGTATTAAAAGTTCAAATTCTACTTCAATCCATTAGCCTTGGTATGAATGAAACCGAAACAGCCAGACAAAAATACAAAACTTCGAGAACATTTTAATTGCTAAATGTTTATTTCGGAATTAAACACTAAAGTTATGATATAAAATGCTTCATATAATTATTCTTACTTTATCTTACAATGTTGTATTTTAGGCTTGAGATTTTCTGGTGATGGCAGTTGCAATATTTCCAGGTGCTTTATGTTTCTGTTTCTTCAGTAAAGATAAATTGCTTCGATAGAATCTAATCTTGCAGCATCCGCATATTTTCAGAAGCTTAGTGATGCTTTTAGAAATTCTGATGATACCACTCACTGACTTGCAATGTTTCCTATTCACTTAAGATGTTGTGACTGGCTTGCGTAAACTTATAATTGCTCATCTTCTGCCATTTTTTTCATACGTTTAAGTTGTCAAAGAATTAGTAGAACTTACTGTTAAACGCAAATTAAAAAAAAAACATAACAATGAAAATCCTTTTGCTTTGGAAGGTGTTGCAGGAATAGGAAATGTTTAAATAAAGTGAGGCTTATTCTGCAACAAAGCTTAATATAATATTGTAGAAGAAACTGATAAAGAGTTCTCTTTCTTGATTTTCAGATATAGGTTGGTTTCGACTGCTTTCAAAATTCCCTTTATATCAGTTTTTTAAATTAATGTTGCATTGTTTGTGCTCGTCGAATTGAATTTTAACATTTCCGAAAAAAAGTTATGCGAGTCCGAGTTTCAAATTTGTTTGATACACCATCACCCATCAAGCACCTGCTACTGAGTAAAATCAATTTACTATTCAGGTGCGAAAAACATTTAATATTGCTTTTTTGATGCCATTTCTTTTTGCCTTTGAAATTCGGAATGTTATGCATTAGTTTCTTTTCATATGTCTTTTCGCTTTGAAATTCGTAATCGTATATTTATGCATTTTAGCTTCTTTCCACATAAATAATAATAAAGCATCAATGCGTCTAGAAATACCTTAGACTGTCTCTTAGACTAAGTTCAGATATTTTGTTTAGAAGAATAACAGAAAACATTAATCTATAACGATAATGGGATGTATGTAATTTCCTTTATTTCAAACTAATGCGAACAGAGAAAGCCATCAGAGGTGATAAATGTTACTTGGCTCTTGAAATACTTTCGTGGAACCAATTTTCAATAGTTTAATTCAATTTTTATCAGCACATTTCTCACTTGTGTCTAAAATGTAATAAAAATGATCTGCGGGAAAATAACACAATCTCAAAAAAAGAAATATATGCATATCAGGAATCGCCACACTCACAAAACGCAGCCTCCCCACGCAGCGAAAAAGAAGAGAAGAAGAAGAAGAAGAAGAAGAAGAGAGAGAGAGAGAGAGAGAGAGAGAGAGAGAGAGAGAGAGAGAGAGAGAGAGAGAGAGAGAGAGAGAGCATGCTTGTTATAGGTATTTCAATTCAAAAAGGACGCCTCAAACAATTAACAAAAAAAGAACCTTTGGGGATAACGCCTTGGAACGGTCAGTGGCAAAACAAATTGCCACTGGGGATTTAAACCAGGTTCTAGGGTGCACCAACCTCACACTTGCCCCAACAGGTTCTCGTATCACAAAACAAGTACAAGTTGTCTTGGTGAAATAACTCCAATTTAATCATCAGTAATATTCAGTAAGTCTTCTTTAAATTTTAATTACAATCACAATGTTCATTCATTTAAATTATAAACCTAAAATTGGAGACCGAAATCTTATCTCTGCATTCCGATCAGTTCAAAAAGAGAATTACTAGTCAAAACGGCCTCTAGTAAAAAACCTTTAATAATCGAAACGATCCCCTGCAAAAGTCAAAACGGCCCCGTTCTTAAAAATTAGTCTGAACGATCTCAATCGGAGCAAAATGACCCTCTTCAATTCAGAATTGCCCCTATAAAAACGGTATCCTTTTTTGTTACTTTCAAAACGGTTTTGTCTCTGACAGTGTCAAGGTGGTAACCCCTCGGGTTCTTATTTTTGTTAATTGTATGTTGTGTCTTCATGTGCATATCTCATTTTGTTTACAAAATTTATTTGAAAAAGTTATTTGTGGAACCAATAACCCCAAAAACCAGTCGCCATTTCAACCAATCAGATGCTTGAGATTTGAGACTGGTTTCCAATCTCAGATTTATAACCTTCAGGCCTGTATTTAAATCATCGTCTTCAGCAAGACAAATTACCTTAAGTGCCCGGTTTAAGCAATTCCGGCGAAATTTTAGCAAGTTAACATATACTACTCAAATTTGATAAGGATCACTGGAAACATCGTGTTTTTTTCGCTTACAAAAGGTTTAAAAGATAAAATATTTTCTGTGATTCTGAAAATTTATTCATTTGTCATCAGAATGTGCCGAAACAGGAATGAGCCGTCGATTTTTTTACTGGACCAAAGGTTGAAACTGTGTAGGGGCAGTAATTCGGGATAACACGGAAAGCGATCCCCATCAAATTTTGAGTAGTATATTTACAATTTTACACCATTATTTATTTTGTATCTTGCAATTTTGCTTTTCTCCTTGCGGCAAGAAATTCCAGGTGTTTTATGTTCCTGTTTACTTGCAAGCACTTTTCTTCAAGTTAAGATAAATTACTTTGATAGATTCCACTCCTGCACCAGCCGAGCTTTCCAAGAATCCAATTGTTTTCAGTAATACTGTTAATAACGCAGACTGGCATGCATTGTTTTCTGTCCGTTTCGGATTTCTTCACTTACGTAGAGTCATAAGTTCATAACATATCATAACGTACGCCAACTTTATAATTGTTTCAGCGGGAAACAATATATTTAATTTTGCCATTCAGGTTCAACTAATGCTAGTGTTTAAAACGCCCTCGTTTCACGCGAAAGGTCCAGAGTTCGCTTCTGTGCAACATTTTGCCATGTATTCCTGTCTAGACTTATTGTTTCTATTATGTTAATATTTCTACTAAACTCCTCGGATTTCAATTAACCTTGAGTTTACAGACATGAAGACATGGTGATCGTCTTTTACCACGATAACAAGTATAACCTGACAGCATGCACATTGCAGTATTTTCAATAATTAGGATATAAGATATCAATTACCACTAAGAATTCGCTATTTTGCATAATTTTAACAGTTTTTTTTGCTAGAACCCATTACTAAAACATAGGGAAAGCTACCCATATCATATTGTTTATAATTTCTTTAATCTTATTTCTTTCATAAACTTCAAAGTATGAAATGAAAATGATTTCTTTAAATGTATCTAGCCGCGGTATTTTATTAAATATGAAACTAGTGATATTGAACAATATTTCGCAGATGTCATATTTTGAATTTCTGTTTGTTATAAATTCGATATTTTTCAATGTATAGGTCGTTTTAGCAGCAACGAAATAAATCCTAAAGTCTCTAAAAGTATAAACAGCTTTATTTCCTCCAAGTTAATGAAGAGTGACAAATAAAATAACTTATTTTCTTATTCACTGCGTTCAAACGAAAATAAATTATTTATCCCATATTCAAGTAATTCATAGGTAGGAAAAAGAATAAGAACACCAAGTACAATAGCAATGGTCGTATTGCATTGCTATATACTACATTTCAACGACAACATTTCATTAAAGTCCATTAGCCCATCTTTCCTGCATCCTCGTCTTGGTTCGTGTCATGCCGCACAACGGGAATCCTCGAGCATGCTGCAATGAATGTCTATTATCACTCAGAACATACTTGAATAGAAAAATAACATCAATTCAAAGATATGCAAAAGAAAAACAGCCAGTATTGTTTGCTAGTAATCTGCGCCCTAAGTTTAAATATTGAAACATGAAACGCCCTCATTTAACTAAACGTCTTTGTGTCGATTCCTATCATCTTATTCAACTTTTTACAATCGACTTAACTCGCTAACATTAAGAACAATTAAAATTAAACAATCCAACGCCAAGTGGCACTCACTTTCAAACCAATCGGCTAGTCTTCCACAAAAACAATTCCATTCAAACACAGCGCCAATCGGAACTTCAATTTTACGCCACGTGGCGAGGTTCGTTCCCAGGAGGGGCATTATCATCTGATAAACTAAACACTACCATTACAGCGCCAAATGGCACTCACTTTCAAGCCAATCGGCTAGTCTTTCACAAAACAATTCCAGTCCAACACAGCGCCAATCTGCACTACAGCGCCAATCGGCACTTCAATTTTACGCCACGTGGCGAGGTTCGCTCCCAGGAGGGGCAATATCATCTGATAATCAAACTAAATACTACCAATGCAGCGCCCACTGGCACTCACTTTCAAGCCAATCGGCTAGTCTTTCACAAAAACAATTCCATTCCAACACAGCGCCAATCGGCATTTCAATTTTACGCCACGTGGCGAGGTTCGCTCCCAGGAGGGGCAATATCATCTGATAATCAAACTAAACACAACCGATGGTGCGCCAAATGACGCTCACTTTAAAGCCAATCGGCTGGTCTTCAAAAAACTATTCCATTCAAACACAGCACCAACCAGCACTACAGCGCCATTCGGCACTTCAATTTTACGATACGTGGCGAGTTATCACTCAAATCGTTAACCTGATAACCAAGTTAAACATAACCAATGCCGCGCCAAGTGGCACTCACTTTCATGCCAATCGGCTAATCTTCAAAACGCAATTCCATTCAAATACAGCACCAATCGGCACTACATCGCCAATCGGCATTACAAGTTCCCAACACAGCCAATCGGCTACACTGCGCCAAGTGGCACCTCAATCTAATTCCAATCGGCTATTCTCTTAGCAAATCAAATCACAAAACAGCACCAAGCTACACTTCAATTTTAAGCCAATTGGCGGGTTTTTAGCAACTCCTTATTTAAGTTAATACAATCAAACACTTCTAAGTCAAATTAACAGCGCCAAGTGGTTAAATTTGCAGTCCAAAAAATCATCATGCTTATCAATTCAATGTGAAGCGTTTTTTCGATTATTTTTAAATCAAGTGGCTAATCTTTTCTCTAAATCGAATCGCATATAGCTTCAAAGTTTGTCAGGTTATGTGAGATCAGTTCATTAAAATCAAATATTTGGCCGAATCAATTAAAATGCTACATTCTCCGCTAAGAAGTTTTCTTCGTCCTTTTCGTTTTAATCAAGAAAATATATCCAATTCCTCGTGTAAATTGTGTCAAATTATTCTTCCAGTAACTACTGATCTTAATAAGATAAAAGTCAAATTATATAATTTCTAATTTTTACGGTAACTTTAAATCAAGACGCATTTAAGCCAATGCAATGAAATATGCTGAAATGTTATTCAAGTTGCTTTTCTTTTTTCGAACAAATGCCATTCTTGGCAAGTGGCACTTAAATTTTACACTAAGTGCCGATTTCAAAATATGTCATACGCCATGAGAATCGAACCAAACACATCTACGCTAATACAGCGCCAAGTGGAAACGTAATATTGAAGCAAATGATTATAATTAAACGCCAAGTGCGCATACAATTTTACTCCAGTAGCGAGATTAAGGCCACATCAGCCTCTGATGAAAACAAAACACATCCGGTTCAATGCAATGTTATGTTGAACTATTGGTTTAGTAAAGTAATTGTTTTGTTTTTTTGTCTTAACAAATACAATAGGATATATCGCACACTTCCGCCAAGAGGCGATTGATCAGAATCGAAGCAAACATACCCAAACACAAAATAACAGAACACGCAATCTAACTTTCAGCCAAGTGGCTCGTTCACATAAAATTGTAGAAAATTGACTCAATCCAATGCAGCTTCTGATAAGCGTTTGATATATAGGTAAAAATAACGAACCATAAAATCATTTGAAATTCATCTTTCATAACAACTTCTAAGTGACTTTTGAAGCATAATACCAAATCGTGATAATTAAGTAATTAAGCTGCTACATATAAACTAAAAGTGTTCAAAGGTGTTAAGGGAGTTCTAACCTTCTTCGCAAATGGTGAAATCAAACACATTAAAAGAGGGTGGGTGGGACGGGAAATTAGAAATATTTAATATGTCTGTACAATAGCAATGCGTGAATCCTCAAAACCAATAACCTTGAAGCATAAATGAGATGAATTAATACATAGAAACGTAAATAAATACATATATATACAACAGATTTAGTGAGACAAAATTATATAAATATGAATTATATGCAAGTACATGTATATTTGCTCAAGTATAATTATGCATGCAGTTACATTGCAAAATAATTTAAGGCTAAACTTTTGAATGTACTTTAAGTGTTTACACATCATAAGTATAATGTCCTATTGGATGTTATAGTTTCCGAGAAAACGAAAAAAGAACTTTTATACAAGACTATCTAGAATAGCATCAGATATAATTTAAGTTTGTATTGGTGAATTGTACAGCGCTATAGTATGCCGTAAAAAAGATGCCCCAACACAGAGGAAGTTAGCATACTTTTCTGGAGTAACAAGTTCTATAAGTCTATCATCGGCGAGTGTTTACAGATATTTCAAGAGCAGTGTGTCCGAGTGAGCTTCTATAAACATGATAAATGTATTAAACGAGATACTGGAAAGCTTTGTCACAAAAGTATCACGTAATGTAAATTATTATTATTTCAAAGCGCCCACCTTATTATTTGCAATAACGTGAAACCAGAGAAAATAAAAACGTCACACAAAAACGAACTCATGTATCGATAAGAAGTTTTGAAATCTGCTGTTTTTATCATAAAATTTATATTGAAAGATTAATGATTGTATGGATATAAAATGTGCATGTTATGACAATAATAGCTGGGCAAGCCTCACGAACATGTTGGGAATTATTACGGTCTCAAGTACAAACGCTCTTTATTTCACTTGATTTAGAATATCGTGTGGTTTCCAACATTTCCATTTGCATTCTTTGGGGATGCTTTTTTTGCTGAGTGAGTTAATTACTGATATGTTTCACCTTTTCGAGATTTAGTTTTGTCTACATGCTGGCAAAAAGAAGTAAATCAAACATGCAAAACATTACTGGCCAAGAATTATCGAACTCAGCCTTTATTTTGTTTATTTGTCGTGTTCGGTGGCTTTTCAACTTTTTTTCACCTATTTTAGTTTTAGAATCGCAACCTGTTATTATTTTTTAAATATGTTTTATGTTTAATTGCATTTATTTTATTCAAGTTAGTAATCTTTGTAAGCTCAATAGAGTTTGCACAATGCAATATCTGTTTATTAAACCCGTCTACATAACATTTGGCAATATCATACGCGAATCAAAATTTAAAATTTTACTTTCATTTTATGTATGAAAACTATGGCACTGAATGCAAAATGCTGGTTAAAGATGCATAGCTTTGGAATAATATTATTCATAATAAATAAAACTAATCATGCGGATCTGAACAGGTGCCAATATGTCAGTAACGTTAAGTTCAAATACAGGTAGCCTGTGTGTGATGTGGATTCATAATTGCTGCCAAACAATTTAAACATAGTAAGCAGCATGATGGTATAAAGAAATCGGAAATTCCATTTGATTTTTATCCCTAAGCCATAAACTTTATTTTCATTTATTATTTTCAAATCAAAAATAGTTCACTCCTTTATTTTGGCGTGACGGCCTAAAGCCTATATCAAAATAATAATAGATCAAAACTTATCACATGTTTGTTTAATTATCACAATCAAAGAGGGAATATGACGTTGACAATTACACTGTCTTTTACTTTCTAAATTTTGTAAATAGAATCTCCAGATCATCTCCTACTGCTTAGCATGTCCGCTACTCTACGATTTAATTAAATGCTCATTTTTATTTCATGTAACGACGAACAAGTCAAAACATGTCAAAAGTCGATTAACAAATCCTAGAGGATTTTGCTTAAGCTGGCTTTTACCTGCTTCGAAAATTTAAAAATTCATGGTTTTACCCTAGGTGTATACCTCTCTCTGTATGTAATCCTTAAGCTCTCTTTTTAGATGGTAAGAAATAAACAGGAAATTCAATTAAATCTAGTTTTGATGTAACGGTTAAACTCAACGTTTTGTTGTATTTTTTAAACATTTTCATTAAAATTAAATCTAAAATTTCAGTTTAAATGAAAATATAAAAGTGTATGGTCAAATGTAGACATAATAGTGTTTCAATTATAATGATTTCTATGAAATTAAATTTTGTTCCTTATCAGCATATTGATATCTTGAATTGTTTGTTTCAAACATGTATTAATAACCATTTTAATATAAATTATAAACAATGACCTTATACAAATGTTCGGTTTAAATAAATAACTAACGCGTAACATATCCATATATGATTCTCAGGTGATTTAAATACTGTTGGAAAACTACACGAATTGCATATGCTGAAATACAAAATCAATTTTTAATTATTTTGTTTAAAACCTGTTTGACTTTAAAAAAGGTCGAAGTAACGTTTTTGTTGGAGCTTGTAAAACGGGATAACATGTACTTGTTGGTTCATATGAGAACGTGTTGGGACCAATGTGAGGTTTTTGCATCATAGAGCTTGGTTTAAACTACCAGTGGAAAATAGTTGTACCTTCAAAGGCGGTAACCCATCAGGTTCTCATGTTCTCCTATTTTTCGTTAATTACTTGAGGCGTTGTTTTTTTAATTAATCATTTTATAAAATCATACTCTCTTTTCCTCCTTGTTTTTTATGTGCGTGGAAGCGGTGTTTTCTGAGTGTGACTACATGTACAATGTATTCCTGATTAGTTTTTCCATTTTCAGTTAAAAGTAAGTTCAGCTTAATGTCCACATAACTCAATAAAACATTTAAAAATATTTTGTATTTATTTAACAGCTTTTCATAATATTAACACTTGTATCCTGGAAAGCTCGGCTGGTGCAAGATTGGATTCTATCAAAGTAATTTATCTTAACCTGAAGAAAAGTGTTTACATGTAAACAAGAACATAAAGCACCTGGTATTCGACAATTATGATCATCAGAAACTATCCAAGAGAATAGAAATAATGAAAGATACAAACGTTTAAGCAATAAAGCAATAATCTTCTTGACCGCGTTAACCAGGCAATTGTCTATTTAATGGAATTCGAGGAAAACAATCTGAATACACAACTTTGTTTTATCATCATGTTTATACTTTGAGATAGGAAAAGTGAACTTTGCAAGCCATATAAGATGACAATTATGAAAATATTGCAGGCTCGGTTTGATTGAGCCTTATCATGGACAGTAAGGGAAATGCATATTTCTTCCCGAGCCGCATAGCCCCGGGTTAAGCGCGAAACCATATTTATAGATGTTAACAGTACACTTTATATCTATCCCAAACGCTGGTTTGCAGAATTTGAATTTCATAACAAGCTAAGTATGTTTAAGAGGCAAAGGATTTTAAAACAACTGTTATAGGTTTTTGTTTCAAAAGTTTCAAAAGTTAAGTACTTTAACTTTCTCCCCGAGGAAACATTAGTCTTTCTTTGTCAATTCCTCTTCACTGTAAGAAAAATGTGAACTTGTTATCTTTCTAAACGTGGAAATGAAAGCAACGGTGTGGCTGTGTGAGAGGGTGTGTTTTCTGAGTGTGGTTGTGTGAGAGGGTGTGTTTCCTGAGTGTGGCTATTTTTGATGCATGATTCATTCTTTTCTACCAAATTTATTGTTTGTTGCGTTAATAGAATTCATTAATACTTTGACAAATATAATACAACTAAAAAGGCTTTCCAAATTACCGTTAATTGCTTTAAACGTTTACTAATATACAATAATTTTGTCAAATATAAGCGTCGTGTTGTAAGAAATAAAATGAAATACCAAATTGTAGATTAACTGCACGAATATTCTACTTGTTTTCCCTACAAAATTCTAAGACAAATGCGACGAATCTTCCTAGAAACGGTTCGCATTAGAATCGCTGCCTTTTTACTTAATTTGTCACCATGTGTTCTCATTAAGTGTGGTTAATTTTATAGCTATATTGAAAATAATCAACGTGCATTTTATTTGACAGGAAAACGTGTATCAATATATATTAGTTACAAAACAGACAGTGTTGTGCAGTTTCGTCTAAATCATGTCCAATTTCTTTTGCAAAGACGTCATATAATTCCTGCGCGCCCATTTTTTGTTCAAGCGTAGAAAATATGGTTGACATTTCGCCAATAGGGTTAATTATGGTTAAGGAGTGCGTACTGACAGCTTTATTATCTAAAAAGACCTTCCACCGGGAACATGGAATGGCATTTATCTGAAAATACCGCATTGAAGGCTCCATGTTCACTGTCTTATGCATTCCATCTTTTGGGATGGATCAAAATTGTATTGTTTATTGGTGTAAATATTGAGTTGCGCTCAACCCGGGGCTAGGCGGCCTGGGCAGTAACATACATTTTATTACTGTTCATGAACAGGCTCAGTCAACACGAGTCTGCAATATTTTCATATTTGTCTTGTTCGGTGGCTTTCAAAGTTCCCTTTTCATCTATTTTTATAAAATCGAGTACACTATCTTTAAAATTTGCTGGTGTTGAGTGATACCAAGAAATCACAAATTTAGCCATTCATTGCAAAATTCGTATTGTTTTTTTTTTTGGCATTACGATCGATTTGGCATATACGTACAACCAAAATGCGAATAACTTCAGTTTTTTGAAGACGTATGTTGGTTTTCGAAACCGATTGAAGGTTTAAACGTTCGTTGAGTTTTTTTGTTTTACTTTTCGTTATATTTTTAATTCATAATCTTTGCCTTATGTTAACTTCAGATGTTAAATACAATGTGAAGTATGTCATGAGGCACTTGTTTTTAATAATGAATTACTTTAAACATTCAGGTAAAATACTTTTCATGTTTACCTTAATTCTCATTATAGTCAACTTTATTGTTTTTTCCTTTTCACTCAAAGACAATCTCTTTATATCTTTCTGATCAAACTCGACATAACTAATTGCTATGTGACGCAGGTTTTGAAGTTTATTCAATTGCAACACTGTATTACATATTTTTTATCAGGAATAATTTGTAAAACTGCCAATCAGGATATTAATGAAATTTGCTTTATTCTATTAATAAAAAATATATCTGTAGATCTACCACAAATAAATTATTTTATCAAAATAAAGGTTTAACAGGCTGGGCCGTTCTTCGTCTTCTGGAACGGTAAGGTAGCAAGCATATTTAATTTGATTGAAGAATACATTTAAATTAATTATGACAGATTATATTCATTTTCTATTTATATTTCAACAAATGCTTTCCTCTAAATAACTCTTTTTCTTCAAGAATCCAAATTAGAATAACGGGAAATGAGAAAAGGAAGCGCTCCTTGATACTATTGCTTATATTTTTATTCTAATTTTATACTGAAGTGCATACGTTTAATAAGTATATTATTAAATCTGAGACCACATTGAGAGATTCAACACAACCAAATTTCATGGTTGATAAGTAATGTAGTGTCTATGAAGATTTGAATGAAGAACAATTACTTTACATTATAAATTCTCCAATCACAAGAAAAACATCGTTGCTTTTGTTCATTGTTCCTTTCATTATAAAAAGGAAGGTAATTTGAAAATAAGCAGTTTCAGCTATAGATATTACAAAAAAGTACTTTGGATGAACTTTTATTAATGGGCATAAAATTTCGCGGTTTTTCTTTAGATACCTTTTCCTTGGGTTCTTAATTTTTTCGAATTAAATTTTCTAAACTATGTTAAAGTACAATTCTAAAGTTCGTGGTGGCTTTAACTTCTTGAATCTATCTTATTACGAAATCCGAGAAGATAAGTACCCCATGAATACATGTATAAATGATTTTACAGTAAGATGAAATTCAAGACATTTTTTATGTTTTTATGTTTTCTAAGGCCAGTTAAATTTCTATAAATTATTGGATGAAAGATACCGTATAATGGGTTATTTTCGCGGGCATAATGTTTTCGCTATTTTCGCGATCGTCGTGAATTCGCTAAAATAATAAACGCCAAATATTCCCAACTTTATTTTCGCGAAGTGTAATACTGATGACCGATACTTAATAATCTGATTGAAAAGTCTTTATAATCGTCTTAGCCAGCGGGCTAACGGTTTTTTATCGCTTCATAGTCTATATCTGCGGTGGTAACTGTCATTATTCCGTCGATAAAAACATTATCACCTTTGTTATTAAAACGGATGTCAATTATGCTACGGAAAATTTGATTTATAATAGTTTGATAAAATACCACTGTTAAATGCGCAGCTTTCACACCTTAGCAAACACTTCTTCTAATAATACTTAATTTTACACCTGTACATCTGCTGGCACAGGATTACAAAAAAGCAATATGATTGCACTGGAATAGTAAAAACGCGAAAATAAATATCTGCGGGCACAAATTCGCTAAAATTACAACCGCGAAAATTTAAATAATTGCAAAATCGCGAAAATTTTCGATCGCGAAAATAACCCATAATACGGTACTAGAAGCAGGAAATCGAGTCTCCGTTTTTCTGATTAAACATCGCAGGCTGAATCCAGTCTAACTGCTACACAATGTGGATAAAAGCGCTTGCTCAACAGGTTTTGGAGAATACATTATGTCAGAAACTGTTTAAAGTGCAAGAAATTAATAATTATGTGCCTGCGACCACCAACACATTTGCAAAAAAAAAAAAACAACTTAAAACTTCTGTTTTAAAAAATAGAAATTAAATAAAATGTGTAGGTTTCGATCAAAAAAGATTTATGACTGCATTGATAATAACATGAATTGCGCAAGTTTTGATGATAAATACTTGGGCTTGCCTCACGAACTTGCTGTGACTTATTATGTTGAGGCCTTGTAATTGCATTTATTTAATAAAACATGACTTCAAGAAGTTCGTGTAGCCTGTGTTGTCGTTATGATGGAGTTCATGTCAATATACATTTTAAACAACCCAAATTATTTTCCTTTTAATCTCCTTTTAATCTCATTTTATGATCGCCTAATAAATACTTCAAAAATTATACCAATTGCATGCCCTCGAAAATTATTAGCCAATGCTGCTTTCATCCAGCTTATTATTCAAGGTATTAGCTTGTAGTGTTATGGTATCAGAATTTAGCGAAGTTGAAGAGTACAATGTTCTTCCATTTTTATTAGAAACCAAAAACATTATAACTATTGAGGTGGAGTCTAATTTCTGTTTAGCTTTTCTTTCAAGTCGTCAGCTGCTGCTGTACCAAGTTGACAATCGCCGCCAATGAAAACGGCCAGACGGACTCTGATGGTCTTTGTCGTCGCTTACATAATTGTCATTTCTAATCATCGTCAAAACCACCAGCAGCAGAAGCAGTGGCTCCTTTATTATATGTACTTCTGTAGTCATCGCTCTTCTCATGTTTGTCATAAATTTGTAGTTCTTGAAATAAGTCTATGGAACGTTATTGCCCCCATTTATGAGATAGTCGATGAGCGCAGTACATTCATCAGTTAGTCCATCATGTTAAGATTAAAGTTTCAGAGTATGTTCTTCCACATATTGGGCACGCCACGGGAAAAGATGCATTCGGTCATAAATTATAATCGTTAAGTTGTTACTAAATTTAGAGTGAACTAACAACTATCTTTTTTTTTCATGTATGATTATTTCAATGTTCACACCGATATTTTATTTTTTCTTCTAGTATGTAAAGGTATGGTAAAAGAGGCTTCGAAACTGAATTCAATAAATAATGGAATGAAAAGAAAACATATGTCGACTCTCATCCACCAATTACCATGATTACCGACATTTGGCTTTTTGTATTTTGATGTGGGAATACAAATTGATAGGTACTTCATCTTCTAAGTAATTAAGGACAAACTTTCAGATTAATTGTATTCACAATAAGATATTTGGTATTTGTTTATGTGAAATATTTTAGACAATCTATTCGTTCAAATTCTTTGTAGAAAAGAATAACATATAACTTTCATGTGGCACTATCATGAAATGTCTGTTATTCTAATGATATCACGAAACAGTTTCACGGAGTGAACGAACCAACTGTGAGCTAGGTAGCACGCACAAATAAAATTGGTAATTATCCAGAAAACAATCATCAAAAGGTAGTTAACGATACCAGACGTGAATCAAATTTGCACATTTTATGAACGCAAGAAGTGCATTTAAACGTCTGCGGAAAATCGAATTTTTGGAGAATGTAAATCATTCCTAAGAATAAAATAAAGCATGTAACTCTGAAAACATGGCAACGTGTCAGGAACGTTTAGTTCAGACTGAACTAGACGCTGTTTACTGAGGACCTCGGATCGCTGCCAAACAAATAAATTCTACCTCAGCAGCAGAATGGTATGCAGAACATGAAATTATGTCAGCATTTATTATTCTGGCCATATATTTTCATTTTTGCAATTTCCTTAAAAATAAAATTACCAATGAAACGTACATTTCCTAACAAGAATCAGCTATAAAATGTCGAGTAAAACAATGTTATAACCTCACCGAAAACAAATAAATTTCTCGGCATGGGATTGCAGTACACTTTTCAAATTTTAAAAATATAAAAATAACAAAATATATAATTTTTATTTTCATGAAATTACCTTTAAATCCATCGCGCCTTTTTTGAACCAATCGAGGTGTGAGTATAACAAAAAGTGATAATTTTAAATTCGAAATAGCGTTTGTAAAGAGGATAAACCGAAATGGGCTAAAACTGTTGAAATATCTTTTGTCTATCACCTAAGCAATTATGTTATTGCTGAATCGCATATCATTAAAAATAATTTTAGAATCTATATTTTAAATAAGAAAGATTGAATCTTCAATTACGTTAATTTATCCGTTATTGACTATGCTGTAACTTTTGCTTTTACCCCAAGCTTGATTAAATGTCAGTGGTTTCCAAAGGCGTGTATGTATTTTAATGTTTATTTCGACAATTCATGTTTAATGTTGACGTAAGCGCTGTGAAATAACAATGCTTTGAACGGTTTAGTCAGATAACGTGTCGGTAATTGCCATCTGAACGAACTTTTTTTCCGAATATATGACGGAAGTTTGACGGTGATCGACGAGGAAGAGAAAAATAGAAAACATTTGAATAGGGAAGTTAGTGCGCATACGCCATAATGTATATAATTAATCTTGATCATTACTGTATCTATTATGTGAATGTTTTCACACACAGATAGAAAACACACCAGTTTTCTATTATAATTAACGGGATATGGATTTTCCTTAAATCGATAAAATAGAAGATGTTCTGCAAAATTCATCAACTCATATCCCGTCTACTGAAATTTTTCCACGATTGTTTAAAGGTGAAGTCAAAAATGTGAAAGCCATTTGGAATTTAGTAAATAAAATATACAAACCGTTGTTGTTTTCAAGATTTAATTATTGTAAAATCCAGAAAACGTTTATTGTAACTAAAGACAATATAAAAAATGCTAAATCAAATGAATAAATAACATGAAAATTAAGTGCGCAGCTGGAATCCCTACAGAAAACGTCTTGTACGTTTCAAAGCAAGCAGCAAAAGTCCTTACACCATTAGACATGTTACACGCAGGAACAGTCAATAATGCTGTCCATCCATGGGCAAACTGAAGAAGTCTTAGCATTCGCATGTTCGTATCATTAAAACACCATACGTGTTACAATATTTCCGTAGAAAAATATAATTGTCCGTGATCCCATCTCGGCGGAAGTTAAACTATAAAATAAGTTGCCCGGATGCTTACAGTTTGTATTCCAACATTGTTGAATACTTGGATTCGTCTGCTCCAAAGTTGGCGTTTAGGGTGATTTTAGCTTTCTTTTCTTTGAATGGTTCCAGGTTCGAGTAGCCTTCGAAGTGAGCGCCTTTCTTCTCTAGGTGAAACCACTCTCCGTCGGCAACCACTGCGACCGAGTTTGCTTGTGGAATAATCACCTTCCAGAAAACGTTTCTGAGCGGCGACTCCTTGTGAAGCACGAGAGGCTCGTGCAGGTAGCAACCGTCTTTCCACTGGGCGTATTGCTTAGGGAAGGGGAAGACGGGATGCAGCGCCCTCACGCAGTTGATTAAGTAGTTGTAGACGTTTGGTAACGACTTGCTGTCGTCGTTGGCAGGGAGGGCGAACATCTGGAATTTGTAGAAGCCCGATTCTGGTAGACTTATAATAAATGAGATGCATCCGTGAAGGGTTTGCGTAAAAACGAACTCCGAAACCTCTTGGTCGGTACGACAGTTTATAAGCTGGTGAGTAACCTTCAAATTTTCCTTGCACTTTATTTTGATTTCTAATTGATTGTCATTTGTACGAATTTCTGGCTCTGTATGACTTAGAGGCGAAAGTCCAAGCTCTGCAAATTTGGGCTGAGGCCCTAAGTAACCAACGGGTAGATCCGGTTTTTGTGCCATTCTCAAATAAGTTCCTATAAATCTGCCAGGAACTGAACAATTACAAATTCCAAAAGTTTTATTTCCTGGAGTCTGCGACTTCCGTCTTTTGCTAGACTTCCCGAACTAAGTGCAGCGCTCAGGTAAACGATCAGTACTGAGGCGGGTAAGGCGCTATCCGTTTAATGCTAATATGTTTACTCGTCAGTTCACAAATGCAGTTCCCCTACGATCCATTAATATAGCTCGTTTCAGTATTATAAAAAATGTGAAATATGAATATCGGGAATGACCACATCTAGAAGACACAGCCAAAAAGTAGAGAGGAGAGGAGAGCATGGTTATACAATGATCAATTTCAAAGAAGTTGAGAACCCTTCTTTGCCGTTTATAAACTGACAATACATTGTCACCTGAAGCTATTGTCTTCAATTCAAAATTTTACAAAAAAAAGTATTTTTTCCTTTGGTAAAGAAATGATATTGTAATTAAAGCGTCAAGTTACCGTACTTTGATACCCAACAACAAAAAGAACAAACTTAACATTAAAAAGGGATTTAACTTTTCATATCAGTCTGTATGTTTTTAATAGATATAAGTAATTAGGCGTCATCTAGCTTAAACCTAAATATATGTGACCAACGTATATTTTTAACATTGACCGAAGATTGATAGTGAATATTTGATATTTATAATTGATATAACTAAATGTTAAAGAGGTTGTAGATTGGATTATCTGAATTTAAATATATGCTAAAATGTATGTGCTTCGCCCATTAGTAAACAAATGAGCATCCTTTACATATTTCTGCTATTTAGAGTCTCTAGATCAATAAAGTCAATGTCACCAAGAGGTAAATAGATTTAAAATCAAAAGCGAATAAATCTTTAGAGTCAATAGCATGTCCCTGTTAAAGGACATAAACTTTGAACTCCAAAAGTTAATGTTATACAATCTTGAATAATTAAATTTATAAAATATGTTAAACAAGATAAGTTGGGTTTATTTTCCATGAAATTATGTATTATACTGTTTACTTTCTACTTGAGCAACGTATCACAGCTGTCATCATTGTTGTTTTTAGACATTTTACATTGTTGCTATTTTTGAAAAGGAGCAACTGTCATTATCGTTTCTTTATCAGTTGAAATTGATATTGTTACACATTTGTTCTCATCAATAGTTTATTTCAGCGAACATAAATGGAAATGTCGTTCGCTCAACTGAATTACCTCACTTCAATAAATGAAGTCAACCCCGAAGATACACAAGATTTGTTGTATTTATTTTGTGGACATGGAATTTAGTTTCGGTTAAGCGTAGTTACATGGTTACCTGTTTTCTTGTTTTCAACTGGGTTTCTTTTCTACAATTAATTTAATGTCAATTTTGTATTTCCCAAGGGCCTTTATTTGTGGATGTACCATTGGAATTTAATGAAACTTAATATCCCAAGAGTATTGATGAATTTAGAGAAATTCGCATTTTCAAGTGCCGTCAAAAATAGATGCGCTATTTAAATACCGTATTATAAATATTGATACAATATTATTATTATATATTCAGAAAATATTTATGCTAAGTTGCGGGAACTTACCTGTATTCAAGAACCTGCTGATGGCTTATCAGCAAACTGAAATCTATATCTTGGCATATTTCAGAAAGCATACGAGTTTTCGCGATTACTTCAGAGGAAATCTAGATATATTTCCGATGATTGTACAATACGACCTCTTCAGTTGTCTAAAAATAGCATATGCTTTTAAGTGAGCTTAATTCTTGTTGAAAACACAAGCATTCAAAGCAGCGAATATTGTTTACTCTCATACCTGGAGCATTTAATGTATTTCTTAACCATGATATCTGAAGTATTCTGCTACAAACACTTGTATAGCATAAATTTTGAAAGGTTACTTAATAAAAGCATGAAAATAGCTGCCGCACCTTTTCCGCTAGTACCTTCAAAAAGCTTGCGGTTTATTCGTTTTGTTGCCAACTTCGCGTTACCAAATCTTCTTATATTTTGTCAAGCATTAAGATTGATAATATTCGAGACCTTATCATGAAGTAATGAGGTCGTACAAAGTTTTTGTGACGTTATTCAAGAAAGTGAGTTAAATATAATTATGCTTCATTTGTTACATGGATCTCTCACCGTTTCCACAGGCGTGTTTAAAATGAACCCATACAATCTTAATATTAAATGTAATATAAATCGTCAGGATTCGAATCTCTTTTGAAATAAACCAATCTCCTTGTAACAAGGTATTTCTATGCTGTTTGATTTTTAGACTAACACAAGGCCTTAAATTACGTAGGCTTCGACACTTCCGTTACAAAGAATTTTGTAACGATTGTTTAGTTTTTACTTTTGGGTTGAACATAATAACTTTGGAAAAAAACCAGCAAATATTAAAACGAAAAAAGACATCTAAACCATTTTCATCTTATGATTTACGAAAGTTTAAGAATTTCATGTGTTTAGTTTTTCAATTGGTTTGAGGATTGTTCGTTCATTTTTTATTTTGTAAGAAGAAAATGTTTTACTGGTAATTCAGTACATAATCACTTTAGAAACATAGAAAAAAGGTTAAATGAAAAAAGACATCATCTTATTTATGGTTTACGAAAGTTTTAGAATATCATTAGTTAAGTTTTTATATAATTGGTGTAAGTTTTTTTTCTTCCTTTTTCAAATGTTTCACCGGTCATTGAATACAATCACGTTGGAAACACAGCCAACCAGACATTTTATCTAAATAAACGCAAGGTTTTCATTATTATATCAAGTGTTTATAGTTTGTTCGAGATATATTACCTCACTGTTTTGTCAATATACGCGATTTCTTTAAAAAACCAACATAAAATGTTCATTTATAGATATTAATTTAGTACAGTTCTAAGCATACAGAAGAACGTATAGTAGGTTTCTTAAAATGTAAAATATCGGGGAAAATATAAATCAACGTCTAAAAACTTCTTTTTTCTCTCCAATTTATCTGATTCACATAAGTTCAGAACGCATGAGAGCTGAATAAATTGATTTTTTTATTGTAAAATTTGTTTGGCTAATTTTTTTATGTCAAAAAGCCAAACTTCTGCAGTTTTAGAAATCATATGCAAGAAATTCAAAAACACATAAAAACTACGAACAAAAAAATCATGTCTGATAGAACGGGCGTATCACAGTCAAATATTTCATAGCAAACTTCATACCGGACGCCCAGGTATTTCGCTAATCTAGCCTATCCAGGTAAGTGAAAAGCAGAAAAAAATCCTCTCATTTATCGTTAATTACATTTCAGGGCTGAATATAATTCTGCCAAGTATAACTGAGCCTCTCAAAAACTATAAAATGTAAAAGTCGAGTGTTCTGTAAACATACTCCTACAGATTTTATAGATAAATTGAGTCTTCTTGATGAGAAAATACATATTTATATTAGTGCTTAAATCAAAGATAAAACGTGTAAAATGGATGAATTTTGAAGATAAAATCCAGAGGTTAACATAATGTGAGCTTAATAGATGAAGGTTATAAACATATCATTCAACCTCTAGTAACCTTTATGAACTGGTTGGTAAGACCTTGCAGGTTGTACCTCTGTTAGTACTACCCGGCCCAAGACCATAAAACTATGCAGAGCAGTCTCAAATCTCAAGCATCTGACTAGTCGCCATTTCAGCCAATCAGACGCTTGCGATTTGAGACTTGTTTCCCTATTAAGTTTAATAATCTTGGACACACAGTATCGTATCTTTTTTTACCCTGTGTTATGAAGCTTATGCAAGGTTAGAAGGTTAATTGTTGGTTTCCCCATTTTCCAGATATCTGACAATTTTAATCCATTTCCTATATTTGACACGGTCTTGGGCGAAAACATAAAATATAATAAAAGATAACTTAACAATACCTCCTGGAAGTCTGGAGTCGATATGAAAGTGTACTTATGTCAAATAATCACCGGATGATCCTAAAAATCAAACTTACGTTTACAAGTATACTCATGTTTTGAGATGTTCTATTTTTGTTTAAAGGAACAACAAATTTTGGTTTTGATACGGGTTATCCCAAATACAATGAAACTCTAATTTTCTGACTTTTTTAATTTTGGTTTGATACGGGTTATCCCAATTACAATGAAATTCTTATTTTCGGACTTTATCAAGACAAATACAGAATTAATAATACCTTAGTTTATATTCATTCAGAAATTGAAATAACGAAAAATTTACATAAGGTTAATACAGACTAAAGAATTAAGTTTATTCGCCTGAATGTTATATTTAATAACCATGTTGAATGAGCATGCATAACAATACTATCAATCGTGGCCCTTTCTAATAAAGAAGAAGGGAAATCATATCACCGAGGTACTCGAGGATGAGTTTTAAGATAAGTTTTATCGTTTTGAAGGATTATCTAACATGTATGTGTGCAATGTTTTAACGGAGCATATCCCAAAACAGGCGTTTCAAGAATCATATCGTCAGTTGCAGAGATCAATGCCAATCAGACCAATCAGATCCTTGAGATTCGAGTCTGGTCTCCATTCTCAGCTTTATTTTGTAATCTTAAAAACTCTTGCTTGGAACCTGGTTATTGAAATCATATGAATTCATATGACATACGTGTACATTGGCGCATACAGTTTTCTGATTGGTAAACACCTGAGAGTATTGGTAGATGATGTGCTGTTGCAGAACAAAATTTGACATTGATGCCTGTATAATGCCTCCTCGCCAGATAAGACACCTCAATAAATGTCTTCTGGCATGAACATATTGCTAACATGTCTTACACCGTTCAGATCGAGAGGCGCCAAACTTATTTTTAAACACACAAATCACGAATGGGGTGAACATGCATGATATTTGTAAAATGTTTGCGTGATATGACACCAGTTGTTTTAAAACACTTGACTGTAAATGTTGTTTATGGTTTGAGAGAAAGAGAGAGAGAGAGAGAGAGAGAGAGAGATAGAGAAAGAGAGAGAGAGAGGGGGGAGAGGGACAGACAGACAGACAGACAGACAGACAGACAGACAGACAGACAGACAGACAGACAGACAGACGAGGACAGTGAGACAGAAACAGAAAGATAGAGACAGAGACAGAGAGAGAGAGAGAACTATATATCAAATTACAAGTATTATCAAGGTATTGGATGCAAAGATGTGCAAGAAATTTGGATCTGTGACGATGAGAAACTTACTGTAAATTAATTACTGGGTAGCCATTTGCTGATACAGATTTGGTAAAAATTGATTATACTTCTTGAATTTTTAAAATATACAGTCGAACTTCGATAGCTCGAACTCCACAGGATCGGCAGATTTGTTCGAGCCATCGGTAGTTCGAGCGATCCGTGGTTGGTATATGAGAATGGGTTTCTGTTCACTAAACTAAGCTAATACATAATAATTCATATTTTTTTCTTACTGGTATGTCATTAATGTAATACCTCTTTAAAAATCTATTTTGTTCCCTTTTCAACCTCTGAAATGACATTGGATTTGAATTCTAAAGATTTGCTTCCAATTTTCGTTTAGTGCCTTTCTTCCTTACTGCCGACTTGGCAATCCCCCGTTACTGGGTCCTTCACCGAGTTGCTCGGCTAGTTGATAATCTGTCGAACTCATTTTAATTTAAGACCGCATTGTAAAATTCGTTAGCTTATATTCAAAAAAAAGACATGACGTACTCGTGAAAAAAAAAAACTTCATAATTTCAAATTAATTTTATAAATACGACAAAACAATTACAATTTTCTAAAAAAACAGTTTGTTTATAATCATGATTAGTGTGGTATAAATTAACACAACAATCAAATTATTTTAAACCGCTTTAATGTGTTATTTACACGACTAATTTAAAAAGCTCATCCTCCTAATTGTCGAGACATTTTCGCGCCTTTGTTCGCACCTTTGGTGATTACTGATAAAGGTCTGTTCGAGCCAAGGTGTGTCAAAACATTGAAAACTGACTGTCGGTACCTTAATTGGTGTTCGACTGTTCGAGTTATGGGTAGTTCGAGCCATCGGAGGTAGAATAATACAGAAAATATAGAGTTCTAGTTCAGGACCGGACGAACTGTTCGAGAGAAGGGTGGTGTTCGGGCAAAATGTGTTCGAGCCATCGAAGTTCGACTGTATTTTATATATATATTGGCGCTTTGACTATGACACCAATGGTAAGTTTGGTGTATTTTATCAATAAAAACCTCAGGCGGAGAAAAGCTACAAGCTGAATATTTTCGGACATTCTCCGTGTCAGGTTAATGAGAAAAGCTTTACCCGTCTTATAATAAAACGTTCGCAAGAGAAAATAAAATAAAACGTTTATTGCTTGTAATCAATACTGGACTATTTTACAGACAGCTTTTATGAACTCTTCTTTGCTGAACTAACTTGACAGTACTTGATGGAATCGCTCTGTTTGTTATTTGTTATATAAGTTAACTCTTTCTTTCTAACATCATATAATGGTTGAAATTATTTTTGAGCCAATCGCCATGCAGTATTTTTCAAATATTTCGAACCTTAATTCTCATAATGTTGCGCGTCGGAAATGTGTTATTATAGGACAATTTGTTCACAATTATTGTTCGAACATTTAATGACGAACATATATTGTTCGCTTACGATCTTTTAAAGCGTAGAAGTAGGCGTGACTTACAAAGAGAGAGGTAAGGGAAATCATTTAAATATTATTTGAGCGTTGACTTTTTGGCTGATGATCAACTTCTTAAAATGTTAAACCCTTTACTTCATAGACACGTCTGTTATCACATAAGGACTAGTGTAGATCCAGATCGGCCATAAAATCAATGCCATCTGATCCGGCGTTACACTGTTCGTTGTTATTTTAGTCAGAAATAACTTACTGAGTCTAAAAGCGGACAGTGTAGATCATGATCGGAATGCACAGATGTGTCGGATGATCTGGATATTAACTGTTTTGCCAAGAGATAAAAGATGTATTTATGGATTAAAAGGTTAAATGGAACTTTCACTGACGAACCCTTGTTTCTCCACCCAACATACACTGTCACACAGGTTTCCCCCGAGACCCATTGTGTTTTCAGATAAAAAATTGCATAATTCACTCTAAAATATTCTTTCAGTACATGTTTACAAGCCACAAAACTACTTGCAGTTTGACAGTTGATTTTGTGTATACCCATTTATGGTAATTTAGGCGGAGAATGTTTTGTCAGTTACAAAAATAATTTCAACCATTATATACGTTATAGTTTATTTAGAGGCTTGTATGAAAAATTAAACGGTCGCCCAGCTGCGCTGGGCCTGACCGTTTAATTTTCATACAAGCCTCTAAATTAACAATAATCTATACTTAATAACATAGATAGCAACAATCAATACAATCTATCATAATGTACCTTGGCCAAATAAAGTTAATAGTAACTGTTCAAAATAGCAAACAACCTCTCTTGATCATTATATTTTTTTGTTGATTTTGCATGCATCAATGTAAAGTAGATTAGGGGTCATTATTAATTCACAAGGGCAAATTGTACGTGTGTGTCCATGTTGGAATCTATGGAGCTAGTGTGAGGATGTTGCAACCTATAAACTGATATAAACATCAGTTGCGAATATACCTCTGACCTTTTTACGTGCGGCAGCCCCTCAGTTCTCTAGGCGGCGTGGGCAGTCATATGCATTTCCATTAGTTCTCAATCAAGCCTTACCTACAATATTATCATATTTTTCGTGTTCGGTTGCTTTAAAAGTTCACTTTTCATCTATTTCAAACGCGACTGGAAATTATTCACTAACCGAGGTAAGTAAAATGAAGATAACATAAATTTTGTATTCTTATATACCTAATATACCTAATGTAGAGATTGTAAATAATCCTGCTAACTATTAATAGGGCTTTCGGTGCCCAAGGTTATAAAACTGAGCATGGAAACCAGTCTCAAATCTCAAGCATCTGATTGGCTGAAATGGCGACCAGTCGCCATTTCAGCCAATCAGATGCTTGAGATTTGAGACTGGTTTCCAATCTCAGCTTTATAACCTTCAGCCCGAATAAAAGTAACATTGATCCTGCGATTGTATAAATAACATGTAAAGTGCTCTCGAATGGGAGTGAACATATGTAAACAAGTTCCAAAACTAATATATTAATTGTTATTGATAAATTATAAAAGCTAAACGTTTGCATTATGAGTTAAATTGGAGATAAAAAGGTGAACTTTTAGTAAATATTTACTGACATACGTGATCTATTATCGTTAGATGTATGCCTGCAAAGAATGTTTATAACTGTTTTAATCGGATTAAGTCGCCATTTGTATGAAGAGCTCGTGGCCAGACTGAGATTTTGGTACTGACATCCGATCAAGGTAAATTTAACAGATTCTGAAATCAAATGTTATCATCAGTTGGTCGTCAATATGTTTGTTGGTACGAGATTATTGTCACAAAACTTGTAGTGTAGCAACACTTAACAAGATCTAGTTTAATATTGTATTTGGGTCACTCTTGAAAGGATCACTATCATTTAAATAAAAAAACAACAACATAAGAGTCTGATGAATGATTTGAAGAAATGATTGACATTTTATCCAACATGCAAAGTAACCCCATGTTACTAAATGCGACAATAACTTCACATGTTTCACCGAATTTTATGTGCAGTAGTTCCTTGTGAAGAGCTAGCTTTTATGCAAATATAAATAACGACCCAGCAAGCACAGGTATATCGGGCCAATATAGGCTAGCTGATATCTGTTTATGTTATTGGTCTGACATATTCCCGATATAAGCATCCAACTGTATAGTGCAATTATATTGTGAAAATATGTTCCGTTCTATATTTTATTGAAATTTGCCATATTTTCCGTCAAATTTTAGCGTCAATTTCTCATACTAATTCTCATTTTAAAAAGTCGGATCTTTCAATATCGACCCAATGGCGGTGAGATATACGAACGTACATCCAAAGATCGAAAACTCTGCGGGGAGGGTGTCAGATACAGAAATGAAGAAGACACGTTGGAAACCGGTAACTCTATGTTCTATATTTATTTTTAAAATTCGATCTGGTAAAAAATTTAAAATTGTGCAATTATTCAGACATAAAATGTTAAACTTTTAATTAGTTTATTCTCTTCATTCACTTCGGGACTAGCTGCGACGTATGCAACACGAAATTTAAAATCGCAATACTTTCAGTGATATACTTGGTAACTGCCAGTAAACTTTGAAATTTTACTAAATCATTTATTATAGTTCCTATTTTCAGTCATTTTTCTTTCAGTTTTATTATGTTACTTTTGCAGTAAATGTGCTGGCACATCAGTTTACAATTCTCACAATTTTTCGCGACTTTGTTCTATGCAGAATCAAAATAGGATTAGATAAAGTTTATTAAGATACCATTTTCAACGTCAATGTATTGTTTCAATGACCTTATATTTCTGTGCAGAAACTTGGGTTTGAATATATATGTGTTAGCGGGTTGGTTAGTCAGCTTTTGTGTCATGTCTGGGGTATTTATCCACTTTAGTGTCGAGTAGTCTGTCCGATATTGAAAGCTGATCTTGGGCCGATAATGAAATTTGATGCCAAGCTGATAATGAAATCTGATGATGGATCGATATAGAAATCTGATGATGGGTGGATATAAAAATCTGATGATGGGTCGATATAAAAATCTAAAGACGGGCCAATATAAAAATCTGATGATGGGCCGATGTCGATTTTATCTAGGAACAATATCGGCTTGATGTCGGAAAGTATCTTGGGCCGATATTACATCAACTCTGCAAGGCTGATGGTGGGCCGATATCTATTTCTGATGATGGGCCGATATTGAAGACATTATCGGTCCAATGTTGGCTCGATATATAATGCTTGCTGGGGAACTTTTAGCCTAATGAGAGAGTTATAGCCAGAGGGTAACAAAAGAGCATACACGATAGCAACTGCGCTTGCCGGAACTACCATACAAGGTTGTAATTTAACACTGATAAATGTGACCATCATATATTTGTGGAGTCTGCGGTTGTGGCGTAGGTGCCATGGTATATCCCACTACCCACATCCCACCAGGTCAGGTCATTAAGTTCACATGTATGTACTGTTAGCTTTATCCAAATAGCATTTTTTGGGCAGATACAGAAGAATAATGGTGGTTGATGAGCCATAAATGTACACACTTTTGACGTTTGTACCTGCAATCGTCTTTTTCCCCGAGCTCAGATATTCCAATAAAATGTTATGTAGTATAAACATAGTGTTGTGATATATCTAACACCATAATACAAATACATAGAGAAAAATTACTTTTATAAACTTTCCAAATTCTTTGAATAAGCAAAATACTTGGATGATATTTATTCTCGACAGTGGCAATCAAATTAGGAAGTATGTTCTAAAGCATGCTACATGTACTCCCACTGGCCATCGCTTTAAAACCTTGCAAAATCAAAATGTCAGTAATGCAGTATAATCCTGCTGTTAAGACTGCCAATGCGACTGGGCAGAAATGGTTTTAATAGTGAACTAGATGAAAATGGAACTTTGAAAGCCACCGAAAAAAACAAATAAGAAAATATTGCAGGCTTGGTTTGATTGAACCTGTTCATAGGCAGTTATAGAATTGCATATTACAGCCTCGGGTTGAGCACAACTCAATATTTACACCAATAAACAGTATAAATTTGATCCATCCCAAACGATGGAATACATATGACGGTGAACATGGAACCTTCAAAGCGGTATTTTCAGATTGAAACCATTTCATGTTCAGCGGCGTATGGTCCCCTGATAAAACAATGGATTTTCCCTAAACGAGAAAACAATGGGTGGAACTAGACAGAATGAAATTTTGATAGGGAATTGGAGAATATTAATCCTGCATATCACAGACAACGCCAAAGACAAATTTTAAAAAGCAGGAAATATATCCTTGGGGTGATTGAACCTGAGGATAAAGGCTATTAATATAGTACATATGATAATTATACATTCGTATTATAAGTATCGTGCTCAACGACCCTCAAAAGACGGAAGTCTTTATTTTTTACGTGGAATATTGTGTACAACTGTTACAATGGTCATTGAAATGGTGGTCACACTATCAATGTCGTCTAAGTAAAGTTTTATTGTAGAAATTGGTAACTGGAGTAATATTAAGATGATAACGTTTATCGGTGTTATACTTGGCATCATTGAGTGGGATTTTCGATGATATTGCATTTGGTAGCATGCTCGGATTCATGTGACTATGCGCTCTAGGTGAAGTGGTTCGATTCAGGTTGAAGCTTAAACCATTAGGATATCACTGTTAGTGCAGTGTATGCCGCACTAAAAAGTTCCCCATGCAAATACCTTAGTATTGCCAAGATTATAAATTTGTTGCCGATCAATTATTATTTGTTATTATACAGTTATCCGAGCAATCGTTAGCGATATTGTCCCGGCTAGCGCCGTTCTTAGCGTACTTGGATTTAAGTGGCCAGGCGCTAGGGTCGTAACTGTTGGAATCTCGATCTAAGCCCATATCACTGTGAACAGCAAATACATATTTTTTCGGTTGTAAAATAATTTTGTTCACTACACGAAATATGAATAAATAATACTGACAATTTTGTTTACTTTAAGTAAATTCTTTGTTTCCCTATCGGTGGTGTACGATTTGGTGTCCTTCGGAATACTCTGTGATATATGGAAATTTTATTCTTAGAATAAATGTCTAATGCTATTATTTAAAGTACTGCCATTTTTTGCTTAGACCAAAAACATATTTTGTTTTATTTTCTGGGGACAACAGGGCGTTAACTATGGAAAGGTATTTAGCAGAAAATACTGCATTTTAGGTTTCATTATCACTGTAGGCTATCACACTCATTATAATACGAAAGTCAAATGTGTCATATTTACTTTTGTAAATATTGAGTTGCGCTCCGCGCAGGGCTGGGTGTAGTCTCAATAATTCGACTCCAAGTACAGACCCATATTACAAACTGACCTTTTATAGATGTCCTTTGCGTCTCAAGCAGTTACGATCAAAACTGTGGTGGAAATCGCACTGCTTTAAATTCCCGTTTTTTTTCACTGCCTCTTGAAAATTTCAGCACTTCTATGTTCATTTGTTGTTATTAAACATAAATATTCTCTAAAGTATCAATAAGATAAAAATATTCCACAAATAAAACTATTAAACTTACTATTGTTTATGCCGTTTACATGTTGATTTTAATGTGATAACCAATGAAAGTGTCCCTTTTAAAAATCAATAATCTACAGTCAGGTAGACTTTTAGCGGTGAAACATAAAAACTGTTGACATGTGTGGAGGTTTATAACTTTTTTTTCATGATAAACATACAAGTTTCTTAAAAGGTATCACATATTTTGCATCTAATTGGAATAAGCTTTTCAGGTATGTAATTTTTAAAAGATATATAAGGTTTAAAAAACTATTTGAAACCGTCAAAAGTTGCGACACAGATTCTTATCGCTGGCATATACAAATAGAAGGAAAATTTTCCGCATTGATTTGAATGCTAACTGGGTTGTGCGCGAAGGGCGGACATCGTATATATAGAAAAGCCCTTGTTGCGCACAATTAGTTGTGCTAGGCTGGGTGGACTTTTGTAAAACTTGAGTTGCGCTCAACATTACAGGAAAGTTTCATGTCTTGTTGAAAATATGCATTGTGTTGTTTTACCTGGTGAACGTGGCGTTTTCTAAAATTATTGCCAAAATGTTGCCTGCAGAGATTGAAATCAGACACATTATTAAGATTTATTAAGATATCGTAAATACTGCATGAGAGATTGTAATTTATTACCATTGTATAAACGCCTCCCAGAAAAGTACCTATACTGATAACATTGTTTTGTTGACTTTTCAGAAATTGAAGTATGTAACGTAATCATTTTCTTTTAAAAAGACAAGCATTGCAGGAAGCGGAAACATATAGATGCCTTGCGCACAGTCCTACTTGATGCGAAAGTACAGGTAAATGAATGGCTCTTTTCGCAAAAATAAACACTTTTCGCATAAGGTTCTGCCTTTGTTTCAAAATCGTTGTCACATTCATCGAAGTAACTTCAACGAACACTCGATGTTTCAAAATAAGGCTTATTTTGCTTACCGGCTTATTCTTTTACCATCCTTATGGCAAGGAAGTGGCGGGAAAAACACAACACTATGGTACATAATCCTTTGATATTCTATTGCTCTATGGGTCAGATCAATTGATGATATTTTTCACTTCAAGGCGGTAACATCAAAGGTTCTCTTTTTCGTAATTACTTGTTGGGTCTTATTTGAAATTGATCTTATAAACCCATGCTCTCCTTTCCTCGCTACAATTTCGTTGGGTGGGTAGGCTGTTTTTTCTGGGTGAGGTGGTTCCCGATATGCAAATTTCACTTTTTAAAAATCAATAATTAAATAAATGTGCACACATTGGCTATATTTTGGTGATTAAATTTCGACTAGACATTTCGGCAATATTGCGTTGATGACTGAATCATTACTGAAATATTCAAGTTATCTTTTTCTTGAAAGATACTCCAAGAATAACATGCTGCGATTATGAGAAATTTTGACACCACAGGAATTTGTGCATTTTCCATCAAGATCTCTCAGCTTATGATCTAAACAGAGACTGATGTAGCGTTGCCTCGAATTGTCTTAGTAGGTTTCCGAAGCGGTGAATCGAATGCTTGTCTTTGTCAGATTCATAGACTGCCAGTTTATGATTGGTTAATATAAACAATTTCGACAGAATAAATGCTAACACATTACAATAAAACTTAATAGGATAGTCAAACCCTAATTTTAGCTACATTTTTTATTAAAAATTTTATAATAAAAATATATAAAAATGTAAAACAATCCGAATATAAGTGAATCAATCATTTAGGAGTTGTTACCTTTCTACAAGAAAGTGAATATTATTACTGATCATAGCAAAAATATTTTTGTATAAAAAACCCTAACCACGCAAAAAGACGAATTAAAATCATTATAATTGAATATTGCATTTGGCAAATAGTAGCACTAAATGCAAATTGATGCTTGTACGAATAAGATAAAATTGTTCAACAAAAGAATTTCAAAACCTAACAATGCGTTTAGTATCAAATTTCTGGAAACAAACACATGGTAATATGAGAAGTCATATATTGATACCATCGTATCTGATCTAGATGTGTCTGCTTTTAATAATTCTTCAGAAATGAAGACATCTGATTCTTTAATGTTTTTTGTGTTTTATCAAGAAATAAACGTCATTGACACATTAACCTTAATACTGGTATACTATTTCAGAAAATTCCTGTTACCTTACACTTCCCCCATGTGGAAGCACGTTTTGTCCCCCCCTCCCCCCCATGACCACCTTCCTCAAAAGGATAATTAACACCACCCCACCCCCTGTCCTTTACGGGAAGAATGCCAATTGCTTGCAATAAGCATTAACACCATAACATCTGTAAGAATAAAAAAGGTAAATCTTGTTGTAGGTAACTAATAGATAATGTAAATAATTAATGGGGGCTCCGCTACCAATACCCTATTCTGATGTTATTGTTAAGGTTTTTTTTATTTTCTTTTAAGTTAGTGATACCCCCAATTTTGCTTCCAATGGAGTGTACGGATTTCTAGAGAATACAATCGGCTTCAAATATATTGTTTACGCTCTATGTCTCTTTAAACGAACTTAGGAGCCATGTTTAGACAACAATATTATTTATTTTTTCTTGTATTCCTCGCGAGTTTTTAATCGAACGGATTCAGGGAAAGCGCGGCACTAAGTTAGCCGGTTTAAACACGAATAACGTTCAAAATTACTTTCGATTTGTGCGTTATAGCGCTAGCGAGCGATAACAAAAACAACTTTTGTTGCATTTTGCCACTGGTGGTTTTAACCCGAACTATTCTTAAATGAACAAAGACGTACATTTTGCCTTGATGAATTAATTCACATACCTACTTGACATTATGTTGCATGCAAAATCACATAAACACACTAAATAGTATCTAACGCACTGCCAAGAAAACTTTGTAGGCAATCGGTAACCGAACTGAAACCACAACTCTCAAAGTTAAATAAAAAATAACACTGTAGTTTGAATAAAAGGACCTGATCGTTTATAAGATTTACTAGGTAATATCTTTAATCACCAGACAGCGTCGTGCAAACATAAGGTAAGCAAAGCTGTCTGATACCCACGTATCAGGAATTTAATGGATAAAATGTCGTTCGCCCATCTCCACCCACCCATACCTAGCTCACTAGGTGTTTAATGGACTGTATTGTCAATAACTTACGGGTTAGTCAGTTACAAAGATCCGAACATAAATCCACAACGACTAACAGGTTTGTAACGTCGTACTCATGTTTTCTAATCTGAATTGGTTAGCGAGCCGGGCATATTTTTCCAGCCTTACAAGAATTTGATGGATCATGTTTTAATAGTTTGAAAATAAGTTAGTCTGCTGTAGTGATCTGAGTATATGCTCTATCCGATACAGGAGTTTATTGGTCGTGCTATCAATAGTTTTGGAACATGAATTGGTATTTTGCATACGCACCATACCCATTAACAGCAGATTAGCGGATCATATTGTCAATAGATTGGGAATCTGAGTTGATCTGTTGTTGAAATCTTGTTATTGAGTTAATATTAAGTTTTGAAGTTTACAGAAAACGTATAGTAGGTTTCTCAAAATGTGAAATATCGATGAAAACATAAATCAACGTCTGAAAACTTCTTTCTTCTCGCCAATTTATCTGATTCACATAAGCTCTGAACCCAAGAGAGCAGAATAAATCGCATTTTCTATTGTAAAATTTGTTTTGCTAAATTTTATTTTGTTAGACTGTTAGCCAGACTTCATGTCTGAAGGAAAGGGCGTATCACAGAGTCAAATATTTCATAGCAAACTTCATACCGGACGCCCAAGTCTTTCGCTAATCTAGCCTATGCAGGTAACTGAAAAGCAGAAAAAAATCCTCTCATTTATCGTTAATTACATTTCAGGGCTGAATATAATTCTGCCAAGTATAACTGAGCCTCTCAAAAACTATAAAATGTAAAAGTCGAGTGTTCTGTAAACATACTCCTACAGATTTTATAGATAAATTGAGTCTTCTTGATGAGAAAATACATATTTATATTAGTGCTTAAATCAAAGATAAAACGTGTAAATATGGATTAACTTTGATGATAAAATCCAGAGGTTAACATAATGTGAGCTTAATAGATGAAGGTTATGAACATATTCAACCTCTAGTAACCTTTATGAACTGGTTGGTAAGACCTTGCAGGTTGTACCTCTGTTAGTACTACCCAGGCCCAAGACCATAAAACTATGCAGAGCAGTCTCAAATTTCAAGCATATGACTGATCGTCATTTCAGCAAATCAGATGCTTGAGTTTTGAGACTGGTTTCCATAGAGAGTTTTAGATTCTTGGGCACATAGTATCGGGGTGTTTTTTTTATCTGTGTTATGTAGCTAGTTCAGGGTTAGATGGTTAGTTTTATTTTTGATCCATTCCCTCCATTTGACACGGTCTTGGGCAAAAACATAAATTAATTTTTTAAAAAAGATAATTTTACCTGCTGGAAGTCATGAGTCGATAAGAACTTGTACTTATGTAAAACAATCCCGGATGAACCCCAAAAAACAAAGTAACGTTTACAAATACCAATGTTTTGAGATGTTCTTTTCATTTTGAAGGATTGCCTTACATGTACAATGTTTTAACAAGGCATACCTCTTCCCGCAAAAACAGACGTTTTAAAGATCATACTGTCTGTTACAGAGATCTCTTCATTGAATTCATATGAAATCTGAATACGACATACGTATACATAGACGCAAACAGTTTTCTGGTTGGCAAAAACATGAGAGTATTGGTAGATGATGTGCTGTTGCAGTACAAAATTTTGACATTGATTCCTGTATTATGCTTCCTCGCCAGATAAGACACCTTAATAATGTCTACTGGCATGAACATATTGCCAACATGTCTTACACCGTTCAGTTCGAGAGGCGCCAAACTTATTTTTAAACACACAAATCACGAATGGGATGAACATGAAGGATATTTGTAAAATGTTTGCGTGATATGACACCTGTTTTTTTTAACACTTGACTGTGCATGTTGTTTATGGTTTGAGAGAGAGAGAGAGAGAGCGAGAGAGAGAGAGAGAGGGAGGGAGAGAGAGAGAGAGAGAGTCTGTCTGGTCCTACCGTAACAACGAGGACCCACTTACTCAATCGTACTTGTGGGGACTACCAGTTCCAGGGGTGTTATCGTTACTAAACAAGGTCAGATGAATCAAAAACTGTGCTATTAACAATGTCTTACTTTAAAATTTACAGTATGACAACCGGTTAAGAAGTAGTGAGATTTTTTTGTGCGGAAAAGAACTCTCTCTTTTTTGTGAGGACAAGAACTCTCTGAAGTCCACAGTATTAAATAGGACACAGCCTATGGAGTGACAACTGGCTCAAAAGTTGCTAATCCAAGAATGGTTGCTATAATTTGTCATTGTAGTGAAAAAAATATCTATCATAGCCAGACTTTTTCATCTGGATAGGTAATGAGAAAGTATTTTCTAAGGCTTTAACTCCACTATCAGGGATATAATATCAGTCCGGAAGAAGCATTATAATTTATTACTAATGGACATACACGAGGATCTGTCGTTTTATTCGTAAATAAACGACATGCAATAATAAATGAAAGATTTGACAGTCATAGGCTGCAGTCGGCCCTTACTCTTTAGTTTAGTTTAATAGGGGATGGGGTTCTGCACGGATGAGCATGCTACTGGTCTGCATTGGTAGCAAAGCAGAAAAAATGATTCCAGCAGGGAAAGGGTAATGGCTTGATAATGAAGAACTAAGAGTAATAATGACATGCTCAAATTAGAATAGTTATACTTGTAGACATGTAATATTCAAGTGGTTTCATCCTTTTATTTCACTATGCAACGTTTGCTTTCATGGGTCATTCCTTCATGGTCAACCTTATTTTAATACTGTTTGCATTTCCAAGTTTTAAAATTATAATGCTTTCAGGTGGTTAAAGAGCCATTTATAACCAGACATTTACAGAGTAAAAACAAATAAACTTCCAACATTTCATTTCTGCTCTTGCTAATGTGCATAAGAACATATTGAACTAGTACTGATAAAGCTGCATTGTGCATACTGTGACAAAAGACACCGAAATTTAAGTAGGTGGCCACGGACAATGACTCACCCGGGTACCACTGATTTAGGCCATGTGGTGTTGGAATTTTTTTCTCAATAGCCATTGAGTAAACAAGTAGCCCCTCCACCAATTTTAACCCTGGTATCATGATTTAGACAAACTTGAAACAAAATTTAGAAATCTTAAATGAGATGAGAAGATTTTAAAAATTTAACTGTAAAAGTCCATGTGCCATTTAATTTTGACCATTGGGTCATGATTTGAATAAAATGGGGCCACTAAGCAATGTTATAAACCAAATATAAAAGCCCTAGGCCTTGCTCTATTTGACAATATAGTTTTTTCCTTATGGTTGCCTTTTGCAAGTAATTCAATTCTTTGAGAAAATTTGAAAGAAGACAAGGAAAACCCATGTTAATTTTTATCCACTTTGGCCAAGCAGTCAAGGAGATCTAGTTTGAATTAATTAAGTTACTGGTAGAGAGATGGGCAATTAAAGATGAGGTGAGCAAATGAAATATTTGAGTCCAAGTAATGCTAAGCAGTACTACGTATGATTTATAATTTACATATCTTTTAAAGTAAAAGTCCTAAAAGCACACATGATGCAGTATGTCAAAAATAGCACACATGATGCAGTATATCAAATACAGCACAAATAATGAAGCATGTCAAAAATGGCACACATGATGCAGTATGTCAAAAATAGCACAAATGATGCAGTATGTCAAAAATAGCACAAATGATGCAGTATGTCAAAAATAGCACACATGATGCAGTATGTCAAAAAAAGCACAAAAGATGCAGTACGTCAAAAATAGAACAAATGATGCAGTATGTCAAAAATAGCACACATGATGCAGTATGTCGAAAATAGCACACATGATGCAGTATGTCAAAAATAGCACACATGATGCAGTATGTCAAAAATAGCACACATGATGCAGTTTGTCAAAAAATAGCACACATGATGCAGTATGTCAAAAATAGCACACATGATGCAGTATGTCAAAAATAGCACGAATGATGCAGTATGTCAAAAAATAGCACACACGATACAGTATGTCAAAAAATAGCACAAATGATGCAGTATGTCAATAAAAAATAGCTCGAATGATGCAGTATGTCAAAAATAGCTCGAATGATGCAGTATGTCAAAAAATAGCACAAATGATGCAGTATGTCAACAAAAAATAGCACACATGATGCAGTATGTCAAAAATAGCACACATGATGCAGTATGTCAAAAATAGCACGAATGATGCAGTATGTCAAAAAATAGCACACACGATACAGTATGTCAAAAAATAGCACAAATGATGCAGTATGTCAACAAAAAATAGCACACATGATGCAGTATGTCAAAAATAGCACACATGATGCAACTTATGTCAAAAAGGCAGAATTAGCCCTAAAGCCTGTTGCAAAAAGATTGACTGAAAATAAGAAAAAAGACAAAACAGATAAAAATAAAGATGTACTGAGAGCATGTACAATTTCACTAAATTCTTTTTTAAAAAGCGCCTGTTTTCAAAGTGAGTAAAAAAAACTGTTAGAGATTTTGAACGGAAAGATTTGTTTTATCTACAGATATAAATAATATTAACGAAGAATCACAAACTGTGCTATTAACAATATCTTACTTTAAAATTTACATTATGACAACTGGGTAAGAAGTAGTGAGATTTTTTGTGAGGACAAGAACTTTCTCTTTTTTGTGAGGACAAGAACTCTATTGAGCATTTATGGTGCAAAATGAGACTTTTGAGCGATTTTAAAAACACTGTGGGGACATTGCTGCAAATGATTTTTTTTATTTTGCATTATTTATAGTAAAATTAGACCACCGTAGTTTCGGGGACCGGTAAATTTCCCCACAGTATTTTCGAGACCCCACAATGTGGGTTAAAAACCTTGCAAAAGTCCCCGTAGTTACGGTAGAACCAAACGGAGAGAGAGAGAGAGGGAGAGAGGGGGAGACGGAGACAGTGAGACAGGAACAGAGATTTAGAGACAGAGACAGAGAGAGAACTATATATCAAATTACTAGTATTATCAAGGTTTTAGATGCAAAGATGTGCGAAATTTTGATCTGTGACGATGAGAAACTAACTGTAAATTAATAACTGGGTAGCCATTTGCTGATACAGATTTGGTTAAAATTGATTATACTTCTTGAATTTTTAAAATTTACATGTATTATATATATATATATATATATATATATATATATATATATATATATATATATATATATATATATATATATATATATATATATATATATATATATATATATATATATTGGCGCTTTGACTATGACACCAATAGTAAGTTTGGTGTATTTAATCAATTAAAAACTTATATTTTCGGACATTCTCCGTGTCAGCTTATTGAGACAGGCTTTATCCATCTTATAAAACATTTGCAAGAGAAAGTAAAACGTTTATTGCTTGTAATCAATACTGGACTATTTTACAGACAGCTTTTATGAACGCCTCTTTGCTTAATTAACTTCACAGTACTTGATGGAATCAGTCTTTTTTACTGGAAAAATATTTAAGTGAGATTCGGAAAATCTGTTTTTAAAGAAATTATAGGCTCAGCGTTTGTCACTTTGTCGCTGATCTGTTTTGTGCTTCTAACTGTTTGTTATCAGTTATATCTGTTAACTCTTTCTTTCGAACATCATTTAATAACAATTCACGGTAACTTGACGATATGCTAAATATATATATATAGCAACAATCAATAGAATCTATCATAATGTACCTTACCTAAAAAAAGATAATATTAACAGTACAAAATAGAAAGCAATCTCTATTGATCATTATATTTTATTTGTTGATTTTTGCATGCAACAATGTAAAGTAGATGATGGGTTATAGTTAATTCACAAGGGCAAATTATACGTGTGTGTCCATATAGAAACCTTAGGAGCTAGTGTAAGGATGGTGCAACCTAAAAACTGATATTAACATGAGTTGCGAATATGTTTGCCACTATATTCGTGCGCAGCCCCACAGTTCTATAGGCGGCGTGGGCAGTCATATGCATTTCCATTACTACTCAATCAAGCCTTACCTACAATATTATCATATTTTTCGTGTTCGGTGGCTTTAAAAGTTCACTTTTCTTCCATTTCAAACGCGACTGGAAATTATTCACTAACCGAGGTAAGTAAAATGAAGATAACATTTCTTATATACCTAATGTACCTAACTGCTTGTAGAGATTGTAAATAATCCTGCCAAATTTTAATGGGGCTTTCGGATAAAAGTAACACTGATCCCTAGATTTTATAAATAACATGTAAAGTGCTCTTGAATGGAAGTGAACATATTTAAACAAATCCTAAAACTAATATATTAAGTATAATTGATACATTATAAAAGCTAAACGTTTGCATTATATGAGTTAAATTGGAGATATAAAGATGAACTTTTAGTAAATATTTACTGACATACGTGATCTATTATCGTTAGATGTATGTCTACAAAGAATGTTTATAACTGTTTTAATCGGTTTAAGTCGCCATTTGTATGAAGAGCTCGTGGCCAGACTGAGATTTTGGTAGGGACATCCGATCAATGTAAAGTTAACAGATTCTGAAATCAAATGTTATCATCAGTTGGTCCTCATGTTTGTTGATACAAGTATATTGTCACAAAACTTGTAGTGTAGCAACACTTTACAAGACCTAGTTTTTAATTGTATTTTGGTCACTCTTGAAAGGAGCACTGCCGTTAAAATAGAAACGTAGGAGTCTGAAAAATGATTTTAAGAATTGATTGACATTTTTATCCAACTTGCTGAGTAACCCCATGTTACTAAATGCGACAATAACTTCACATGCTTCACCGAGTTGTGTGTAGCTGTTCCATGTGACTAGCTAGCTTTTATACAAAGGTAAATACGAACCTTTAGCCTAATGAGAGCGTAATAGCCAGAGGGTCACAAAAGAGCATACACGCTAGCAACTGCGCTTGCCGGAACTACCATACAAGGATGGAATGATACCACTGATAAATGTGACCATCAAATATTTGTGGAGTCTGCGGTTTTGGCGTAGGTGCCATGGTATATCCCACTACCCACATCCCACCAGGTCAGGTCATTAAGTTCACATGTATGTACTGTTGGCTATATGCAATTAGCATTGTTTTGGGCAGATACAGAAGAATAATGGTGGTTGATGAGCCATAAATGTTCAAACCTTTGACATTTGTACCAGCAATCGTCTTTTTCCCCGAGCTCAGATATTCCAATAAAATGTTATGTAGCATTAACATAGTGTTGTGATATATCTAACACCGTAATACAAATATATATAAAGAAAATTACTTTTGTAAACTTTCCAAATTCTTTGCCTGAATAGTCAGCAGTTCAAAACTAGTACGCTATTAAGACTCCCACTGGGACCGGGCAGAAGTGATCGAAGCTTAAATCATTAATGATATCAATGTTTGTGCAGTGTGGGCTACACTAAAAAAAGTTCCCCGGGCAAATACGTTTGAAATGTCATGAGATAAACAGCGTGGCCGGCGTCCTAATGACGATCACGTTTACCGGCGTTACCCGAGCAATATTTAGTGGGGTTGTCCCGGCTAGCGCCGTTTGTAGCGTGCTTGGATTTATATGACCAGGTGCTATGGTCGTCACTGTTGGAATTTCGCTCTAAGTCCATATCATTTTGACCAGCAAATCAATATATTTTTGGTTTTTTGGATAGATAATAATTTGGTTTATCCATTACACGAAATGTGAATCAAAAAAACTGACAATTTTGTTTACCTTTAGTAAATTCTTTGTTTTCCTATCAGTGGTGTACGATTTGTTGTCCCCCGGAATACTCTCTGATATATTTAATTTGTATTCTCAGAATAAATTTCTAATTCTGTTATGTAAAGTACTGCCATTGTTTTTGCTTAGACCAAAACATGTTTTGTTTTATTTTCTGGGGATCATACTGCTTTAACCACGGAATGGCATTAATCAGAAGCTATCACATTTAAGGTTTCATTATGACTGTAGGCTATCACTATCGTTATATAACTTAAGTCAAATGTGTAATAATTACCTTTGTAAAGATTGAGTTGCGCTCCACGCTGGGCTGGGTGGACTTTTGTAAAACTTGAGATGCGCTCAACATTTCAGGAAAGTTTCATCTCTTGTTGAAAAAATGTAATGTGCTGTTTCACTTGATGAACGTGGCGAGTTCTAAAATTGTTGCCAAAATGTTGCCTGCAGAGATTAAAATCAGACACTTAAAAGATTTATTAAGATATCATAAAATAGCATGAGAGATTGTAATTTATTACCACTGTATAAACGCCTCCTCGAAAAGTACGTATACTAATAACATTGTTTTGATGACTTGTCAGAGATTTAAGCATGTTACGTAATATTTTTCATTTAAAAAAGACGAACATAGCAGCCTTGCACACAGTCCTCCTCGATGCAACGGAACAGGTAAATTAATGGCTTTTTTCGCAAAAATAAACACCTTTCGCATTAGGTTCTGTCTTTGTTTCAAAATCGTTGTCACATTCATCGAAGTAATTTCTACGAAAACTCGATGTTTCAAATTCGGGCTTTTTGTGCGTACTAGCTTATTCTTTTACCTCCTTATGATAAGGAAGTGTCGGGAAAAACAAAGCACTATGGTATATAATAATGTGCTATTTTATTGCACTACGTGTCGTTTCAGTTGATGATACCTTTTCACTTTGTGTATTTTCAATCAAGATCATTCAGTTTATGATCTAAACAGACACTTAGTAGTTTTGCCTAGAATTGTCTTATTAGGTTTGCCTACAGCGATAATAAAACCTAAAATGTGGTATTTTTTGAAGTGGCAATTTGTTATGCCACTGACTGATCCAAGGCGGTAACCCCAGGGGTTCTCTTTTTCGTTAATTGTTTGTGGCGTCTGATTTGAATTGACATACTTATAACAAACATGCTGCCTCTTCCTCTCTTCTTTTTCGCTGCGTGGGGAGGCTGTGTTTTGTGGTTGTGGCGGTTCCTGATATGCATACAGTATTTCACTTTTTTCAAGGCGTTAACTCTTTTTCTTAATTGCTTGTTGGGTCTTATTTGAAATTGATCTTCTTATAAACCCATTCTCTCTTTCTCTCTACATTTTGGTCGAGTGGGGAGGCTGTTTTTGTCTGGGTGTGGTGTTTCCTGATATGCATATTTCTCTTTTTAACAATCAATAATTAAATAAATGCGCACACATTGTCTAATTTTTTCGTAATGCAATTTCGCATTACATTTCAGAAATATTGCGCTGATGATTGAATCATTACTGAAATATTCAAGTTATCTTTTTCTTGAAAGATACTCCAAGAATAAAATGCTGCGTTTATGAGAAATTTTGACACCACAGGAATTTGTGCATTTTCAATCAAGATCTCTTAGTTTATGATCTGAACAAAGCAGTTTGTTTGCATTCTGGCGAGTGGGGCATAAGGATGTTACGGAGGTTTTAATATGTTACTCCCAAAATTTGTAGAAAAAATACATGGATTTGAAACCTTTAATTCTGCTATTCCAGCTATGATTTCATAAAACTTATATTTTTGTATAAGGATGATGTATTCTCTTTTGATTGATGTAGTTTTCATTTCAAAATTTTCGCTCTAACCTAACATATTTAGTGTGTAACATACATAACCGTAAAAAGATTAAATTTAAGTCAGAAACTTACCTGTAGGATTTTTGTTTGTGAGCAAACTTAGGCAATAATACGTGTTTTTGAAAGCTGCGTGATCAAGCAATATGAAGCAGTGTGTTTTTCATAAAAATCACACTGGCAAAAGTAAATTTTTTTTTATATTTTACCGTATTGTTAATTCAATCATAATATTCATGTTTTGAGATGAACAAGCATAAAATATAGTGTTTAATTGAATAATTGTGTTTGATAACTGTAAATGTTCTTGAAACTTGCATGACTAAAATTTTCAACATACATAACATTATGTTACTTATTAAAATAAGGCTTATTTTCTTGGTTTTATTTGTTTTAATGGTGTTTGCTGATATCGAAGAAATTAATTATGTGTGCTCTTTGCAATGTCCTGATGTTTGTTAGCCCTGTGTAGATTTCTAATTACATTGACAGTCGTTTTTAACTAATATTACTGATTGAATGAAGTATTTTCTCTAAAACTGATGTTGTTGTACAAAGAACTGAACACATTTACAAAACTGTATCACAACTATGCAATCATTTTAGATTAAACAATAATATAATAATAGTAAGTAGTTTATAGTGTACACTTTGTTATGTTATGTGGTTAAAATGTAAAAGTATACAAATATTGCTTTGTTACAAACAAAATTAATTATATGATACCTAATTATTTAATTAGTATTTTAGAGATATGACTTAGAGGATAAAGAAAACAAATTTCAAAATCGTGTTATAGTTTGTATCTAGATTACCGTAGAGTCATTCATAATGTGAATATGAACTTTCTATAAACTATATTTTCTAAAAACATAGTTGAAAGCACCAGTTCTGGTCTTTTAGAGCAATAATAACTGATATTAGTGTTAAATAAAACATGTGAAATAAGAAAAATAAATTGTCCTAAATGAAACATTATTTTTTCTATTGTTCAAAGAAAGCTTATTATAAGAAATTTTTAAGAATTCCTTAAGATAATTGTAGAATGTTTTTTTTCTTAAAGACAAATAATTGTTAAAGAGAAACATCCTAATTTGAAAGACAATCTGTGTTATCAGGTGATGGTAAGCTTATAAACAAACGTATGTATAATAATTTATTAGGTTTTTTTTTTACTTGAGTTTAAAAATTGCTATATAATGCTGTTTCGATGTTTTACAAATTCTACACTGAATCTTAGTATTTTAGATGAATAAAACTACTTATAAAAACATTTCTAACATCAGATAATTTAATCAGCTAATTTTTGTAAAGTTTAAATTAAGTGGCTTTTAAATTTGTTATAGATCAACTTTAACACAATATAATATCATAAAAAGATATTTATCAAAATGTTAACCAGTTGATTGCAGTTACTTGCTTTTCTTTTCTTATTATTTTTGCTGATTATTAAAGTAAAAATTGGTAACATATTATAATATGACAAAAGAAATAAATAGAACAATAAAATGATAAATATGATAAAATGATAAATAAAAAAAAATTGTTTATTCTTTCTTTTCTACATTTTGTGAGAACAAATTAATGTTATCTGTCTCAATCCAGAGTATCTGGACTTAGCTTTAGACTAGATGCAACAACACATAATTAGTGTAAACGTAAGCTGTACTTCAATGTTGTCACTGAGCCATATTGATAGGTTTATTGTTAATTTAAAAAGATTTAAAAAAAAGAACGACCATCTACAACATACACATTTATTTCAAGACATATTGAGCAGTACACAGATCATTAACCTCTAAAGTTAAACAATATTTAAATTAAAAATACATTACTGTTCAATATCACCAGTATCAATACCTTAATTTCCTTTTGTAACATAATTCTTATATATGACCTATTTTACATAAAGTGCAGGAAGGTTGTAAACCTATATACTGGATTCAGATACTGGTTTATTAAAACAAAACTGGCACTGATTTGTTTACTGTTTTATCACAGTAACAGTCATTTTACCTCATCTTACTTATGGTTATAACAGTGGCTACGCATCAATCACAGGTAATTCTAATGGAGACGTGTATTGCTTGTCCTTGAAAAAAATTGATAATAAGAAAAAATCAAAGGATATCATGAATAAAACACATTTTTTACTCATAATATTCTTGATAACACAGTAATAGCTTATCAAACGCAAATAATTTAATACCTTTTTGTTACTAACTTGAATTTCATAATTTCTAAGTCACCTTTCTTTGAGAACAATTGATTAAATTTATCACTAGAATCACTATTTCTTATGGATATAATTGTAACTTAAAACAGAAATTCATCTTAAAATGTCTCCTTGACTAACTAAGTGCAGGCAATTTATCATGATAGAAGGTATGTAATTTATATCGCTATTGTGCAGTAACTAAAATTGGTTAATACGTTCATTTTGGTAACATATTTAAAAATGGTAATTTATGATTTGGTATTTATTTTTATTACGATATAAAGCTAACTAATAATTAAAACTCATGAAGAGGGGTATTTAAACAAAAAAAATTACACCAAAACTTCAAATTTATTAACCATAGGCATAAGTATATGATATAACATAATACTAAAGTCACATATAACTAAAGTTATGGATATTATTAACAATATGTTTTTCAGAGTTTATTTATTTATATTTTTATTTATTTTATTTATAGATAATTTCTTTGCTATCTTTGAGATGGTTTGTTTTGCATTTTTTCAGATCTTTTGTTTTTTGGAATTTCAAAATATATATGTATTTATTTGCATACATTGAACAAGAAATGTGTCTCAATGTGACTTTATTACATTTAAATACTGCATTCTTATTTATATTAATAAATTAAACAAATAAAACAAAAATTACTTGCTAATGCAAGTAAGAAATGTTTCATACAACTTTTTAAACTAGGTTTTGATGTTAAGTAACATATCTTAATGACTATTTATAGACCTATACCTTAGGTTGCAGATGTTTTATTGCATTAAAAATTAAAAAAACCAACATCTTCCTGGTGTAGGAAAAAATAGGTTTATTTCAGAACTTATATAATTGCCAATTATTTCTTCATAGCATAACATTTTCTCAAAGATCACATATTGAAATAGGCGTTATGATAAAACGCCCCACTCGCCCGAAAGCAAACAAATTTCAACATGCGAAGAATGGCATAGGCTTTCAGAAAATCATTCCCTTCAAAATTTCCCCAGGGTGGGGGGATGGGGGTCTTTTGGCAGCTCAAGGTCTAATACATTCATGGCCTGTTTTCCCATTTTCTTTTCTTTCGGTAACATATTTCAATATAGCGTTACGGGCTTATGTCCCAATGTATGTCACTGTATTACATTTGTCCTGAATTCTCATTTATCGTACTATATTTTACTTATAAGCACAAATTACTTGCTACTGTACGTAAGAAATGTTTCATACATCTTATTTTACTAGGTTTTTATGTTAAGTAACATAACTTAATCACTATTTTAGACCAATACCTTAGGTTACCGTTGTTTTTTTGCATTAGCAATGTAGATAAGAGCTGCCTGGTGTAGAAAAAATAGGTTTACTTTAGAACTTTTATAATTGTCAAATATTTCATTCTTACAAAAACTTTTTTCAAAGGTAACATATTCAAACAGGCGTTACGGAAAAACGCCCCACTCGCCAGAGTGCAAACAAATTGCAAAATGCGTAGAATGGTATAGGCTTTCAGAAAAACATACCCTTCTAAATTCCCCAAGGGGGGGGGGGTTGTTCTTAAGAAGTAAATCTAAAAATTTGGTTCGAGCGAGCAAAAAAAGCCTGTTTTTTCAATTCATTCAAAAATGGAGCAAAGTATAAAGCAAAAAAAGTATTAAAATCATCATTATTGAACAAAGCATTTGGCAAAAAGCAGCACTAAATGCAAACTTGTGCTAGTAGGAATATGCTACAGATGTTCAGCAAAAGAAACGCAAAAATATCAATGCGTTTACTTTCCAATTGCTGCAAACAAAAACATGGTAATATGAGAAATCATATACTAATACCATTGAATGTGATTTAGATGTTTCTGCTTTTCATAATTCTTCAGAAATGAAGACATCTGACTATTTTATGTTTTATGTGTTTTATCAAGAAATAAACGACTAAACGTCACTGTCACAAAAACCTTAATATGCTATTCCAGAAAATTCCTGTAAGCTAACACTTGCCCCATGTGGAAACACGTTTTGTTTCCCCATGAACACCTCCCTAAACAGGATAATATACACCATCCCCAATTTCTGTCCTTTACTGGAAGAATGCCAATTGCTTTCAATAAGGGCGCAGGGGACAGTTTCCGAGGCTGCCCCCAGTCTGGGACCCCGTGCAAGCTTACATTGATTAAAAATAAAAACTTTGCACAGCTAAAATTTTGTTGTTGTACTTTCTGTGTTGCAGGGGTCTATACAGGCATTTAAAGTCACCCCAAGTCCTGATTTTCCAATGCAAATTTGGCCGAAATTCTACACATTTGAAAACCTGCAAAATATTTCCTGCAAAGATTTTTCAAATAAAACCCCTTTCATGCTAATATTTTATGTGTCCCTCATCTCCCAAGCACCTGGAAAGTGTCTCCCATCCGTCTCGATTTTTCAGCATTTGACATTGAAATATCTCACCCCAAATTATTCTCAAATTCAGCCCGGCCGACTGCGTTTTCATCCGACAACTGTTCAACTCAGAACATACAAAGCTAGCATCAATGCATTTGAGCCACTGTGATCAGATTTCATATTACATATACTATACAATATTAAAAAAGAATATGACATCTTTAATTCAAACAATGATTTTAATGCATTTTATTCACGGCTACCCCTAATACTTAGAAAATCGACCGGGACCAAAGTGCGAAACTATCCCCTGCCCCTTAAGCATTAACACCTATCAGAATAAAAAAAGGTAAATCTTGTTGTAAGTAACTAATATATAATATAAATAATTATTGGGGGTTCAGCTACCAATACCCCGTTCTGATGTTATTGTGAAGTTGTTGTTTTTTTCTTTTGAGTGATACCCCAAATTTTGCTGCCATGGGAGTGTATGGATTTCTAGAGAATACAATCAGCTTCAATGTCTACTATATTTTTTATTGTTTACCCTTTATGTCTCTTGAAACGAACTTAGCAGCCATAGGTTTGCATGAAAACCACAACAATATGATTTATTTTATCTTGTATTCTTTGCGACTTTTTAATCGAACGGATTCAGTGAAAGCAAGGTACAATCGTTAGCCGGTTTAAAACACGAATATAGCCCAAAATTAATTTCGATTTGTGCGTTATAGCGCCAGCGAGCGATAACAAAAACATAAACATTATGTTGCATTTTGCCATTGGTGGTTTTTAACCCGTAATACTCTTATATGAATAAAACGTACAATGCTCCTTGATGAATTAATTCAAGTCCACATACTTACTTGACAATGTTGCATGCAAGTCCACATACTTACTTGACAATGTTGCATGCAAAATCACATGAACACACAAAATAGTATCTAACACACTGCCAAGCAAAATGTGTAGGCAATCGGTAACATAACTTAAACCACAACACTAAAAGTTACATCAAAAATAACACTGTAGTTTGAATAAAAGAAACTGATAGAGCCTCTTCGTCCGTTTGTAAGATTTACTAGGTAATATCTTTAAACACCAGCCAGCGTCGTGCAAGCATAAGTTAAACAAAGCGATCTGATACACACGTATCAGGAATTTAATGGATAAAATGTCCTTCGCCCCTCTACACCCACCAATACACAGCTCACCAGGTGTTTAATGGACTATATTGTCAACAGCTTACGTGTTAGTCAGTTACAGAGATCCGAACATAAATCCACAAGAAGTAACAGGCGTTAGTTTTCTAATCTGAATTGGTTAGTGAGCGGGGCAATTTTCCAGCCTTACAAGAGTTTATTTATCATGTTTTAAAAGTTTGAAAAATAAGAGTTAGTCAACTGTAGTGATCTAGGCATAAGCTCCATCCGCAACAGGAGTTAATTGATTGTGTTATCAATAGTTTTGGAACATGAATTGGTATTTTGCTTATGCCCCATTTCCTAAAAGAAGTTTAGCAGATCATATCGTAAATAGATTGGGAATCCGAGTTTATCTGTTGCTGAGATCTTGATATTGAGTTTATATCTGTTCGGTGTTGCTGTTGTTGTTGTTGTTGTTGTTGTTAAGATGAAAATAGATACAGAAAATTTTAGTCTGTCGGTACACTTTTGACATTGATGCTTGTATTATGCTTCCTCGCCACCCCAAACACTCCGATAATTGTCTGTTGTTATTAGCATACAGTAATTAGGTAGCCAACACCTTTCTAGAAACACATAACAGAACATCAGAAAGTTTGAAAACGTTCCAGATTGTTGCTTGAAATATTTCGGAAATACCGGTATTATATTCAAGCAATCGAACGTGTTTCAAACAGAATGTGATATATAACATGTTACTTTCGAAACGACTAGTTCATCTTAAAATGGTATGTAGTTGTGGGGTTTATAGAATGACATATTTCAATTTTAATATTTTATTATGAAACTTTTAGTTAACTCTTCGACACTGAACATGAATATATGAATTTCACGTCAGGTTTGAACATCTTTTTATCAACAAGTAATTGTCATCCGTTTGGGCACATCTTGTTGATGATGTGTTTTTAAATTGATATGAAAGAGACTTCATGTTAACTCCTTCCACATCAATCTCATTGATCTCATTATTACAAGAAACAAGATCTCATTAATACAGCCTTTTACAACACATCGAAGTATCTTGACAATTTGTGAAATATTCACAATAATAATTTTCCATCTTTGGTTAACAAAGTATATCCTAATGAAATCGCAAAGTAGTTAAGCTAAAAATTAAAAAAAAACAAGCAAACTTTCACGATCTAAATCTCACTTTAGAAAATGATTTCGTAACTACTAAACACTATGATAAAAGAGGTGATCTTGATTTAAGACTTGTTTGCTCTGCGTTTGTTTGGTTGTTTTGATAGTCTGGATTTTCTGAGTATGGCTACTCCTAATAATCATGTTTCACTTGTCCACCAATCGTAGGCAAAACTATCGTTATTCGATTTTAATTTGTTTTCTTTGTTACTACGTTCGCGTAGTCAATGCAATGCTGTTCGGTCCTTTACTGGAACAAATTTTATCTCAAAGGTATGAAACTTGGTCACAGATTCTAAGAGCTCACTATCTAGGTCAACTCCGATATCCAACCAGACAAATGTTTGTGCGTTTGTGCGTTTTTATTGAATCGAAATTGTCTTCAATCTTGAGCTTAAATATAGTTAAACAAATCATATATCTTTTATTCAATGTAACTTTAAAGGAATTCGTAAAGGCATAATTTATGGAAAGGTATGAAAATAGTCAATATACTGCCCATGAACAGTCTCAATCAAACCGAGCCTGCAATATTTTCATATTTGTCGTGTTCTGTGGCTTTCACAGTTCCATTTTCATCTATTTTAACCGGAAAACATATTTCAAACATGTTTGAAACATGCACTCAATATTTTATAGGCACAATGTAATGGAGGAGTTTGACTACGAGCTAGATCGGACCAATAAAACTACAGTTTTTGCTCTTGAACTGTAAGAAATACAACGAACTGGCATTGCTCCAACAATAATTCAAAGAAATATTTTTTAATATTTATGAAACTATTAAATTATTTTGTTTGGCATTATTATTTATGAGAATATTTGAAAAACATAAATGTTACCATTTACTCGCATGTAGGTTCCGACTATCTAGATGAATTAAAGCAATGAAATAGTCTACAATTTGTTTATTCGTCAACATTACATATTAAGCGAGTGCGACAGTTTGCTGATTATATTTCAACATAACGTTTCGGCAATTTTGACTAGATCATTACCCAGAAGGTCACACTGCGATTATGTAAATTTTGACGCCACAAGAATCTCTGCAAAAAAATGCAGAATTTTCGTTCAATATCTCGGTAGCTTGAAATATGAACAGCCCTTCTAAATTGTCTTCGTTGTTTGTTTCGATGCATTAAATAAAAAATTAAATAGTCTATGTCATCAGGGTTGAGATTTCCCCGAAGGGGGTTCGTTTTTGGCAGTCTTTGGGTAGTTACATGATAATTTCCAACTTTCGGGCAAAATCTATATGAAACACAAAATTGCTTACTAAACGATATTTCGCTCCTGGTTATATCCAAAGCTTGTAAGTTCATGTTCGGTTGATATAATGATACTCATCTACAATGTCAATTTGTACTGGAGGATCTACCTCTGAATACTTACGGACATTTATGGATTTTGCAAACAAATTGATTTACAAAAGTTAATGTACAGGCCTACATGTATATGGAACATAAGTGACATTTGTGCCCAAGGTCGTAAAAAATAACACGGAGACCAGTCTCAAATTTCAAGCATCTGATTCGCTGAAATTGAGACCAGTCGTCATTCCAGCCAATCAGATGCTTGAGATCTGAGACTAATCTCTCGCTTTAGTTTTATGATCTTGAGCCCTAGTCTACAAGGAGTTAAATAAGTAGGTTTGCACAAAAAGTGATACTTAACAAATACATTAAGCACTGACATTACTTGTTATTTGCCTCAGCTTTATCTATGTGTACAATCATATTCCAATGTATTAGTTAGAATTTGTTTCCTTTGAAAATGTCGGTATGTATTATATTTGTAATACCTTAATTTGACTTAATAATATATAAAGCTTGAAAAGTGTTCTGCAATCCCACGGAAAAGGCATGATCAAGTCGTCAAGAGTTTGGAATAGGTCAACAAAAAGAATAAAAAGATAAATAGATTTTAAATGTGTGCACTTTTATCAAGACGAAAATAGCTTTCTGTTTGGCATAAGAACAAGAAAAACTGATATGCCTTCACAGTAGAAACTTTTGACCGTGTTACATGCATTCTTGTTCCTAGCAAGCTCAGACTTTCAGATAAATATCTTTGGCATGGACAAATATGTTATGATATATCTAACCTCCTTCTAAAACGTTGAGATGAATGCATACTGTATGAACAAATACACGGCTGAATATCTTGATGTTAAGATTTGCTATGTTGTAGCTTTGAATAACGGCCAATCTAGTAAATGATTTTGATTAGTCAGTTCAAGCAGTTACAAACTTTGGAGTTCTATGAAATGCGTCCGTAAACCTTGAAGCGAGAATGAAACAGACTTTTCATGCTTTTTTATTGGTCAAAAACGAGCGGGAATAAACAGCAAATGACATAGAAAATAAAACATTATTCTGATTATTAACGTTTCCTTGGTCGAAATACTGTGCACAATAAAAGAATGCTCGTGTTTGTTTTTTTATTGTTTCGAACTGGACGGGAATACAGCAAATTCTGGTCAGAGATGAGCGAGAATAAAACAGAGCGCTGGGCAAATATTCATTATTATATCTGCTTTGTCAGACATGTGCGAGACTCTCGGATGATGGTTTTCACAGAGTCGTTAGATATACGTATCGAATAATCGGTCCCCTAGGACACACATTTCTTCTCCGAGTTTGTAACACAACACCATGTGGCGCAGAGTATCTCCTACTATTTCATTACGTCGGACTGGACAGCAAAGCGGATTTTAAATAGAGCACCTTGGTGCAGAGAGTATCTCTTACTATGCTCTTACGTCGGGATGAAGAGGAAATTAAATAGACCATGATTTTATTGGCTCCTGTTTTACGCAGCGTTTGGGGGTCTGACGGTAGGCAGGTTCAGTATTCTTCTGCTCTCTTGCTGTTGCCTTGTCTGATGGATGGCGAGGCTGTTTCGCGTAATAATATACATTTACTCGATTACACATCACGCGTTTAAGACAGCTTGCTTATAATATTGAGACAATATGAGTCGACAGAATTTCGCTGATGATTGAATAATTACTGAAACATTTCCCGGATGATTATCTTTTTCTTGAAGTATATTTCCAGAACTGCATACTGCGCTTATGAGACATTTTGAAACCACGTGAATTTGTGCATACAAACAGGATTCTCATGCTTGCAGTATATACCGTGGAGGATGAATTTGTCCTCTACATTATTTTCGTCGAGAATTCTTAGAAGAATTTCTTTCGTCGCGATGGAAGATTAGTTTTTTCTGTCTTGTTCAAATACCTGTGCTAATGTCTGGTTAATGTAAAAGAGTCTGTGTTTAGAAGATTATCATAAAATGTAACCCACAGGAAACACCAAAACATGGGGGTTGTTTGACATCGGGACACAACAAACATTTTCAAATCTACAAAAAATGTAAGCGACATATTCAAGAGATATAATGAAATATGTAGTCCCTTACACGAATTATTAACATAAATCTTCAAAAAGCGATCGCAATCAGCGCGACTCCGGAGAGTGATGCTTTTAAATAGAGCGGGCTGGTGAGCAAAAGCGGGTTTTTGTTGTTCGAGTGTTTTGTTGGTTTTTTGTTGCTGTTTTTCAATTATTGTTTACATTGTATTGTCACTTCTGTGAAACATCTAAAAGGAACTCAGTCAAAGATTTTACGAACCCAAATTGTTAATATAGTTTTTTTTTCTTAAAACAATACCAATTGAACAATAAAGTAAACTTCTCGCACAAGGTTTCGTGATCAGCGTCTTTAAAAACCATTGTTGAGAGTAGATTTTTTGTACTGTTTGTTGTGTACTTCGTAAGTTCCAGTCGACCCTAGTAATGATGTCGTGGGCAGTAATTTACAATTCCATAAGGTCGAAAGATGTACTTAATTGCCAGATACGTAATTCCTGGCGGTACCCTTCTTTAGTGTTTTTAGACTGATTCATCGTATAAAACGAAGGTTGAAAGTAAATTGAGATCTTTTTCTGTTGATACGATGAGTTCAATAAAGTTCGAAATCTTCTGATTTTATCAGTAATAAGTCGCTTTGCTGCGTTTTGTGGTTTGTTCTATTTTAATATCAGCATAACTGTAGTCATAAACTGTCTATAAATGACAGTCAGACAATGTTTTTGCGCTGTAAACAGTTCATTTATTCTTGGTTTATGACATTAAAACCGATGTGCTAATAAACCATGACTAACTTTGATAAAAAAAAGGTTCACAATATATGAGAAAATATAGAGTTATATATTAATGTAAACTTGCCACAAACAGCACTGCCATGCATATTTCTCGAAATTTTCACTAATTTAAACATATTTTGTCTTGAACATTCGTGTCCAGGCCATAAGTATGATGTTCGTACTGGAATTGTATATCTTGTACAATAAAGAAGTGTATTTGTTTTAGCCAAATTCATGTTTCGCCGTTTCTGTGAAATATATTGTTATGTTATGAAAAAAACATTATTAAATAAAAAAGAGTTTTACTTTTTAATTTTCCAGTGGCAAAATGCTTTTCCAAAGACCGTTCCAAGGCAGTACGTCGGTTCTCTTGTTTAGTAAGTTGTAAAAGGTGTTCCCTTTTCTCAATTAATCATGTTATAAACGTATGCTCTTCTTTGATCCCTGTCATCGTGTTCTTGTTGATTTGACTCCAGGTGCTCTGGTCTCAGTAAGATCAATGAGACTTCATCTCTTTGGCTTTGCAATGATATTAGCGTCTTATGTTTTATATGTTTGTGTGCTTTTTGTATGAAACATTGTTGAGCTGATGGGTGGGTTGGAGTTATTTCACCATGACAACCTATTGGGGCAAGTGTGAGGTTGGTGCAACCTAGAACCGGGTTTTAACCCCCAGTGGCAAAGGCGGTAACCCCAAGGATTCTCATTTTCGTTGATTGTTTGTAGTGTCTTATTTAAATTTGACATACTTATAAACACATGCTCTCTTTTCCTCTCTTCTTTTTCGCTGCTTGGGGAGGCTGTGCTTTGTGAGTGTGGCGATTCCTGATATGCATATATCTCTTTTGTGTAGCGATAATTGTTAATTCATGCTATTCCTGATAAGCATATTTCACTGTTTTAATTACTTATCTCATCATTAATGCTGTATTCTAGCACCGCGTGCGCAATCTGTCAAAATTTACACCATCAGCTTGAATACAGGTATTTGAAAGGGTCACTACTCTAAATGATTTTCCTTGTGCTTCTGCGTACGATTAGTAATTACAGCACTATTTCTTCTGTGCTGAGTATACATAGGTAAACAGAGATAAAAACTAATTTCTTATCTAAATTCTGGCCAATAATGTTTTTATATTTTTTAAATTGTGTATTACATATTAACGTTAACAGCTTAATCCTGATAAAAAATAATCTAATTACCAGCCACACTCTTTTACAAAAGAAGAGAAAAACGTTTGAACCAGAACTGTAGACGTAATGAGTAAATATTTCAAGAATTCAAACATGTCGGTCGTGAGTTCCAAAATAATGGCGTTTTTAAGGAAAAGTGAACAATACTCATTAAGTGTTAATGGCAATTTTTTTTAAGTTCCGAAAAGCATGAAATTGAAATGTACACTCATTGCCATCTAAAAATTAATGAAGAAATGTATTTTCTGAGAGGGTGATAACGTTTGCATGCTCAATTTACATGTAGATGAAAGAATGCTTTATTGCACAGGCGCACAAATGAGAAAACACTGTTTGCATCAGGACTCCAGAATAGCTGTTTGACGCATCTAGAAAACAAATTTGATATAGTGTAAATGCTTTTCTTTTTTTTTTTATTCCATTATTTATTCCATCTTTGATATAATCAATTATACAAGCGTACATATGAACTGAAAAGTAAATATTCAATACATAACGTTTTCTGTTATTCGATGTCTATAAAGTAAAGCTAGATGCACTGTTTGATCAAAGATGTTTTAAAAAAGGGATATAGACATAAGAGAAAAAATGGAATAGGAAGAGGAGAGGATAAAAAAGAAAAAAAAGGAGTGTCCGCCATTTGTCGTTAAGCTAAGAAGAGTCTCAATTTTGCGTTATATTGTTCTTGTTTATTTTTTAGACTTGCTATAATGCCTTCAATATTGATTCTGTGATTTAAGAAAGGAATGAAGGTTTCTAGTGATGGTATAGTATTTGTATATTTACTTTTAAATATAAAATATTTCGCTAAGATGATTATAAAGTTTACAATTGCATACAATTTATTATTTGCGCGATCTGTGACACCGATTGAGACTGTTTCATAACACAGCGAATTAATGGTAATACTTTTGTGGTTGAGATAATGTTGTAGATCTCTCCAAAATGTCTGTGTATGTTGGCACTCCCAAAACATGTGTTTAGTTGTTTCTGGTGCCATTGCACAGAAATCACACAACTGTGAGGTACTTAATTTACATTTATAGAGGTACACGTTATTTGGTAGTATTTTCATTAAAAACTTGTATTGGAATGCTCTGAGTTTTGTATCAATAGTGCAAAGATATGGAATAGATAGAATGTTTTCCCAATTAAAAGTGGAGTTTCCTAATTCATTTTCCCATTTATTGAATGTTTTATTTACGTTTGGCTTTTTCTTTAGAATTTCTATTTCATAAAGCATTTTATTAATTTTTGTATTGGGTGTTATTTTGTTTACGAGATATGTAACAGTTGTGTTTCTATTTGGATCTGTGGCCAATAGATCAGATTTCCATCTTTGTTTGATTATTTTTGTAATTGACATGTAATTGATAAATTCTGTGGCTGATAGTCTAAATTTTATGTGAATTTCTTGGAAAGAATAGAACTGATTTTGATCGAAGTTGTATATATCTTTTACATATAAAATGCCATTATCCAACCATCGTTTATTAAACAGTGGATTTCTGTTATAATCTGTTAGTAAAGAGTTATTCCATATTATTTGTTCTTTGATATTATTAAGTTTAGGTTCGAAATGTATGGTACACCATGATGTTATGATGTCTGTTAGAAAATCGTATTCCAGTCGTAGATTTTTTGCGTGACTTGAGTTACAGTTGAATTTAAAAAAGTTAAGTCCGCCTTTTTTATTAAGTTCATGTAGGTAAGCTGAGTGCCATTTTGCATTGGATTGTGACAATAATCTTTTAACCCAACTTGCTTTCAACGAAGTCGTATATGATTCTATATCAGTCATACATAGTCCACCATTTTTTGTGTTTTGAATAATGATATTTCGTTGTATTTTGTCAGGTTTTGAGTCCCATAAAAATTCATACATTAACTGATTGAGCTCTTTAATGATTTGTTTGGGTGGTGTGTTTAAGACAGTTAGAGGATATGCGAGTTTTGGGAGTGCGAACATTTTAAGTACGGCTATTTTTCCTATTAATGAAAGATGCCACTTTTTCCATGTCAAAAGAGTATGTTTAAATGAAATTATTTTAGGTTCAAGATTAGCGTTAATCGTATGTTCTTTGTCATTACTAAATATTATTCCTAAGGTTTTTGCTTCAACGGATGTCCATTGGAATTGTTTTTCATTGCAAAATGTTATGTCACTGTTTCGTAGCGAGCCGAGTTTCATAGCTATACATTTTGTAGTATTAAGTTTAAGACCCGATAGCGAGCCAAATTTATCGAGTGTATTTATTAAAGCTTCAAATGATTTCTTTGAACCATCAGTGAAGAAGCTTGCGTCGTCAGCAAAAAGTGTTTGTTTTACTTCAAAATTTGATATGTTTATTCCTTTTATATTTTTATTTTGGTTTATTGCAATGGAGAGTATCTCTAAACAAATGATAAAAAGGTAGGAAAACAAGGGACATCCTTGTCTTACTCCTCTTTTCACAAGAAAAAACTCAGAGGTATAGCCATTATTACATATACAACTTTTGACATCTGAATAGAACAGTTTAACCCATTTTTTAAAAGATGACCCGAAGTTGAAGAAGTCGAGACATTTAAAGATAAAATCATGATCTAAGCTGTCAAATGCTTTTTGGAAGTCGGAAAAGAAAATAATTCCTTTTTCATTTGCTTTATTTACCTTTTCTATAATCTCGTTTATTGTTATTACGTTTTCGCCGATATATCTTCCTTTTATGAAACCTGTTTGATCTGTATTTATTATATTTGGGATGACCTTTTTAATCCTGTTTGCTATTGATTTTGTTGCAATTTTGTAATCGACATTAAGTAAAGATATAGGTCTCCCATTGTTTATTTCTTCTAAGTTTTTATCTTTTTTAGGTAAAAGAGATATGACACTTTGTTTTTGTAATTCAAAAAGTTCGCCGGTTTCGTATGAATAATTAAGAGCATTAACTGGATATGTTTTTATGTCGTTCCAAAAATTTTTGTAAAATTCGACCGTTAGTCCATCAGATCCGGGGCTTTTCATATTTTGCATGTCCTTAAGAGAGAGACGACATTCATTTTCATTCAAGGGGCCTTCACATAAGATTTGTTGATCGTAAGTGAGTTTTTCAGCGGTATCGGCCGTAAGAAACTCGTCAAAATTATCATTTTGTGGCTGCTTATCATAAAGATTGGTAAAAAAATTTATTAAAATCCCTATACCTCTGCTGTTTGACCGAGAACCACTTAAATAGATATCACCCTTCCATTGTTTTCGCCAAAATTCTTTATCTTGTTCAGTACAATGTAGTTCCTGTAGAAAGCATATTGTAAAATTTTGCTGTTTCAAAAACTCAAAAACTTTTAATCTTTTTTCCTTCGACGCAAGCCCCTTCACATTGAAAGTACAGAAATTAACTAGCATACGTTATCAAGATAAAAGTCATAAAAATGGTGAGTATGAAGGCATTTTTGCAACAGGCAGGACAAGAAAATATTATCAGAAATAGATGGTTGAAGGTTTTGAAAACAACCAGTGTTATAGTACAGGAAGGTGAGAAGGATTGATAATAATTATATGTGGGTAATAATACAAACATATTACCGAAATAGTGATAAATTGCATACATTACATTCGTTACACATACACAAACTAATTTTAAATTAAAAAAAATCAGACAACCGGATACAAGAATTTCGATTAACAGGTTAACAAGATTTAAACATCTTAAAGTAGACATTGAAAAAGTTAAATGCTAAATAACATATATATGAAAGAAGTTTCTGGAATATCATTAATTATTTTTTAGTGATTTTTTATTTTAAATATTACAATGTTTACAGTTGTACACCTAATTTTATCTGTTTACCAGATCCATATTACATAGAATAGGTAATTATGCCAAGACAAATTTTAAACCGCATATTAAACAATGTTCAACTTAGAAAAACAACAAAAACCTTTTAACAGGACATTCTGGTAAATAGACTATTACATAGAATAGAATATCTAATTATGCCAAAAAATAAACTTATACCGCTTATTATGCAGTCTTTATATTAGAAAAACAACAAAAACATTTTTACAGCAAATTCTGGTAAATAGGCTATTACATAGAATATCTATTATGCTAAAACAAACTTTAAGCCGCATGTTAAACAATGTTTAAGTTAGAAAAACAACAAAAACATTTTAATGGCAAATTATGGTAAATAGGCTATTACATAGAATATCTAATTATGCCAAAATAAACTTTAAACTGCTATAGTTTTGCATAATAGTATCATAATACATGTTGTTTATTTGTTAACTATAAGAGATACACAGGCTGTTTTGACAACAATTTTAGAACAAATGACATTTCTGTTATTGGATACGAGCAGCGTAGTGCGAAAGTAGACAGATCTTTTTGTGTGCTTGCCGTAACTGGACCGAAAGAAAGATATGTCCACTTTCGTCAGCTGACATTTCTGTAATTCGATAAGAACAGTGTAAAGCGAAAGTAAACAGATCCCTCATGTACCCGCCACATACAGACTGAAAAAAAGGATATGTCTGCTTATATTTAATAAGAATTTAGACCAAAGATGTATATGAAGATCATTTTGAGCTTTCTTATCTTAGCAGCAACAGTAAATGATAGTTTTACATAGAAAAGTGCGTTGCAAAGATTTTGTTTAGACTCTGTTCTATAGTTTAACCTATATCTTGTTCACGCTTTGTACTGGTATATACACTGTACAAAACCGGTATTTGCCGGTATTTACTATTGCGTACAAAATATACTGCACATCTTTAATTATGTGTGTTTAAATCGCGATCTGGTATAGAGTTGTCACTTTTGCTGGTTCTCTGAGGCCAGGCCAGGTCAATCCAGTGTTGGTAGTCCTCGAATTTAACCTCATGAATATTTCCTTGTTTATTTTCATAAAGAATTTTCCCGTTGTGTGACCATGCTGATTCCACTTCATCGGGACATTTATTTCTAACGCAAGACAGCACGTGGTTATTAAGTTGCGTCAGATCATCCGTTATAAAAATGCCAGTACCTTTTAAAAGTTTTTTGTGTGCCATAATTTTATCACGTATCATTCTCGACTGGAAACGTACAATAATCTGTCGTTTGCCGTCTTTGACTTTGCCCAATCTGTGCGCGACATCAATATGTTGTGGTGTAAGCGAGAAACCTGTAATTTTGATTTTAGCATTAAGTTGTTTGCACACTTCAGCGCATGTTTGTTCAGCAGATTCTTTGTCGTTTGTTTGCAGAATACCATTAATTCTGATGTTATTTCGACGACTGTATTGTTCGTGTATGTTGTAGTCTCGTTCAACTTTTTGTTTTGTAACGTTTAATTCGTCTCTCAGTTGTTCGTTTTCTGTTATATTGTTTTTTAATTGAATATTCATGTGTTCTAATTGTTTCTTTAAGTTGTCATTTTCGACTTCCTTGTCAAATAGCCGTGACTCTAATACATCAATTTGTTTTGACACTGATTTAAACAATTCATCTTTCATTTGTTCAATAACTTCTTTGATAATATCTCTGACGGATCCATCATTTTTTGTAATGACGTTCGTGAGTTTTTCATTTATTTGTTTTAGTTGTTTTTGTATACTAGTAATGTCTTGCGCAAGTTTTTTATCGTTTGTAGCTTGCATCGGGTTTTCACTGTTGTCATTGTCTTCTACCTCTTCTGTTATTTTTTTCATTTGTTTTTGTTTCTTTTTCTTGTTTTTGTTTGTTTCTTTGGTATTAATTGGAGTCTCGGGTTCGCTGGAGCTAGATCCGTCACTACGCTTTCTTTTGTCACGCATTTGGCTATCTGTTTCATTATTATCGTCGTTTTGTGTATTAATTTTTGTATTGTCACTTTTGTCCGCCATTTTTTGCGTGAAGTATACTTTAAAGTTTTGCGATGAGCGTCTTGTATTGTACACTTTTGTGCTCTATTTAACTCTATTGTATAGCCTTTCACGGTCAATAACCGTGACTTTCAATAATGGCGTTCTAAATACCAATATTTAAAATGATGTCGAATTTTCAATTGAGGAAAATATCAATCCTTCATACCTTTTTTGAGTGTTTTAGTCCATATCCACAAAGTTTTAGCTTCAAAAACACTATAGTTCAAAAAATATCACAAATGAGAAAACACTGTTTGCATCAGGACTCCAGAAAAGCTGTTTGACGCATCTAGAAAACAAATTTGATATAGTGTAAATGCTTTTCTACAAGTTCTTGCAGCAACCTGTCAAAATATTTCCATGCTTTAAAATACTGCACCATAATGTTTTGACATTGAAACTGTTTCATATTTCTTAAAGAAAAATATATGGACAAGACGCCAAACGAGAATAAAGTTTACTTGATATTTAATGTATTGATTAATTTGATAAACGATATCGAATAGTGCATAAAATAAAAACCTGATGCAAAAAGTCTTGCTGTTTGTTAAAGTGAGTGCTAAGTAATTGAGGCATTAATTCGACTGAACTCAGTGTGCAAATGTATAATACAAACACCGATAAAAACATTCCTTCTTTAAATCTGACCGGCAATGATCTTTTTAATTGTTGCCTATTTTTGCTTTTTACTATGTTTGCCTCCTTTTAATAATATGAGATGAGTACCTTTAAACCTACGTGTGTATGTTTAAATGCCAACAAATTTGATTTTAGATGTTCTTTCATAGAAGGCTCTGAATCACCGAGTGACATAAGGTTTTCACATCAAGTTTATTTATATGTTGATCTGGTAAGCAAACCAGATTTTAATCGCCCATGATCTACTCAGCAGACAGACAGACACATTGAGAAATTCTGCATTTTTGTGATGTATTATTACCGATTTTTAAAACTTAGTTTTTACAGGTGTTGTGTCTATTATTTTATTACCTGGTGTTTTAGACTATAGAGGCTCTAATAATCAACCGGGACCAACAGCATACCATTAGTTTCAATATGATGTTTTCATAATCCGTATCAAAGATCACAGGAACCTGAATTTCTTTAAAAAATCATCCCGATCCCAGATATGACGTTTGACCCTATATATACAACTATATATGATAAACGAGTGAAACATACAATCTTGGTTTTCTGATGTGAATAATCAAATATTGATTATCTTGTTAAATATATAGCAACCTGAAAAGAAGTGCCACATTGCCAAGACAGTACTTTTTCTCGCTTAAAGTAAGTTTCACTTCATGAGCTTGCTTTTGGTGCATCCATGCGCTTTAATGCATCCCAATAAACTTTGTGAAATATGCAGTTATACAAGTTTACAGACACTTTACAATAAAAATATCTAAAACTAGCATCTTACCAAAAACCGAACAACACTCGCTTACGCGATGACAAGAAATTCTACCTATGTTTTGAAAACTGATAATCAGTCTGATTTTAAGCGTTTTGGATATGGTTGAGAGATGCTTGTGCGACAAACATTTTAGTCATTAACCTAGTGACTCGTTCATAACGTGGAGTTAAAAAAGTTCTTCGTGTCGACCTTGTGGTACTTTCAGTGCTTTGATTGTTTGGTACTTCGAAACTAGATATCTATAGTAAGTTGATATTTTTGTAAATAGAACAAAAATAAAATCTAAAAATCTAAAAATATCCTGCCATTAAATAGTAATTTTTTGTTGTCATAAAAACGATATCACTAAGGTGCTTCGAATACTTATATGTTGTGGTAATATCAATAAATCATTTTTATGCAAGTATTAGGAATTCAAAACTCGACATAAAAGCACAGATATCATTTTTGGTCAGTAAGAAATAAAAATATAGTGAATTACAATGTAATAAATGGAATGTGAATCTACACATTAAGAACCCGTTTGCTTCGATATACTTGACAACTAAAAAGGACTAGGCTTTGCTTATTAAGTATTTGTAATCATGTCTATTTAAAAACAGATCATCTACCTTTAACAGAGCTAAGTAGTAATTTTTTAGCAGAAGTCAAATTGTGTTTTCTGACAGAAAAATAGAGATTCCGCAATCTTACAAAACAAAACAAAAACCGCAAAAGGTTTCAAAGCTAACAAGACATTGGCAGTTCTAACGAACTTATGTCTAATTTGCAAACTGAACAACTGAGTGGTTTCAGCAGATCTGCCATCTAATCTTACTACAGCAAGAAAACAGACAACAACAGCGCGCGTAGTAATGAAAAACAACTAAAGGTGCATTTGGATGATACAGTGTCAGAAATTACATGTTGTACAGAATGGCATGTTGTATCTCTTTTATTACTGGTTGGAAATTGAATAAATATCATTCAGAAGCGTAATCAAATTTTACTGTTTTTCCGTAACAAAACGTATTAAACATATAGAAATTGAAAAGTCGGCGTTGAATGTTGTTTTCCTGATATCAATACTGCCGACGAGCAGCTAAAACGCTGTAAAGGTCAGTTGTCTAACAGTGGTGGAGAATCAATGGTATATAAAAATAAAGGGACACAACTCTTTAACATAATTTAGAGATCAGTGTTAATCCAATGGACTCTATAAAGTATTTGTTCGAAGAATAAAGTAAATCATTGCAGTAACTAACATGCAAAACTAAATTAAACATCAAATTGGCAAAACTGGATAAAACTTACACATACAACACATGTCATGCAAAGTATTATCAATATACACTATATTATAAAATCTGTATTTGAGAGGTAAAAATATAAAGTAATGTTTATTGAAATCATGCATTATGATTGTTAAAAGAATGCATAAAATGAACTCACCCTCTTTCTTTGTTAACATTTTCTGTCAAGTTCCTGTTATAAGCGCCACCTAGGATTTTTCAATTCAACAACAAAATGAGGTGGAGCCGACGCTTACAAGGCGCGTCAACATGCGATCTTACAGTTTTTTAATTAAATATTGTATGCTTTGGCGGCCTGCAGATCTTATTTCGGAATATTTATTCTAACATGAATAATATAAACAAGTCGGCAGCAACCATGATGACAATAAATTGAATTAAATTTCTCAATATAATTTAAGACTTTTTTTCATGAAAAATTGTAAGACCCAGCTGCAGTAAAGATGTTTTGAAATATAGTGAATAAAAATAGCACGACATGTTTCGTGTTTTGGTCTTTAACAGCGGTGTAACCCTACTCCTGTCATCATTTTGCTCGAAAACTTATTTAAAATTTACAGAAACAATATTTTCGTGGATGATTTTGAAAGGTTTAGTCCTTTTTTAGGTCAAATATGCGTAACGCAGTGTCTTCGTATAGCCATAAAGTAAAAAGGAAAATAGAACAACGAAAAAACCACTACGCAGGTTCTCCGCACAGCCACAAAGTGGAAAGGAAAATAGAGCAATGATTAAAATACACCGAGCATTCTTTCCGCACAGCTATAATAAAAAGTAGAAAAGGAAAATAGAGCAACAATCAAAAAGTTGAAATGAAAATAGAGCAACGATTAAAAAAGCACCACAAACAACAGAAGAAGAGAACACAAGAAGTCACGCCTTGGGAACTTTAGTTGCAAAACAACTACAAGTACAAGTTGTCTTGGTGAAGTAACTCCAACCCACCCATCAGCTCAACAATGTTGCATGCAAAAGCACACAAACATATAAAATATAGGAAGCTAAAAGCATTGCAAAGCCAATCAGGGTTCAAACTTGCTCTATTGTCGGAGCAAATATACGCGTATGTATAAAGTAATTTTACATAGCTGGTTATGCAGGAATTATGCAACAAACTCTTGCAGTAAATACTTTAGCTACTGAAGTTTTAGAAATTTTGCCAAAACAAAACGTTGAGATTACACACAGGTAAGTAGACTTTTGATTAATCACTATGACAATCATTTCCTAGCTGAAGCCAAAACTTGTAACTATGCATGCATACTTTTAACCTTAATTTTGTTTTGCAAACTTTGCATTTTGTTATTAGTAGACCCAGATTATCTAGAACATTCTGCACATGTGTGGATCTACACTGTTTGCTAAAGTAGAACAAATTTTGGTAAACGTTTAAAATAGCTAAACTTTTTAACATTAAATGCAATTTTGTTAAATTAAATCAGCAAGTTTTTTTATCAATTTTTAAAACATAAAATGCTAATAAAATATTCATTAAAGAAACTTGTTTCTGTTTTACTGTTTAGAAATTAAAATCATGATACAGTTTAGTTACTTTGTAATGTATGACTGCATGTTTACAACGAAATTTGTGTTATTAAGTTGTTCATCAATATTTCTCGAACAGGGAAGTCACTATTCTATGGGAGTCAAATTACTGTGATACACCGGCTGATCTGAGCAGAAAGAAAACGCTCAATGAAAAAACTTTCATATTAATTAAGGCTTGTGTTGGGAACTGTGGCCAACAAATTAATCGGTCAATGAGAGTTTTACATGTTGCAATTGTACACAAACTATAAAGCATAGTTAAACATCAGAAAATAATGAGTATTAAACACATGCTCCACTATATTCTGCTAGAATTTCTGAACATCCGTTACAATTAATAAGCTTTTTCACACACAAAGTTCTAATAAAAAGACACTTTTGTGTTGAAAAAAATGCTACACGCTTTGCATCAAACAAACTAGTTTCTAGTAATATGTTTCAAAACACTACAAGATGTTAAACCGAGTTGCTTGAATAACATCAAATACTAATATTAATGTTAAATCTATCAGAACATAATAAAATTGATGCAATGCTGGGAAATGAATTACAGTTTTATCTATTTCTAGCTAACATTCTCATGGTGTATTTCTGAGTTATGTGGAATGTTATCAAACAAAAAATCGGTTAAGTATTTCGGCAGATTGACAAGAAAGGTGTTTTGACTTGTACATAGTGATCTCCCTTTAATGCTGTGAAATAACATAGTGATCTCCCTTTGATGTTTTACAATAACATAGTGATCTCCCTTTGATGCTATGCAATAACATAGTGATCTCCCTTTGATGCTGTGCAATAACATAGTAATCTCTGTTTGATGCTGCGCAATAACAAAGTGATCTCCCTTTGATGCTGTACTTAACACAGTGATCTCCCTTTGATGCTGTGCGGTCGTGAAAAGCAAATGTTAAGGGAAGTGACAATAGTTTTCTGCCTGGATCGATAACAATTAAGAAATAGTCTGGTAATATATATAAATTCTACACAAATTCTACACGATTGTTTTTGCCAACTTTTTGGCTGTCGAAATTCGTGAACACATGTATTTTGAAAATAATTTATGAGTATAAACCATTCAAGTAATGCCTCGAGTTGAAATTGGAGCCTATAAATTAATAGATTATTTATTAATTCTTAACAGTGCATTGTTGAACCTCGTTTTTTCACAAAACGTTTTTTTCACACGGTGTGAAAAATGCGCGCGAGTACGTCACACTGTGTTCAAATCTTTGTACGTACTAAAGTTTTATTTTAACAGAATTAGCGATTCAGTTAATTTCAAACATTTTTATTAAAACAGTTTAGCACCCGTTTACGTCGTATCGCCGCTAAATTACGCTAAATGTCGCAAGACGGACGCTAGATGTCGCAACCACCCTAAGGTCCATGACAAACCAGTCTTGCGCCCTAAATAACCACCTTAATGTCCATTGCAAGCACTCTAGCACCTAAGGCAGCCGCCTTCAGCTTTTGATGATATGTAGCTTATAAAATAAGTCTATCAGGTATGGCTCTGAAGTCACTTGTTTATGTCTCTGTTTTAATATTTTTTTAATTTTATAGCACTTGAAAAGGCAACGAAATGCATTAACTTCCGTAATGTACTAATTTTACTTCAACACCTCGCATTGTAATGTAAGTTCCTAACAGCATAACATTAACAGACATGAACAAACGGGTCGACAAAGGACAAAAAGGTGTTACACTGTCGCGGATCCAGGACTTCAGAGGGGGCGTAAAAGAGGGCAAAAACTCAAAATTGTTATGAAAAGATTTTCTTAATCCCCAAAAAAGGTCCCAAGTTAGTAATATTTAACGAAATAATATGTATTATTGACAAAATAATTTGTCATTTTACTGGAAAATCTTTGTTAAATGGACTAAAAAGTGCACCTTAGTCGAAGGGATGTATTCCTTTTCTGACCCCTCTAAACCTCCCTTCGTTTTGGGAAAAATGAGGTTCAACAGTGCATAAACCATTACCGATTTTATCGCATGCGCAACTAGTGAAGATCTTCCGGTACACCGTGCTGTCTGATCTGGGTCTACACTAGCTGCCTCTTGGTCAGCAATGTCCAAATGAAACAAGAGCCAACAGTGCAGATTCAGTGCTCAAGATCATAAAACTCAATCTGGAGATCAGTCTCAAATCTCAAGCATCTGACTGGCTGAAATGGCGACCAGTCGCCATTTCAGCCAATCAGATCTTTGAGATTTGAGACTGATCTCAAAACTAAGTTTTATGATCTTGGGCCCAGTAAGAACTGTGCAAGCATTAGTTAATGTTTCATCAACTAATTAACAATGTACAATTCTGGAGATATTCAACGAAGTTCTACATTTAATTTTGCGTAAAGGAGCGAGATCTTGAATGTTAACATTCCATACATTAATTTGTTTTAATGTCCATTCAAGATACATAATTGAAAGGTAGTAAAAGGTACTGCGCCTCATTCACTTAACGATAGTGGCATAATTTGTGTTGCAAGGACTACATTAAAAAATGCCACTATGTTTATATGCTTAAACGAGAGTGCCACAAATTACGCCCGTCGAATATTTGGGTAAATGGTTGAAAAGTTTGACAGAGAGATGTGTACATGTATTAAGCTGCAGAATCCTTATGACCCAAATGCATTTCATAACCAGCCAATTTACTACCAAAGAATTATGGGGTATTTGCCGAGGTGTCAGTGATATCACAGGAACCATGTACTACTATAATGGATTTGATAACCAGCAACATAAATAGTAAGTAACAAGGCATTCAAATGCTGACTGGTTATCGACTTGGTCGAGATATTATACCTATGAACATTTTCCCTAAGTTTCACCAAGATTGGAGAACAACTGTTTGATTTAAAGAGCAGATAATGGTGAATTTGCCATGTTTTGCATAAATAAAGGGCCATCAATCTGACTTGCCTGTAGTGATTTAGCTGGTTTTCAAACTTGGCCAAGATTAATGCCTATATACATTTTCCTCAAGTTTCATGAAGATCGGACAACAACTGTTTGAGTTAGAGAGCCAAGATGGCGAACTTGCTTTTTTATAAATAAAGGGCCATAACTCTGAAGTGGCTGAAGCGATTTGGTTGGTTATCGAACTTGGACGAGATATTATGTCTGTAAACATTTTCCTAAAGTTTCATGAACATCAGACAAGAACTGTTTGAGAAAGAGAGCTGACAAGCCGAATTTGCCATTTTTTTATAAATACACTCAACCAAAGTTCTAATTGGTCATTAATTGTATATGTTTACAATGTATGCTAGTTTCGTTTCTTCCATACGTCAAGAGAGGTTGTGGAATGAACTGTTTTGTCTTGAAATCAATTATCTAATGTCTTTTTAATCTTTATTGATTGTTTTCTTAAATGAATCCAATACCATTTAGTTACACGGCAGGGTCAAAATTAGAACAGTCTTTAATTGGAAGGGAGGTAATTTTAAAATTGGATACTTTGAAAGGGGTTTATGTAAACAAATGTGCTGTTGGTTAATCATGTTTTCTGTTTTTCCTACTAATGTGGGGTCCTTTTACAATTAAACAAGGAATTAAGAGCAAATTTCTGTTTGCTTGGCCTTTTCATGCAAGAAATGCATTTTTAGCAAAATTAAGGATAACTCTTGCTAAACTGTTCCAAAGTCAATTATTAAAAGATTAAAGCTTAAGTTGAAGACTGTTGTTGGCATATTATCATAATATAGAGTTAACTCAATGTCTATCTAATAAAAACATACGGACAAAAGTGACCAATTAGAACTTTTGTTGAGTGTAAAGGGTCTTAACTCGGAAGTGGCTGAAACAATTTGGCTGGTATTGGAACTTGGCCGAGATATTATGCTCGTTAACATTTCCTAAAGTTTCATGAACATCCAACAAGAACTGTTCCAGTTAGTGAGCGGACAAGACGAATTGGTCATTTTTATATAAACAAAGGGCCATAAATCTTAAGTGGCTGAAGCGATTTAGCTGGTTATCAAACTTGGCCCAGATATTATGGTCATAAACATTTTCTTCAAGTTTCATCAAGATCAGATAACAACTGATTGATCTTTTGAGCGGACATAGCTGTGGACGCCGCCCGCCGGCCCCCATGGGTGTTCCCATAAAATGACCTTTTCTTGTATAGCGTATAAGTATACTTTCAAATCAAACAACAAAGATGGGTGTTCAGTTGAACACTTGTGTTTCCCGCTGGTACTTTGTCAGAACAAAAACGGGCATAACTTTATCAAATTTGACCTTGGCCTAAAGAATTTGGCATCATCATGACCATGGTATAAGGAATATAGATTAGAAGCTTGGTGAAGAAATATTAAGAAATGGCACCAAAGTTATTGCCAGTTTTTTTTATGATGGACAGACCAATGGATGGATCAAGTGATCCCTATGTATTGCCTTTTCGTCGAAAGGGCGACACAAAAAATCTGTTCTAGCATTATATTAGGTATCTAGTTACCAATACAAAAATTTAATCTATTTCCAAAAATTATAGCACCAAATAAGTATAAAATGTTTATTATCTGTTAACTACTAACAAAGGTATTATTTGAAGTGTATAAGGTATAATGAAAATTCCGTCACCTTCATTGAACTGTTTTCGTAAGAACAAGCCTCAGCTCTGTGGAGCTCCTCAACAAACAATTCTCTGAATATTACACAATTTTCCATCTTAACCCTTATATCCATATATATGCCTTTATCACTTGGGGGATAAGTGTAGATCCAGATCAGCTGGCACATGTGCCATCTGATCCAGATCTGCAATATTTTCTTTCTGATCCATGGGGTTATTTCTGACTTTGAAGCAAACAGTGGAGAACCTTATCACGCATCACAGATAAGCTGACTTATTTGGATCTACTGTTCCCCTGCACGATGTCAAATAAAGAAACCATGTTGATTTTATATTTTATTTTGAAGCATTTCTTTGACATAATAATGTAAGCATGCAAATTCATTCATATCAGTGAATATAACAATAAAAGAATTGTTGGATGGTACATGTATTTTTCTTAAATCTTTAACTTGATGTTATTGATGTTAACATAGCACTGATCTTAATTTCTGTCTTGCACTGGAGGTTTTTCATTATTCAAAATTATCCTTTGTAAATATAATATTATTTTAACATTTTAACTGATTTAGAATTTTAATCAAACTGAATATATATATATATATTAGTACAAAATTACAGTACATAAAGAAAATGTATTACTTTTCTTTCAGAATGTTTTTCTCTGGTTGTCTCGGCACAAACATTAACAAAATATATATACAATGTACCATCATTTCTCAAGTATAGGTCACATTTTTTTTACTCAATTTTATCATTCAAAACTTGGGGGTAAAGCCAAAACAAATACAGGTATAGCAGCATTTGTGCCTATATTTGTTCCTATATACTGAATTCGTATAGGCTGTTTTTGACGTGCTGCCTATAATTTGGCGCACCAAATACATTGGTGAGTATGGTCATCATAAAAGATCTATACAGGACAGATAGTGGTGACACCTTAAATCAGGTATTTAACTGATCTACAGTTAAGATAATAATTTGTTTATTTCAGTAACAAATAAAAAAAGGGAGTTTTTAAAGACATATAAAAAACTAATTTCTAATTCAATTCATTTTTACCCTAGCAAAAAACAATCAGTTTAAATAAACAATGCACATTAATGACACAAAAATTGTCCCATTCAAATCTTTTCTTGGAATTTTTTTTATATAATGCTTATCATAATTAATCTGCACTTATATCACGATTAATCAGTATTAACAGTGATTTTAAAACTGGTTCTTGAGCACACCAAATCTGTGGGAATACGTCAGCAGTGCAATACATATATATATGCACAGTGTTCATTACACAAAAGTGTTGTCCTTGAGATAAGGTTATTGTATAAAATCAAACAAATATAGTAGGATATAGGGCGAAAATGTGTGCCATTGAGGGCATAAGAGTGCATATTAAAGGGGGCATGTGCTGCCCTGCTATCACGTTATAGATACATCACCAGAACATTTTGGATGCTAGAGACATTATTTTCTTGATGACGTCACTATTGTGAACAAACAACAGTCTCATTACTGATGACATGATGTCATTCAGGTCAGTTCATTAATGGTAAATTTTAAGTGTCTAACAATTAACAACTCTGGGTTGGCTTTGTTTGTGCTCCCTTCAAGTATGTAGCTATATTCTGTGCTGTAGACTCGGCAAGATCACACTGCACATACTGGCTATGTGCTATTTCTTCTTGTCCATGTCCATTAGAATCCTGAAAAAAAAATTTAATTAAATAACATAAAGATGAAAATAAGAATTTTTCTGACTACCAACTACCTGCAGAAACACAACACATTATAATGTTACGGGGTAAGTTTCTGCTCGTTTCCATTTGATATGTAAGTGCAACCATATTCACAGTGTTTTGAAACAATAACATAGTGGCATGACATATATATATATACAAGAGGGTCCATAGGACTCTGGGTTGCTCACCTGTCAACAATTGCTCAATGCTTGCAAGAGTTGCATGCAAGTGTGGTAAAATCAAGTCAAAAAATAAAGCTGCTATTGTGGAGAAAATGTCAAAATAGCTTACTTTGGCTCTTTCAAGGGCCATAACTCTGGAACCAATTATGGAATCTAGCTGCTTCAAGAAAGGAACCGAAATCTTATAGTAACTCAAGTATTGTACAAGTCTGGTTAAATTCAAATAAAAAATGAAGCTGCTATTGTGCAGACAAGGTCTAAATAGTTAATTTTGGCACTTTCAGGGGCCATAACTCTGGAACCCATAATGAAATATGGCAATTTCAAGAAAGGAACCAAGATCATATGGTAATGAAAGTGAAGACTTAAATTAAGTCCACTAGTGTGCAGACAAGCTTTTATTATAACTTGACCTAGTGACCTAGTTTTCAAGGTCACATGACCCAGTTTCAAACTTTACCTAGATATCATTGAGATAAACATCTGACAAAGTTTGAAAAAGAGTACCAAAATTAAATCCGCTAGAGTGCAGACAAGCTATTTCTATAATTTGGCATATTGACCTAGTTTTCAAGGTCATATGACTCAGTTTCGAACTTGACCTAGACATCATTGAGATAAACATTCTGACCAAGCTTGAAGTAGATCGGCTAAAAACTAAAACTGCTAGCGTGCGGACAAGCTTTTTCTAAAATTCGACCTATTGACCTAGTTTCTAATATCACATAACACAGTTTCGAACTTGAACTAGATGTCATTCAGATAAACCAAGTTTGAAGAAGATTGGACCAAAATCAAGACAGAGTGCGGAAGAGCTTGATCAATAATTTGACCTTGCGACCTGGTTTTCAAGGTCACATGACCCACTTTCGAACTTGACCTAGATATCATGGAGATAAACTTTTTAACCAAGTTTGAAGAAGATCGGACCAAAATTAAGACTGTTAAAGTGCGGACAAGCTATTTCTATAATTTGACCTAGTTACCTAGTTTTCAAGGTCAAATGACCCAGTTTCAAACTTCAACAAGATGTCATTGAGATAAACATTCTGACCAAGTTTGAAGAAGATCGGACCAAAATTAAGACCGCTAGAGTGAGGTCAAGCTTTTTCTTTAATATGACTTAGTGACCTAGTTTTCAAGGTCACATGACCCAGTTACAAACTTGACCAAGATATCATTGAGATAGACATTCTGACCAAGTTTGAAGAAGATCTGACCAAAATTAAGACTGTTAGAGTGTGGATAAGCTTTTTCTATAATTAGACCTAGTGACCTAGTTTTCTAGGTCACATGGCTAAGTTTTGAAATTGATCAAGATATCATTGAGATAAACATTCTGACCAAGTTTAAAGAAGATCACACCAAAAAATTAAGACTGCTAGAGTGCAGACAAGCTTTTTCTATAATTTGACCTAGTGACCTAGATTTCAAGATCACAGGACCCAGTTTCGAACTTGACCTAGATATTATTGAGATAAACATACTGACCAAGTTTGAAGAAGATCGGATAAAAATTAAGACCCCTAGACTGCGGACAACAATTGTGAATGAACGGACGCTGGACGGATGCCAGACGAAGGGTGATCACAAAAGCTCAAAATATTAACCACATGGGCAACCAGCATAGATCGAGATCAGCTTGCACCTCTGGACCTACACTATTTGCTTCTTGGTCAGAAGTAATTTAAATGGACTCAAAGTTGAACAGAGTAGATCTTGATCTGAGTGAATGAGTGATCTGGACTGGATCTAAACTGGTGGCACATGGACCACAATGTACCATTTACTTACCAATTCTGTCAGGTCTGTACCGCCTCGGCTCAGACAGGAACTTTCTGTACCCTTTTCTTACCAGTTCTGTCTGCTTTCAGTGCCTCTGCTTGGACATGCATTTTTCATTTAATTACCAAATGTCTCATTTGTACCGCCTTGACTCGGACAATCATTGAACAATTTACATACCAGTTCTGTCTGGTTTGTTTGTACCACCCCAGCTCGGACAGGCACTATACCATTAACTTACCAGTTCTGTCTGGTTTGCACCGCCTCGGCTCGGACTAGTCTCTTCTTGTCATCTAACACAGGTAACAGAGCTCTAACCACCCTGGCTCTGTATGGTACCAACACAGTGTGAGGCAAACTGGTTAGTGCAGACAAACACCTCACAGCTGACATTCTCACTTTCTGCAGATATTTAAAAAGATAATTGTTTTGTAGAACAAAGTTTTAAATCATAGTACAGTACACATGTACATTTAACTCCATATATGTGAGTCTTATCAGATGTTTGACCCCTGTAGATACAGAACTGCCAATCAAGGATCTGGCTCTCTTAACCCTTCCTCCATAGAAACACCTTAATTGCATGGGCGAACAGTGTAGATCCAGATCAGCCAGCACATCCATGCTGTCTGATCAGGATCTGCACCATTCGCTTTTTGATTTGTTAGGTTATTTCTGATGCAAAAATGCAACCAGTGCAGATCCTGATCAGAGAGCACAAATGTGTTAGCTGATCTGGATCTACACTGGTCGCACATGCGTAAAAATGCATATATATGGAGGAAAGGGTTAAGTATTTCTGTCAACTCTGGATATGCCTCTTTTTGTTGGCCTAATATCAAAACCTCATAATGTAAAATACATGTACGAGGTTTTGAACTTATGAAATATCCACCATCTGAATACCATATTTAAACACACAACTATCTTGAACCTTTTCCACTGGCATAGATGTGTGAGGTTTTGACCGATTTCATAGAAGATTTTCTGCATTCCGCTAGCCAAAAAGTGATTTTCTGAAAATTTGCACAATTTGTTGAGGTTTTGTTGTTAGGGCAATGATTTATGAGTCCATTTACCACAATGGAAAAGACTGACATACACATAAATGATCCTTATAATGTTCTGTGAAAGAATATAATAAGACTTGGAACTATATAATTTGTATTATTTTACAAAACATACTGCAATTTGTCTAAGTAATTTATTAAGGCAACTCAATATATAAAACTTTCAAGCAGACACTATATAACAAAACATACAACAATTAGTCTATGTATTTTATTAAAGCAACTTATATAGACAATTTATATTACAAAAGATAAAACACTTTAAGTAATTTAGGAGTCTACACTTGAAAGCTATAAGTGTTGAACAGTCATATATTATCAGAGACTTCACTGAGATAATAAAACCTCATTTACAATAAGGAAACAGTACACAAATTATCACATCTCAGAAGATGACAGTTTTTTTACTAAAGGAAAGTCATTTTGACCTATATGTAGGTGATATTGCTGATTTGTAATATCCCTTTACTGCCATTAATCACATGGTGAACAGTTTAGATCCAGATCAATCTAAACATTCATGCAATCTGATCAGGATCAACACTGTATGCTTATTCATTAGAAATAACCTAGTAAATCTAAAAGCTACTGTGGCCAGGATCATAAAACAAAATCTGGAGATCAGTCTCAAATCTCAAGCATCTGATTGGCTGAAATGGTGACCAGTCACCATTTCAGCCAATCAGATGCTTGAGATTTGAGTCGGGTCTCCAGTTGTAGTTTTATGATCTTGGGCTCTGGAGCAGAGCTTGATCAGACTGCACAATAAGCAGATGAGCAGATCTGGATCTACACTAATGGCACATGAGGTTTAAGCAGTATCCCATGGTGTAAAGGGTTAACAAAACCAACCATCAACCATCAAAAGAAAATTACACCCAAGGAAAGGAAAGAAATCACTCTGCAGTCATATAGACTTTGTAAAGACAAGGGTCTGGTTGTTCCAGAAAAACTCAATGCAGTTACAATGTACACTGCAACTCCATTATATCGCGGACCTCAGGGTCCAAGCCCGCCAACTGCGATATAAACGGAGCGCGATATAAGTATAATCGCGCTAAAACAAGGAGAATTCATTTGTTTTTGCTGTCAGATGCATGTATATTGTGGTGTTGAGTAATTAACACGTCATGAAATCTGCGGGTACATCAGGGAGTACGTTCCGTACTGGACAAATGTTTTTAAAACATTTTTTTTGTATAATTTATTAAGTTTTATTTTTAATAAAAAGAAATTAATTAATGTACAAAACAATAATCGACAATCTGTTGGTTGGTCATGGTCGGCGATGTTAGTTCGTCGTTGTCTGTCGTCGATATGCTTGATATGTCGATGAGCAGGTAATGTCAAAACAACAAACTGTTTTGACGTTTCCTTCTCATACCAGTATTATGGTAAGCAACTTGAATTAATTCTCGCTAATTTGCGGTTTGTCACGTGAACGAAATTCTGCCAGTACGGTATAAGCTTGGTATTTTTCACACCTCTTGTTCGTCACAAAGGGGGTTTTATGTCAAATCAAAAGCATTGAATTGTAAAAAAAACTTTCATCTATTTTCGTACATTTGATGTTAGATTGTATCTGCTGTTGAAGTGTACATCGCCTCTTAAATCCCTGCATACAAAAATGTAATAAACAGCCTTCGCCGATAATGACATAATACGACATGGAAAAAGCGTGCTTTTCGTGAATTTGTCGCCAACGTTGATTTAATCATTTGATCTTTTTTACTACCCACGAAGAATGAAAATTGTAAATGTACAAAAAATTGGGATCCATGGACCAAGCGCGATATATTGGATATCGCGATATAACGGATCCCGATATAACGGAGTTGCAGTGTATTAAGCATTTTGTATTTCCATAGAGTAGAATTCAGGAATTCTATTAAATCTTAATCTTTTTCTTCATACATATTTTAATGCATTTTGACCAATGTATATCCAGATAAGCATGCACATTAATTTTGTAGAGTCTGATATGGATCTACAATCTTCACATAATGGTCAGAACTAACTAGAAGTAGATCCTGATCAGTGCCCAAGGTTATAAAACTGAGCATGGAAACCAGTCTCAAATTTCAAGCATCTGATTGGCTGAAATGGCGACTGGTCGCCATTTCAGCCAATCAGATGCTTGAGATTTGAGACTGGTTTCCAATCTCAGCTTTATAACCTCCAGTCCTGAAGTTACAGATGTAAGCATCTATTAAAGAAGACTTATTATTATTAAATTACTTAGGAGGCCTTCTAACAAACTATTGGATCAAGAAACGTGTTTTTCTAAAATGTATAATGATTGTTGTTGAATAAAGGTGCAAAGTCTGACCTTAACCTTAAACCAAGCAATCCTTAACATGGCATTTGCATGTCGTCTCAATGTGGTAAACATTTTTGTCAGGTTTCTTCAAAATCCTTCGAGGATATCAAGAGTTACAGAGCAGAAGGGAAACAAAATCATATGACCTTTGATCCCTATGTATGACGTTGACCTCGAAGAGAGCCATCCTGAAAATAGTTCTGCACATCGTCTCATTGTGGTAAACATTTCTGTCAGGTTTCTTTGAAATCCTTCAAGTGGTTTGAGTTACAGACTGGAAGGGAAACAAAGTCATATGACCTTTAATTCCTATGTCTGACCTTGACCTTGAAGTGAGCCATCCTGAACATGGCTTCTACATGTCGTCACAATGTGGTTAACATTTGTGTCAGGTTTCTTCAAAATCCTTCAAGTGGTACAAGAGTTACAGAGCAGAAGCGAAACAAAGTCATATGACCTTTGACCCCTAAGTATGACCTTGACCTTGAAGAGAGCTATCCTGAACATGGCTTCTGCATGTCATCTCAATGTGGAAAACATTTGTGTCAGGTTTCTTTGAAATCCTTCAAGGCGTTCAAGAGTTACAGAGTGGAAGGGAAATGAAGTCATATGACCTTTGACCCCAAAGCCTGATCTTGACCTTGAAGCGAGCCATCCTGAACATGGCTTCTGCATGTTGACTCAATGTGGTGAACATTTGTGTCAGGATTCTTCAAAATCATTCAAGGGGTTCAAGAGTTACAGAGTGCAAGGGAAACAAAGTCATCTGACATTTGACCTCTAAGTCTGACATAGACCTTGAAGCGAGCCATCCAGAACATGGCTTCTGCACATCGTCTCAATGTGGTTAACATTTGTGTCAGTTTTCTTTAATATCCTTCAAGGAATTCAAGAGTTACAGAGCAGAAGGGAAATTGCTAACAACAGACCAACAGACGGACACTGAGGCGATAAAATAATACGTCCCTTTGGGCGTATAAAAATCATGTAATTAAATCCATTAAGCTGATAGATAATTATATTCTTCTATAAATACCTAATGTATTATATTTGATAAGCTTTATTTCATTCTATGTATGCAGATAGTAGTTTTCATCAGGATTAGATGCAAGATTTTGTGCATGAGGGTTTGTTTGGAGCAGTATTAGTTACATGATAATTTCCAACTTTCTGGCCAAAACCCCATGAAAAATAATTATTGCTGCCCAAAAAGTGGATTCCAGCAACACCACTGAGCCCCCTCTGGATTCTCCCCTGGCTTCCATACAACACTTACCATACATGGTTTGTAGACGGACATTTTCAGCAGCTGTGGAATGAGAGAGTCTATCTGTTGCTGTATGACCTCTGGAGCACTGCTGATAAGGTCACTTAGAGTTTCCATGGTAACCAACTTTAGGTGAAGGTCATCACAATTAAATGACTGAATGAGCAGAGGGTATATCTGAAATACAAACAAACTTAAGAAATAGAAATATCATCATTATTAAGATTAATAAACAAACAATCATATTGAAGGAGCAAATAAAAACATGGACTGAATTACCTGATTAATCCTTTCCTCCATAGAAATACCTTCATTGAGTGGGCGAACAGTGTAGATCCAGATGAGCTGGCACATCCGTGCCGCCTGATCAGGATCTGCACTGTTCGCTTTTTGATTTGTTAAGGTTATTTCTGACCAAAATGCGACCAGTGCAGATCCTGATCAGACAGCACAGATGTGCCAGTTGATCTAGATCTACACTGGTCACACATGCGTAAGAAGGTGTATTATGGAGGAGTATTTAATATTTAAAATTTGCAACATCTCAAATATGTGTGCCTTTGAACAAATAAATGGTTAACCTTTTGACATTTAATAGTTTTAAATCGACCATTATTGAAGCAGTTAGATAACAGCGATCAAAATTGCCTCAAATGAGGAAAATATGCAAAAAACCTGAATTTTCAGAAGAGATTTTAAAGGATTTTTGTGTGGGCACAGTTCTTTAAAAAAAAAAACCATTAATTTAGAATTTCTTAAAACAAATAAAACCACGGTATGTGACAAGATTTTTGGATACATCTGGAAAATGCAACAAAACTGTTATGCTTTATAAATAATCTCTATTTAACACAACTGAAAAAGTTTAGATTGCAACAATTTTAACCATATTTTTCATATCAAAAAGGTTATCAGCCTTTAAATCATAAAAATTTTCCTTTACACAAAACCATTCAGGAAGCTTTAGAAAAGTAATGCACCTGTGTTCAATCCAAACTGAACAGAGTTGCATATTAAGACATAGTTTTTATATATTTAAATTTTTGTACTTAAATTTCCTGTGAGTGGAATAACAGCTTAATGACATACATCATCTATATCATTATCTTCTTACAAATAACAAGTTATAATACTTCTTTTAACCCTTTCCTGTACAGACACACCTTTATTGCTAGGGCGAACAGTTTAGATCCAGATAAGCCGGCACATCCGTGCCGTCTGATCAGGATCTAATCTGTTCGCTTTTTGATTCATTAGGTTATTTCTGACCAAAATGCGACCAGTGCAGATCCTGATCTGGATCTACACTGGTCGCACATGCGTCAAAATGCCTATATATACAGGAATGGGTTAATAAACACTAAATAACTTAGTGATCCCCACTATTTTATGTATATCATAAACATATGAATATTCAATACTAAATGATTAAAAGATAAGAAACACAGAATAAGTATTTTAATAGTATTTTAAATTCTGGTTCAGGAATTGGATGGAAAATTGTAGCGGACACTAACTTAAAATGGCAAAACACCTAGTTTTGGCATGCTAGCCTAGTGGCTGCATACCTGGCTTTGCATTCTAGTGGTCATGGTGCAAGCTCTTAAAACTGAGATTGGAGGGTTGTCTCATACCGTAAGCATCTGATTGGCTGCAATGGAAAAAAGTCTCCATTTCAGCCAATCAGATGCTTGAGATCTGAGAGTTGTCTACAGTTTTAGTTTTATGATTTTATGCACATGACTCAGATGTTCAGAATCTGAATTTCTGAATCAGATCACAAATGAAGAGAAATCTGAACTAGAGATGTGTCCATAGGACACAGATGCCCCAACTCTAAGTTGTCATTGCCAAAAAAAAGCCAATATTGTGGTCACAGTACACTTTACTCCAGTGCCCAAGGTTATAAAACTGAGCATGGAAACCAGTCTCAAATCTCAAGCATCTGATTGGCTGAAATGGCGACTGGTCGCCATTTCAGCCAATCAGATGCTTGAGATTTGAGACTGGTTTCCTTGCTCAGCTTTATAACCTTCAGCCCAGAATTATAAGATAAAGAGGACTATTATTGTGCTGAACATCATGCTTTATCATGCTTTCAAGTTGGAATAACTTCTGTCTACGGATAATGATTAATTTATACACTCAAAATTTCCACAGGAAAATAAACAAAGTGAATTTAAAGGGAGATATTCCAATCAGAGTAACCTCACATTTACTATCTACTACTGGTACACATATTGGGAAAAAAATTTCTTGACTTCGGTTAATATAGTTTATGAGTTATGTGCAACAACATATTACATTAATGTTTGTATTGTACTGAAATACATAAGGGGCCTTAACTCTGCTTCAAATGGAAGTGGTCAGAAACAAAACCCTAGATGCACAACTACACATTATGGTTAACAAAGCTGTAAAGTTTTAAAACAGTGGTTCATATACATGAAGAGTTATGCCTGACACAATATTACATGCTAAATGCATTATATTGCAACACATAAGGGGCCATAACTCTGGTCTTAACAGATGTGGCCAGAAACAAAACCCCTGGTGCACAACTACACATAATGGTCAACTTACCTGTAAAGTTTCATGATTGTGGCTCTCATACTTTTTTCAGTTACACGTGATACAAGATTACATGGTAAATGTATTACACTAAAATCATAAGGGGCCATAACTATGGTCACAACTTCACATGATGGTCAACATACCTGTAAAGTATTATGACTGTGACTCTTATACTTTTGGAATTATATGCAACAAAAGATAACATACTGAATGCATTTAATTGAAATGCATATGGGGCCATAACTCTAGTCTTAACAGGCGCAGCCCAAAACAAAATCCCAGGTGTGTGTCTACACATGATGGTCAACATGCCCATAAAGTTTCATGACTGTGACTCTTATACCTTTGGACTTACATGCAACACAAGATTACATTCTCAGTGCATTATATTGAAATGTATAAGGGGCCATAACTCTGGTCTTAACAGGCATGGCCCAAAACAAAACCCCAAGTGCACAACTACACATGATGGTCAACATATCTGTAAAGTTTCATGATTGTAGCTCTCATACTTTTTGAGTTATGTGCGACATTTTTTCGAATGGATGAACAGATGGACAGATGTACAAGGGCAAACCTATATGCTCCCTCCTCGTTCAGAGTGGAGGCATAAAAATAAATAAAAAGGAAATGCAATGAATTAAACTCAGAAAATCTGGCCAATCTGCAACTTTTTGGGGGTGATAATTATTGCCCAAATCTTGGGCAACACTTTCCAACCTGGATTAATCACACAAGAAAGATAAAAAACCCTTTCTTTGTGCCATATACAAGGTATTAATTGTGAGCGCAACTTTCTGATCAGGATCTATACTGTTTGCTTCTTAGTCAGAAATAACTTAATGAACCTCAAGGCTGAAGTGCTGATCCTGATCAGACTGCATGGCAGAGCCAGCTGATCTGGATAAACATTGTTCGCCCTTGACATAACACCCATATCCTATTGAGTAAAGGGTTAAAATGTGTCTCTATATAAACTTACCCTAGCAATTTCAGGTAACAGAATACTTTTGTTAAGGTCTTGGATGAGATACGACAATGCGGCTAGGTAGTTCCTCTTCACCTCTAAAATGTACAATATATTGATTGTTTTAAGGAGTTTTAATACTTTTACTCCATGCAATGAAGGCTTTTATCAAATGGGCACCCATTACACAACCAGATCAGCCAGTACACCTATGCTGTCTAATCAGGATCTAATCTGTTGGTTTTGAGATTTATTTAATTAATTGTTAACAAGAAGCCAACAGTTTGAATCCATATCAGAAGGAAAGATGAATTGGTTGATCAGGATCTACACTTGTTAACCTTGTGATAAAATGCCATGGAGTATAACTGTATTCCTTTAACCCTTTCCCTATATATACCCATTTTTTCTGCATGTGCGACCAGTGTAGATCCAGATCAGCCGGCAATTCCATTCCGTCTGATCAGGATCTGAACAGGTTGCATTTTGGTCAGAAAAAACCTAATGAATAAAAAAGTGAACAGTGCAGATCCTGATCACAGATGTGCCGGCTGATCTGGATCTACACTGTTTGCCCATGCAATAAAGGTTTGTCTATGGAGGAAAGGGTTAAGTTAATGAAGAATAACAACAGATATAATGGAAGAGAGTGAAATAGATAAGATATATATATATGAGTGCACAATAATTACTTTTATTTATATTATAAATAATAATTAATATATATAAGGCTGAACCTTACAATTATCAAATATTGGGCTGAATTTCAGTTTCATTCCATACTTATCTGAGTCAAAAGTTGGAGGTTGGTTCCAATTCAAATAGGCTGTTGGGTCCCAACAATTAACAGAATTTGAAAATATATAATTATATTATAAACTGTTTTAATGCTAAACTAAGCACTCCATGATATACTTTAAGCATTTACACAACATCAATAATTATATTGTCAAACTGAATGTAAACGTTTCTGCAAAAGAGAAAATGGAACCTTTAATACAGGCCTGTGTGGGAGAATTATTACGTCAGTAGTATCAGATATACAAGTTTGTAAAGATAATTGTACAATGCAAATGTATGTTATAAGAAAGATGCACCAACACACAGAATGTTGATGATAACCTTTCAATATATACTTTCCATTGAAATACAAAATGTTGTTATGATTTATAGAAATGTCATTGTTTTTTTATATTTTACTACAATAAACAAAATGTTCAAATAACTGTTATTCGATAAAGTGAAATCTACTGCATCCCACATGTTTTATTCAAATACATGTACGACTACCAGAAAAATGCACAAAAGGTAAGACAAGCCTGTAAACAAATACACATCTGGTCCCAAGATTATAAAACTGAGAATGAAAACCAGTCTCAAATCTCAAGCATCTGGCCACCAGTCACCATTTCAGCCAATCAGATTCTTGAGATTTGAGACTGGTTTCTTATCTCAGTTTTATAATCTTCAGCTCTGAAGTGTGAACAGAAATACTGGCATTGTGGTTTCTTAGAGTAGCAGTCAGGTATAGAATCTTTTTTGTCAAGAGTGCTACATTTTTTTTATCATTCTATGGACAAAAGAACAGATAAAGTAACTCAAACTGTTAGTTGTAAGTAGGAGATACAATTTGTATGGGCTTTTGTCAACTATTTTGTCAACCTCACCACCATAACAAATATACCACTGTAACCCAATACCTTCTGCATTAATTTAACTTTGCATTCAGAGTGTGCTTTGTTCACCAATATCTGAACTCACCATTTTCAGATCTCCCTTTAAACTTTTTTAAAAGAATTTTTATTTCGGTACAATAATTTTTTCTTATTTCCATTTTATGTATATAAAAATATAAAATATAAAAATATTTGTTATAGCTGAACACATTCAAGCAGTAATTTTTACACAGTTTTGAATTGCAAACTGAGACAGAATTATGAAACTTTTGCCATAAAGGAGGCAAAAATATTCATTCATTAGAATTACTATGCTGTCAATGACCAGTATTGTTTTTCCCCAAAGGGGAAAGGGTCCCCTTCCCCTACAATTGGGAAATTTTCGCATCATTAAATCTTGAAATTGGGAAAAAAATCAGTCGCAAAATCAGCCAAATTGGGATTTTTTCTTAATTCATGTAAATAAACATTACGGGTTTTATTCAGCTTCACCAAGCATCATAAGGTCTGGTTCCTTAACAGGAAACCCTTAAGTGATGTAACTGTTATGCCAAAACTAAGTTACTGCCAATCAAATGACTTCCTTTCTATGGAAAAATAATTTCCATTGGCAGGAAAAGTTTCTTTGAGGTTGCAATTAATGTGAAATGAATATGATGAATCTGCATTTGAAATTATAATGAAAGTGGGGGCTGGATTCAGTGTCAGGTTGAGGCAATGTGTCTTTGTGCTACAGCTAGCTCAAGGATAGCTTCTGAGTGGGACTCAGTTTGGTTTCCAAATATGTCGGAAGGCTGGATTCAAGTTTAGTTTCAGTCCGTTTACGGGGAAAGAACGGGAGGTTGCTTGATACCGGTACCAACATTCATTGGTTCAAATCACTCAGACTCGGGACTCGCCAAATGGCATGGGATCGGTCGATATATACCCAAAATCTCACAACAAAAGAGTGCCAGTGTTTGTATTTAACGGCTTCCTTTGAATAATCGCTCATTCTAAACGTTGTTGTGAAGTTTGTAAACTACTTTCAGTTTCTGGAGACTGGTCTTTGCGCTTCAATTTTATCTGTAAGAATCAGTCAACTTGCAATTATTGACCGTAAACCAGTCTAAAAAAAGGACGTGTATAAAACGCAGACCGGATCAAAGACTGCACATGTCTGTACTTTATTTCATGATAACAACTGAGTAAGAGTCTAACCGGATCGTTGATAAGAGTTACTCTCCATTGAATGGTACGGTTTGTAATGCTGAAAGACATTTCTTGCAAAAAAACTATTTTGTCAATTGGGAAACGGCACTGTTTGTTGTTGGAAACATTAGCTTTGGGGATTGGGAACGTCCAGTTCTTTGAATTGGGAAGACTCCGGTCAGCTTTGGGAATGGTACCGTTTTGCGGAGGTAGTTAAAAAAGGAAAACTAGAAATGTGTCTATAGGACACGGATGCCCCCGCTATGCATGTTTGTCATGGTGAACATTTATACCAAGTTATTTGAAAATCCAATAAGTAATAACAAACTCACAGCCCAGACAAGAAAATTCTGGTTTTAGTAATAGTGACCTTGACCTTGGACCTACAGGCATTGGAATTGTACACAACACAACGCCTTGTCATAGTGAACATATGTGCCAAATTATTTTGAAATCACTCTGTTAATAACAAAGTTATAGCCAGTACAAGAAATTTATACTTTTTGTAACAGTGACCTTGACATTGGACCTACAGGCATAGGTATTGTACACAACACATCGTCTTGATATAATGAACATTTATACCAAGTTATTTTAAAATCCTTTTATAAGAAATAACAAAGTAACAGAGTAGACAAGATTTTTATAACAAAATTCTATTTTTAGTAACAGTGACCTTAACCTTAAGGCATGGGTGTTGTACACGTCACACCGCCTTATCATGGTGAACATTTGTGCCAAGTTATTTTGAAATCCCTCCATTCATAAGGAAGTTACAGCCTGGACAAGAAAATTCTATTTTTAGTAACAGCGACCTTGACCTTGGACCTACAGGCATGGGTATTGTACGCGACACACCGTCTTGATATGGTGAACATCTATACCAAGTTATTTTAAAATCCAATACAAAATAACAAAGTTACAGAGCAGACAAGATTTTTCCAACAAAATTCTATTTTTAGTAACAGTGAGCTTGACCTTGGACCTACATGCATGGGTGTTGTACACGACACACCGCCTTATCATGGTGAACATTTGTGCCAAGTTATTTTGAAATCCCTCCATTCATAAGGAAGTTACAGCCTGGACAAGAAAATTCTATTTTTAGTAACAGCGACCTTGACCTTGGACCTACAGGCATGGGTATTGTACGCGACACACCGTCTTGATATGGTGAACATTTATACCAAGTTATTTTAAAATCCAATACGAAATAACAAACTTACAGAGCGGACAAGATTTTTCCAACAAAATTCTATTTTTAGTAACAGTGACCTTGACCTTGGACCTACAGGCATGGGTTTGTACGCGACACATCGCCTTGTCATGGTGAACATTTGTGCCAAGTTATTTTGAAATCCCTCCATTCATAAGGAAGTTACAGCCCGGACAAGAAAATTCTATTTTTAGTAACAGTGACCTTGACCTTGGACCTACAGGCATGGGTATTGTACGCGACACACCGTCTTGATATGGTAGACATTCATAGCAAGTTATTTTAAAATCCAATAAGAAATAACAAAGTTACAGAGCAGACACGATTTTCGAACATACACACACACTGACACACACACACACACACACACAGCCAGGGTGAACACTATATGCCCTTCCGCCATTACATGGCGGGGGCATAAAAATCGCTGATGACTACTTCATAACAAAAAACATAATCATACATACTACCCCTACATGAGATATGGTTGTTATCCTTGGGCAAACAGTGTAGAACCAGATCAGCCAGCACATCTGTGATGTCTGATCAAGATCTACACAGTTCACTTTTCAATTCATTAGATTATTTCTGACAAAGAAGCAAAGAGTGTAGATCCTGATCAGACAGGACAATGTGATAAATTCAATACAACATTAAATTACCAGTAGTGCATTTGAGGCACATTTTATAACGTGTCTTATCATAAGCAAACTAAAGATACCTTAGTAACACTCATTTGTGCAAAGTTTCATTGAAAGGAATTACTGTAAAAGGCTTTAATTTTGCCAGGTCAAATTTTCGCAAATATTTAAAAAAATCAGTTATTTTCCTTATTTGTGTATTTATGAATTCGCGACATCATCAGTCGTTTTTATGTTTTCCCAAAATTATTTAATTGCTTAAATCAAATAAATTAATGGTGGCCAAAAAGGAATTATATGTGGCATTTGAAATGATTAACAATTCTATTTTAAGTTGCTTATTTTCGGCTGTACGTATTGTCGGATATATGGAAACTCATCATAATTATATTTGCGGTATTTAAGAAATCGCAAGATAAGCGATTTGGGAAAATTAGCAAAAATAAAACTAACGCGAATAAAACCAGTTCTATAGTATGCCGTTATTGAGATTTTGATAATTTTAATCCTTAAAACACTTACTAAAACCTTTTTTCTTAAGGCAGTACTTCAATAAAACTAGATGGGTGTTCAGTTGAACAACTGTGTCGCCCTCAGGTACTTTGTCAGAATAAAACTCCAAGTACAAAAGGGGCATTTATCCATCATTTGTGACCTTGACCTAAAGAATTTGACATCATCATCACCTTGTTGTCATAAGCAACATAATCTGAAAGCTTGATGAAGAAATATTAAGAAATGGCAAAGCGATCCCTATGTATTGCTTCTTCAGAAGGGCGACATAAAAACTAATTGTCATAGTTTATCATGCAAAATGTCACAATTTTTATTAATGTCTGGGTTTCAAACAAAGTCCCAGCGTCTACTTTTTTAGAATGATTTACTGACAAACCTTGCTTAGCATTACTGTATCCTTCAATAATACTAGTTAGGTTTTCCAGGAAAAACCGCTGTCTGTACATCATTCTAATGTTAGTGTGCATCTGCTTGCAGAGGATATCCTTGAAGTCTGTCATTATTGTAGAGAACCCGACAGCTGCATTCTGACCAAGATCCTTCGTTGATAACAATTCCAAGAGCTGGGAAAAATGATAAAAGTAATGGATACACATTTGCTTTACAATTTACTTTGTCAGTATTTCCAAATTTGTTTTACATCCACAGAAGTTGATACCGTAGAATTTCTTTTTAAATGCCCCTTCCCTAATAAATGCCCCCTTATTATTTTGTAAGAGATAAAAATCTGTTAATTCATATTTATTATAAGAATTCTTCACAATCTTATATTAGAATAAAAATAATTAATAGAAATTATAAGCACCGCCTATCAGAAAATGTAACGCCCAAGGGGGCATTAAAAAGGAGTTATATGGTTTGTACATTTGAACAGAATGCAAAATTTCTAAGTGAAAAAGGGGCATAACTTTGTCAAAATAAGTCAGGGATTATGAAACTTGTCCTCATAATTGGTATTGAAATGTCAGATAACTATGTTAAGTTTCAAAGTTGTACCTTAAACGGTTACTGAGAAAAACACAACTTTCACAAAAAACTTAACAAAATTTCTAAGTGAAAAAGGGGCATAACTTTGTCAAAATACAGTCAGGAATTATGAAACTTGTCCTGATAATTGGTTTTGAGATGTCAGACAACTATAATGTTAAGTTTCAAAGTTGTACCTTAAACGGTTACTGAGAAAAACACAAATTTCACAAAAAAAACTTAACAAAATTTTTAAGTGAAAAGGGGCATAACTTTGTCAAAATACAGTCATGGATTTTGAAACTTGTCCTGATAATAGGTATTGATATGTCAGACAACTATGTTTAGTTTCAAAGTTGTACCTTGAACGGTTACTGAGAAAAACACAACTTTCGCAAAAAACTTCACAAAATTTCTAAGTGAAAAAGGGGCATAACTTTGTCAAAATACAGTCATGGATTTTGAAACTTGTCCTGATAATTGGTATTGATATGTCAGACAACTATGTTAAGTTTCAAAGTTGTACCTTAAACGGTTACTGAGAAAAACACAACTTTCACAAAAAACTTCACAAAATTTCTAAGTGAAAAAGGGGCATAACTTTGTCAAAATACAGTCAGGGACTATGAAACTTGTCCTGATAATTGGTATTGATATGTCAGACAACTATGTTAAGTTTTAAAGTTGAACCTTGAACGGTTACTGAGAAAAACACAACTTTCACAAAAAACTTCACAAAATTTTTAAGTGAAAAAGGGGCATAACTTTGTCAAAATACAGTCAGGGATTATGAAACTTGTCCTGATAATTGGTATTGATATGTCAGACAACTATGTTAAGTTTCAAAGTTGTACCTTGAAAGGTTACTGAGAAAAACACAACTTTCACAAAAACTTCACAAAATTTCTAAGTGAAAAAGGGGCATAACTTTGTCAAAATACAGTCAGGGATTATGAAACTTGTCCTGATAATTGGTATTGATATGTCAGACAACTATGTTAAGTTTCAAAGTTGTACCTTGAACGGTTACTGAGAAAAACACAACTTTCACAAAAAACTTAACAAAATGTTGACGCCTGCCCACCCAACCACCCGCCCGCCCAACGACATACCCCAATCTAATAACCAGGATTTTTCTAAAGAAAACCCGGTTAACAATAAATCAACCCTAAGAGACTTCAAAATCAGTAATACAATTCCGAAGTAATATTCCTGTTAATAAGCAGCCATTAAAAATAGCACTCATCTGGTGTCTGGTGGTTATTTTATTTCAACTTATCGCAGCCAAAATGCCAGGTTAATTTATAGAGTAGATATTGCTTACTAATGTGGGTCCCCCAGGTTCTGCATAAAGAATGGTAATTTGCTTGCAAAATTTACATGGAGGGCAGCAGTTGCCTTTTGTTTGCAATCTTCTGTTTACATATTTTGGGATATTTTTCATCAAAAGCTAATATGAAGAAGGTGCAAGGCCTCTTTAGGCTTAAGTATGCAAGAATGAATTTTTTTTACATAATGCTAGGTATGGATAGGAACATCTATTACTTTATCCAGAGCCAAACAATTTGGGAAGGACAAATCAATTCCTCTCATTACAGTTTTTTATGACAACCCAACAAAGCCTGAACATCTCCCCAAAACAGGGCCTGATGCCAAGTTTTTTTCCAACCCAACCTTGCAAATGTGCAAGATTTTAAGTATTTTTCACAAGTGTCAGGTTATGATGGGAAACTCTGGCTCAAGGGTTTGACTTCTGGTGAAAACAAGGCTTTGCTGACTTAACTCTTATATATAGGACTGGTTTTATTGTGTGTGCAAACAGTGCAGATCCAGATCAGAAATCTAAAATGTTTGCTTCTTGGTCAGAAATGAATAAAAAAGCAAACAATGTTCGCCCATAAAGCAAAAAGCAAACACTGTTCGCACATGAATAATGGCCATTACTGAGAGCCAGATTTCCAGAATAAACCAAGCGTGATATAATTTTTCTTGCATATCACCTATTTTTTTAAACTTTTATTTGCAAGCTTCAAGTTATCTTTTGTAGCAGCAGAGTGATTTTACAATAAACTATTTTCTCATTTTCATAATTAATAATACAGATAATTCTACAAAGTATGAGCCATTAGGGGTGTAAGATTACTTTTTTTCCTTGATCAATTTAAAACACAGGAAGGGCTGATCGGGCATAACAGAAACTAATGACATGTACTCACCAAGTTTGTAAACTGCTGTGCAAGCTTGTGACCTCTGAGAACAAGTGCTTTGGTTACCCATGACAACACAGTAACACAATGACCTTGACCTTTGTTACCAGGTAAACTTACAGCTGATTGAAGTTGATTGTAAAGGGAGGTAACCCAAACATCTAGAGATTCATCTACAAGATTAACAAAACATAAGCATAAAATGTTTAATATGGCACATAAAAAGGTCATTTAAAAAGGATTTATTTCATTTTTTTTATATAACAGTTTTCAGGTTTTTTTTCCTTAACAAAACCAACCCTATAAAACATCGATGTTAAAAAGGAAGAGTAAAAAAGTATTCTATCAAATCTTAAAGGAGTATAGTTGCCTTGACCAAGTCTTCACCCTCTTACAGCTGTATAATAAATTATAATGTTATGAACTTGACTTTCTATTAAGCTGACCCTATCCATTTATCCTTCTATGTGTTTTATAGAAATTTATTAACATAATAGCAAACAGTGTGGACCCTTGTCATTATGCACATATGCACAGGCTGACCAGGGTCTACACTGGTTGCAAAAGTGACAAGTGCTGTTTTTCAATCACAAACGGAACCTAGTGAATGATGGGTAGAATAATGTAGTATCATTTAAGTTTGCTAACCTAAAATTTTGTGCGATCAACACAATTGATGATATAATGCATAAATTCACACATTTCTAAAAAAATAAATGCACTTGATAAACATTTGATGAGGTTTGAAATTTGCACATTTTTCACATCCCCCGAATTAAGCAAATTCCGCAGTTGCAAATATCTCTAAGAGGATACACACATACAATATAGCTGTAACTTTAACTGAATCCCTTTAATCTATATATACGGGTTTTAATATGTGTGTGTTATGAGTGCTTATTCAGATTAATTGGCACATTTGTAACATCTGATCTGGATCTATTTCGGTGGACTCATGGGCATAAATTACCTAATTAATCTAAAGGCGAACAGTGCAGGTCGTGATCAGATGAAAAGGATGTGATGTTAGCCATATCCCATGGAATAGAGCATTAATATGTTTTTGTCAGGTGGCTTGTGACTTACCTTGGTCCCGTTTGTTCAGTAATCCAGCAAAACATTTACACATATGTTGATGTGACCTGCCCTCTATTGGCTGGAACACTAACTCCAACAACCTGGCTTCAATGTCTGATATGTGAGGTATGTCCTTCTGAAACTAACCACATTAAATTCACAGTTGTAATGTATTTTAATATTTGTACAACTTGAGAATTTTAACAATTTTAAGACAGGTTTATGTTCAAATATAAGTGTATTCTGCATTTCAGCATTAAAACTTGTACTTTTAGATAAAATTTTTTTAACCCTTTTACTTTATGGGATATAGATGTTACAGATTGACAAATGGTGTAGATCCAGATCTACTGGTTTATCAGTGCCAGCTGATCTGGATCTACACTTTTGCATAGGTGATATAACTTGAATAAATGAAATAAAGGGTTAAAGTCAAAATTCAGAAAGATTTCCTTGAAATAAGTTGATCACATTTTAAAAGAATTAATAGTAAACAGCTTAATTCCTAATCAAGGCTCACAGTAATAAAATAAAGATGAGTACTAAGACCAGATTAAGATCCTAGAAATCTGATTGGTTGGAACTGAGCACAGTCACAGAATTGAACAAAGGTCAACTTGAGGTCTGAGGCAAGCCTTGAGATAAAGTAGCATCCACAAAACTATTATACAATTTAAATTGGAAAAACAAAAAACATGTTAATGTGACATATTAGGACCACCATCACCCAGGATCCCAATCCATGACTTTGAAATAACAAGATGGATTGTCCACCATGTTTCATAAATATTCTGGCATTATTTCCTGAGTGACTATAACAATGTAAAGTATAAATCATATTGTGTTTAACAATGCCATATGATTTACAAATTTCCATTTTGAGAAATGTTGACATTGAGTTTAATCCCAGTGAACAAAAATACAATCCTAAACAAGGTTTCAACAAATGTTACCTAAAAATTAAATTTGGCATGGATAGCTTGAACCAGAGTTCTTGTACAAACAAAAAACTTTACTTCTACTAACAATGACCTTGACACTGACCTCTGAGACTAAATTACCCCAATTACCGTATAATCACAAGCAAGGTACCTATATAACCAGGTTTTGTGAGTATGGCTCAACTTATTCTTAGGTTATTGTGCAGGCAAGGACTGGGCAGTCATATCCAATGATATTTCAAATAGTGTGAAATCAAATCCTAGCAAATTTTTTATTTGTGAGAATTATATGACTGCAAAAAAATATGTCCTTAAGAAGATGTCATTTTCACCATCTGCATAAAAATTTGTGTATGCAAAATCAAATTATACCACGGCACAATATTTTTCAAATAGATCAGTGTGTACTTACTTTGGCAGGACCTGAGCATATCACAGGCGTAAGGAGACTGATAAAGACACCATCACATTCTGTCTGAAATAGGTTTCATATACAGGTTATTGTCTGAACGTAAGGTCAATAGCCCAATCTATAGACCTCATCTATGATATATTCACCGAGGCCAAAGTAAATATATCATAAATCTAGTTCATGGATTAAAGTAAAGAACATAAGAAGACTGTTTTTGTATGACATAAATTTTTACATTAATATAATGTAGACATAAAGTATCTTAATTATAAGCTACACTAAGTTGCAGGTTAAAGTCATTTGCAAGAGACATAATTAAAAAACCTGTCAAAAGTAATGATTCTTGTTGTTATATATCACTTTGTTGATGCTGTTTCGTGACAGAACAACTACTTTCAAAGCTAAAAGCAACATTGGGTTTCTGGTTAAAGTAATTTGAAAGGGCAATAACTCAAAAGAGTCAGAAAAAAATCAGAAGTTATCTTTCTTGTTGTCACAAACATCTTTGTTGATGCAGATGACACATTCCAGGCTTTGTTTCAAGAGGAAAAGTACTTTCAAAGTTTTAAGCAACATTAAGTTTCAGGTTATTATACAAATAAATACTAATGTTGAGGTCGATATGTAGTTTTGCGGACCTGGGTAGTGTGATATCGACCAAGGACGAAGTCCGAGGTCGATATCACACTACCCAGCTCCGCAAAACTACATATCGACCTCAACATTAGTATTCACTTGTTATATCATATACCCTATGAATTTAAAGCATTCTGATGATGATGATGATGATAGCAAAGGTAGTTATTAATTCCCGGGGTAGTTATCACTTTTTTTGGACTCGCGAGTACGGAGCTCTGGACCAATCAGAATGCTTTAAATTCATAGGGTATATGATATTTTATTTTAAATTCATCAGAAAGGGGAAAAACTCAAAAGAAGCAAACAGTATAGATCCAGATCATATGGCATGATTGTGCTGGCTGATCTGGATCTAAACTGGTCACCCATTAGATATATGGAATAAAGAGTTAACACTATTAATGTGATGTTCCAACACTCTCAAATAATAATCAACCTTAAGTTTCAGGTAAAAAAAAGCATGAGTCTGACTATTGGACAAACTGATGATGCCACCACCAGCAGACATTATGATCCAAATGTGTCTACCAGCTATGGCAGCTGATATAAAAAGCACTGGTATGAGTTGAACAGTACCTTAAAAGGAGCAAACTCCTTATCACATTTGAAGAGATTCATAGCCTCATCAGAACAGCACTGACATCTTTCTGTCCGACATCCTCTCAGAAATGAGGAAGTATACAGGCTCTGAACATCTTTTCCCAAGCTGAAAATGTATGATACTTTTATAACATCAGTAATTAAAGCAAAGGATAGGCCATGTATTGAAAACAATACCAAAGAAACACGAGTGAGTCATCATAGTGTAACTATAGTCTATGAGTGATAGGCAAGGGGCCTTTGAACCCTAAGTGTGACCTTTACCTTTGATGTAGAGCCATTGTTCTTAGATGTGACACCCCATCTCACTGAGGTGAACATTTTTGGCTGAAGTACTTTAATCAGTTATTCTCCGGAAACTAGATTTCTGGGATATTTTTACTTTTAAACTAAATGTGACCTTGACTTTGAGGTAGGCAATGGTTCTCCGATGTGATATGACTGTTATCCTATGACTGGGCAAACAGTGTAGATCCAGATCAGCCAGCACATATGTGCCATCTGATCAGGATCTACACTGTTGGCTTTTAAATGTTTAGGTTATTTCTAATCAAGAAGTGACCAGATCCAGATCAGATCACACGCATGTGCCAGCTGATACAGATCTTCACCAGATGCATTCACGATTAAACCCATATATAGCAAGCAAAGGATGAAGTGCAGGTAAAAAACTTATAAGAAGTTTTAGGAATCTCACGGCAGGGTATTGATGTTTGAAATAAAGTTGTATAAATTGTAATTATAGTCTGTTTTGTTATTTCAAAATCTTTTTATACCTATCTTATTCCACCATTTACCGACAAAATAATGTCTGAAATGAGAGGTTTTAAGTCGGAATTAAAGCAAAGCAACACATCAAAAGCTTGGGTCTTCAAACAGATTTGGTGAAAGAAAGCATATCCTTACATGTATTCTGGGCTCCAATGTACAGCAATGTTGCGTAGAAAAGCTGACAAATTTTTCAGAATGGATTCTTCAGTGAGAACGTCATACCAGCGGGGACACCTGCACTTGGAAACTACAAGTTGGTAAACCTTTCTGGAACACTGTGTGAGCACTGAAAGACTGGCCTGATCTGCTGAACAGTTCTCGGAAATAGCCGATAAACACTGACATATGGCTCCATAACTCTCAAGATTGTCTGAAATAATATAACATAATATTTTGAAGTGTAAATATAAGAATTGAATACATAATTTATTGTGTTCATCTGAACATTATTAAGGTCGTTTAAAGTCACTTTAATTTGAACAACACAACTGTTTTCCATTCCTGAAAAACGTGATACAATATCATTCAATCTTAAATGCCATTTGTTTCAATTTAAACTGGTCATTCCAAGAAAAATACAAAATACAATCTGCTCTCCTGTTTACACAATCATGCAGAGCTTTCATTTCTTTTCATTGTCCTATTATCACATTCAAACAAACAATTACTGACCTGGTACAAAGATTATACAACTGAGAATGGAAAAAACCAGTCTCAGATCTTAACCCTTTTTTCCAAAGATACATCTTTATGTGCTGATGAACAATGTAGATCCAGATCAGTGGGCACATCTGTGACATTTATAAAGTTAGTTCTGGCTGAAATGCAAACAGTGCAGACTCAAACCTGTGCCCAAGGTTATAAAACTGAGCATGGAAACCAGTCTCAAATCTCAAGCATCTGATTGGCTGAAATGGCAACCAGTCGCCATTTCAGCCAATCAGATGCTTGAGATTTGAGACTGGTTTCCAATCTCAGCTTTATAACCTTCAGCCCAGAGGGCACCGATGTACTGGATGATCTGGATCTAAATCAGTCACACACTCGTAAACCCGTATATACGGAGTAAGGAGTTAAGTAGAGCACAATGTCACCTACCCTTGTCAAGCAGCATGTCACACAGAACATCAGTGACAAGTTTTACATTATCAGCGCCCTTGGTTAACACAGACACAACTTCTAGCACTGTAGCTTTGGTTACCAGTCCTTCACCCTCCACATGCATTGCCTCTGAAAATAGTTGAAAACATTTCTAGGTAATGTTACTAAGAAAAATTGCGAGTGTTCCTTTTAAAACATTATACTAAAGTTAGTGTAGGAACGTGTTTCATTTAAAGTATCCCATAATGGCTCCTGTGACTTTGACATCATGACCCCAAAAAATAACAAAAGGTTATACACTAGGTATTACACTCAAAGAGGTCAAACATCCTGTAATGTTTGAAGACAGCAGGTAAAAGGATTCTCAAAATATTGTATGGATACTGATTTGAAGTTTAAAGCTCCAAGGCTGGAAATGTAATTGACCTTTGAGGTCACTGTGACTTTGACCTTAGACCAAGAGAATCTAAAAAAACAAAAGCAGAATTCTACTCAAGGAGCACAATTATACCTTGCAGTTTAACACTTTCCTCCATATATACGCATTTTTACACATGTGCGACCAGTGTAGATCCAGATCAGCTGGCACATCCATGCCATCTGATCAGGGTCTGCACTGGTCACATTTTGGTCAGAGATAACCTAACAAATCAAAAAGCGAACAGTTTAGATCCTGATCAGACTGCACAGATTTGCCGGCTGATCTGGATCTAAACTGTTCACCCATGCAATAAAGGTGTAACTATGGAGGAAAGGAAAGACGGGTCAATAGTTTCTTGAAATATTCAGCAGAAACCAGTATGCCCTTTAAGGATATGCCCTTTGATCCAGTGACCCTTAAAACAGAAGGGATCATCTACTAAAGCAGTACAACATACTGTGATGTTTGAAGACTATGGGTCTAGTTGCAACTGTAAAATTACCCCTTACTATAGATCTATAGTTATCTCAAATAACTCTAAGATTTTCTAGCTAAAAGAAAGATTAAAAAAATAAAAGGTGTTGTTAAACATTTACCATTTTTTAGCTTTGCAAACAGCATTGGAAAAATGTTCTCCTGGACATTGTCTTGGTAGTTCTTCAATAAATAAAGCAATGTCTTCGTGCACTCGGTCCTGTAAAATTTATTACTTATAAGATTCTTTATGGAAAAAGGAATTATTCTGTATTATTTTATGACTTCAACTAGATAAAACAAACTATGATTTAATGAGTGTTTATTACAAGAATCTGCAACATTCACATAAAACATTTATTATGTAAGTATCAAAACCTAAATTATGAAAAGTGTGGCTTTAAATGGCCGCAGTGTTAAGTGTAAGGCACAGTAAGGTGGATGTCTGTAAACCCAAGCAATGGTGTATGTTTACGTACTTAAACTGTGCCACTGATAGGAGACCAAGCCAGCTCAAGGAAGAAAAGGCAAGCGCAAAAATTTGTAGCAACCAACATTTGAACAACCTAAGTTTACTTAAACCCACATGTCCACTGCGGTAAAACTTACACAGACGTTATGATAGCATCTAACACATAGTGCCAGCGTTATAACACTTAATACCAGACTGGACTGAATCTAGGAGTACCCTTCCACTCAACGAGCAAAACCTAGTTCAGTTAAGCCAACATACAATACACTTACACCAAAACCTAGTTCATAATACCGGACTGGACTGGTTCTAGGATTACCATTACACTCAACGAGCAAAACCTAATTCAGTTAAACAACCATACAACTATACAATAAAAACAACCAACGGCTACATATCTGGCACCTCTTATAAGTGGACTGACCAATGTACAACTTACAATTTAACACGTAAACAACGCTACCGGACCAGACATGGTGAGTGTGACAGTGCCCCCCGTGCCAAGTCAGGCAGCATGGTTTACTAAT